>VWYH01010051.1:1630447-1915673 GCA_013399365.1 Pampusana beccarii
ATCATCTTTGTTGCCTTACGCTGGACTCTCTCCAGCAGTTCCCTGTCCTTCTTGAACTGAGGGGCCCAGAACTGGACACAATATTCCAGATGTGGTCTCACCAGGGCACAGTAGAGGGGAAGGAGGACCTCTCTCGATCTACTAACCACCCCCCTTCTAATACACCCCAGGATGCCATTGGCCTTCTTTGTATTGCAGCAGAGCCTAGAGAGTTTATGTGAAATTGGTGCCTCATCTGTGAATTCTGTAGGAGGAGATCCCTGCTCTGGAGTTGCAGATGCCTAAAAATAAAATGGATAAGTGGGGGGGAAAGGTGTTCCTCCTCCTGCCATCAATGGGCAGCTGAGGCCTCTGGAATCAGCTGAGGGGGCACAGAGCTCCTTTGAGCTGGTCTAGAAACGGCAGGACCTGAATGAGCGAGGTGACCAAGGCGGCCCAAGACTAGCTCGGGACTGGCTCTGGCTGTGTTTCCAGAGGGTCTTGGTTTATTCCGTGGGCTTATGTGTAGATGCAGGGAAAGGAAAAGCTTCCTTCTTGACAGCTGTACTACACTACCTCTAGGCATCTTCTGGCTTTTTATTTTAATGTGAAAATTGGTATTGCCCACTGAAGAAATTCGCACTGGTCTCTATGTCCACACCTGACTCGTTTACTCCTACCCATACTGTGGACTTTCAAGTTACTGTCTGGTGATTTTGATTTCATCCCACACTGGTTCTAAGTCTTTTTTTCTTTATTAATTGCCCGTTGGTTCCTTGTCTTCCGTGTTGCTTCTGGGCCCTTTTCTGCATATGAAGACTACAGGACTTGTTCCCATGAACGTGATTCTCTCAAACAGTTTGATTTGACAAAAGCAGCACTGCTTGTCAGAGCTGGGGGACAGGAATGTCTACTTGGCTTTTATTTTGCTATAAAGCACATGAATTTTCTGGACTTTGAATGCCAGTTTTTGTTAGATATTTTTTCTAGATTTCTATTCTAAACATCAAAAATCTTTATACTGTTAAACCTCACTATGAGAACTTACAGCACATGCAGTTCATATGCTGTATATACCACATATTTGTGTTTGAGATGATCTTTCTAGAAATCTTTGCTCTGTCACTCAGTTCTTAATGCATTCTAGAATTCCCCTTTTGGAGCAACATGCTCTTTGAATAGTTCAAACTTTGCATCTTGGAGGGTTTTTCTGGTCATATCCTAAATTGCAAAACCTGTGGCCAGTCCTAGAATTATGTACTGCACTCAGCTCTATGTTCTTGCTTATGACTTCTGAGTTCTGTGCTTTACCAGACAGCATCAGTATCAATTCTAAGTGGTAAAAATTCATGGTTTCCTTCGAATGGTGAAAAGAATGAATTTGCCAAATGGTTTTGTAGAGATTTCTTGTTGTTCTTTTTCTTTTTTTTTTTTCCTGCAGTAAGGATACTTGCAAGCAATTAAGGTGTTAAATAGAGCAGGCTGAAAACTGTATAAAGTTTCTGTTATTTTGAGGTTTTTTTCCTTCAAAAATTACTAAATAATAGTATGTAATTGTTTTGTCTTCTCTTTTTTTCTTTTTTTTTTTTTTTTAAAAGGTTTTCTGGGGTCAAGAGCATTTGAACTGTTTGGTTCTTCTTCAGGAGCTTCTGTGGCAGTACCTCACTAAAAAGGGCACTGTCGAGACTTTGATATCTGAACGTACATACCCCACTTGTTTTTCTGAGGAAAGAAATCAGGCCACAAAAACTGAGCATACCTCAGATGATTTGAGGACAGGCCTGTTCCAGTACATACAAGATGCAGGTAAGAAGAATATTATTGCTCTTTAAAAATATATATATAAAGTAAGTGCAGTAGTAACCTAGTAAAGATTTCTTGCCTCTTACAGTGAATAGCTTTGGGTTTTTTGGAAAAGTAATTGAAAATACATCTGCTAGAATGAAAAAAAATACGTTTTTGATTTCTTTCCATTAAGCTCTAATCTTTTAAAAGTCAGGGAAATTGCTTTTTTATTTTCTCTCCTTTTGATCCTAAGGGGTTTATTTTTAACTACTTTGGTCTCATAAACCAGCATGTTTCTTTCTTGAAATTATATAACAGATTATACCTTTCTTTCATTTGACAGAAGCACAAAAACTGCCCAGTGCCTATGAAGTTGTGTTTTACAATGAAACTGAGGATAGTCCAGGAATGATGTTGTGGAGATACCCAGAACCCAGAGTGCTCACTCTTGTGAGAATTAACCCTGTTCCTTTCAATACCACAGAAGACCCAGATATTAGTACTGCTGACCTTGGAGATGTTCTTCAGGTGAGTAATGAGAGTTTTCTACTTTGATTAAGAAAAGAAAATGTTACTGCTGTAAAGTGAATGTTTTCAAGCTTTGGTTTATTGAAAATGAGCAGAAAATGTCAGAAGCTCTATAAAATCAATAGGAGGTAAATTCCGCGGCTCAAGCACATCTTTAGTTTTAAAACTACTTGCGCAAACATTTGAACCACTCACCTGTAAAGATTTTCCAAGACATAATAAGCTATATCCAAATTTAGCAGTTCTGGTTAGCAAGCATGTAGAGTTTTTATTCTGACTTCCTATTATTTCATCCATCAGTCATTACGTAAAGACTTAATTTTATTAGAAACTGAAGACGAAAGACCTGGTCTGAAATAGCCAAGCTTCAGTGGAATCGTTGAGCTCAGATTTCCAATCTGGCCATCCTCTCTGGTCTCTGTGATGGCAGACGGCAGTGCTGCTTCTAGTAAGATCCACAGGGTGGAGAGAAAAAGGATCTATTTTCTCTCGTTTTGCTTTGAGAGGGTTAAAGTGAACAGTCCAATTTGAATGTGTGAGATCATGGAACTGCCCTTCAAAGGAGGGCTGAGTGCTGCAGTTGTGTGATTCTGGGACCCAAAAATAGACCATACCTCACCATTACATTGATCCTTAACCCTGAGAATCTTTGCTTTCTAAAATACGCAATCAGATTGTTACATTCTCTCCTGTCTAGTCTAATTCATCTTTATACATTCACTTACTCCTTGCTAACCTCTTTAGATTTTAGCTAATTTTTTTAAATCTCCATTTCCTTTCTGCATTACAAATTGGATCTGTCATTATTTTTTTTAATTTCAATCGGCTTGTTAATCAGAGTAGTGTTGTGAGTCAAGGAAAATAAGTATCTCCCAATTCTTCCTATTTGTTCAGAAATGTTGAATTGTATTTCATTATTGCTATAATGTTAAAAATTGCTTTTAAAATTGGATTATGCACCAATATGCTTTGAGTTATGGATAAGTAGGATAATCTTCCTCAGATAAATGGGATAATGTTATTACTGTGCACATACTGTTAGTGAGATCATGTAGGTGTCCTGCCAATTTCTTTGCCCTCTAGACAGCCAAATGTCAGCTCCTTTCATTTATATGAAAATTAAAATTAAATGGAAAAAAATCAGCTCCACTTGGCATGAGGTTTGAATCAAAGATCAAAATTGTGTTATTGTATGCTGTCTTGATGACCCTGTTAGGCTGCTATGAAACTGAGCAATTTGCTGTCTTTCAGGATGGTATTTTCAGAGCACAGCACACCAAGTTTTTGGTATAATTACATTAGGCTCCCATTATAGATAACAGACATTGTGAGCATAATGTATGTGCTTGTGTAATAACATCACCCTGTACAGCGGGAATATCAATTCTTCAGGTGGGCGTGTGCAGCTGGACTTGTAGTAGCACATGTTCTGCTGCTCCGCGCTTCCATGCGACAGTCTGGAGAAAAGAAAGCAGTTGCAATCCTTGTCATTTCCCCTGCAATTGCCGCGAACAGTAAACTAGGAAGCAGTTAGACACCAGTTCTCACATTCTGTCAACTTCTACTGGTCCTCAGGTAATTCTTCAGATTTGTATTTAATCTTATACATTGTGCACAGAGAACTGTTCCCATCAGTCTTGTTTAAAGTTTGTGGTCAAGGGTCCCTGTGTAGCTTCTATGATGCTTTTTACTGTGGCGCTCTCTTCTTAAGGTCCGTCAATTTTATGAGTAATTAATTCCTAGTAAGTTTTATGTCACTACCTTGGCCTTTCAATTACAAGTGAAGAGATGAAAGGTATCAGCCAAGTTAGAGGACATCTATTAAAAAACTGTGCTCTTGGCAACATGGAGTGCAGAAATGCCTGCAAGAGGATCCACATTTCTCTAGTGGGCCGTTAATTATGGCAGTAACTGTTGCCTGGCTCTAGGTGGTGATTTATCACATTTTCTAGAAATGGCCAAGCACCTACACAGAGCAGCTCCACACAATGTAGATAAACAGTCATTTTAAACATGGACAGTATGCATTTTTAATTAGCTTCACGTAGATATGCGAGTGGAAAAAGTAAAACAACATCGATTTTCAAATTATTTAGGTAAACTATGTTTACCAAATACTCATCTCAAGCTTTAGGTTCTGATATTTAAATTCATCAGGAGACCTTTCATCAGCTCCACTTTTTTCACTGTGTGGATATATGTCTGCTTCTTAATATACTGCATATTTACTGCATATGGAAAATTCACAAAAAAAATAAAGAGAAATATGACAAAACAAAAATTTTATTTTATTCACTTCTTGACATGAAACGTGAGAGGAACATCTGCAAGCCAAAGACTTCAGCTTTTTTGAGGAAAAAATGTAAATTTAAAAATAATAATGATATCAAAGTATATGAAAATATATTTTTAAAAACTTTCCCAGGACTCTGTATGTGTTCAAATGCTGGGAGACACTCTCCCTTAACCCTTTACTTCACATAAATCCAGGCAAAGGTGCGCTTCTGTAGTTTGTCTTGAATTAAAAGTTTGCCAGTTGCATATTCTTTCTTTCCGTGTAAGTTGCTGTGACATTTCATCTAGCTTTCTGTCTTTTTTTAAACTTCTTTTGGCAAAACTTTTTAATCATGGATAGGTTTTAGAAGTCTCTTTGTTTTTATAGCTGTTCTTCAAATTCTTGGAACATGCAAAAGCTTCACTATAAATAGAATTTTTTTAGATATTGAAGTTGCGCGTTGTCTGCTGCAGCCAAAGGATAAGCAGACGGCTTCAGATTATAAGAGCTGATATGAACTATATTGTTTCTATAAAACCCTACCTTGCTGCTTTTTCTAGATTGTCCCAAGAGCTTCTTTTCTTGTGCTTTTACTTGTGTTCTTGCAAAGGTTAAGCAGTTTCACTGGTCAAGTTTCTAATCCTTTACTTTTTTACAATCCCAATATTGTTCTTATTTGTGGAGAGAAAAGGAAGAACTGATGTTTCTGCCCTGATGTAACATGTTGCATTTTCTTTAGCAATTTGTAATAGAAGTTTAATCTTATTGTTTGAAGGGAGTGAGAGAGAATCCTGGATGCATTTGCAGGAAACTGCATCAGGACTGTATTTCTTTTGGGAGGTTGAGAGTGCCTGAACTTGTTCTTCCTGTATAGTGGACTTTGCAGCCGCTTTCTGTTTAATTTTTAATCCCTCCTTGTCCCATTTTCACATGCTATCGATGTTCTTTGGCTCTATGTGGTTTGCTGTTCTTACAGATAACCATTATTTGATTAAACACCTTTAGACTTTACTGATACCTCTCCTTAATTTTTTAAGGAGTTCTTGGTTAGTGACATAAGGTGTTTCTTATCCTCAGGTACTAAAAACCACTGCCTGACATAACTTCTAACCTTTCTTGACCTGGAGACTTTCTCTTATTTTAGTCCCCTTATGTTTACGTCACTGCCAAGATCTTTTCTGAATACACCTTCTCAAGACTGTTTAAAGTTTATCTGGTAGTGTTCGCAAGTTCCTGCTAATGAAGAAAGACATACACAGGTATTATTTTTGGAATATCAAATCAATGAAGTGAAGCAAAACTCAATTTGCCAGTGTGCTTACAAGTGTTTTGAGTGCAGCCTTGTATAGCTAACTGAAAAATGGTTAATACTGGGTTCTGTATCAAGAAAGAGATGTGCTATGGATGTAGAATGTTCTTCAGTCTCTTGTACTGAACATATTTCTAGTTCCTTGGTCAAAGTTGTTAACTCTTCATGGTTCTATCAGCCTCTGTTTCATTTCTACTAACAGTTGCCTGTTGCCCGAGTTGTGAGATTCTTTTGGTCAGTGTTTGGAAAGCTCTAGATACAGCTGAATAACTTAGTAAAGGTCAATGTGGAATGAAGGAATATACACACAAGAGCAGTAGTTTCATGTTTTTGTACGAAGAAAAAGTAAGTAGGCTGTCTTGTCCAAGTAATTTAATAAATATTGCTCTAAGCCACCACTGTTGTACCCCTTGTATATAGGGGATCTACAGAAAAGACCTTCAGGCAGCAAAACTCAGATGTTAGTAAAGGCATACCCTTTTGATCTTGACTACTACGAAGATTATTTTGAAAATAAATGAAGAAGAAAAAGCATATTCCACTGATACCTTCACTTAAGACAGCACAAATTTCATAAGAGTGAAGTTAATCCCAGCACTGACTCCATCTAATGTCATGTAAACCATGGTAATCCATTACTGCCCAAACCAGCAAGGGCAAAGGGTAAAACAGTGTTGATGTAAGAATCATATTCACACCTCAGGAGTAGAGGAAAGTCTGAACTTGGAAAAACTTTACAAAATTAATTCAAGAGATAATAAGCAGGATGAAGTAGCAATGCTGTTACTTTAAAATATTGAAGGTTGATATTGGTACCTCAAACTGGATGCTCTCTGAGACTTTCTCAGGTGCAACAGATGAAATTTTAAATCATTCAAGTAGGTTGAAGGTATGTGGATGAGCAACTTTAAAAGCCTGTTTTATTATGTACTTAAAGAAAATAGATATACAAAACCAGAAAGACAAAGCCTACTGTTCTTGCTCCAAAACAGTTCATGTTACATTTAGAACACTCTCTTGTGCGGAGATTTTCTATAGTAAAAACTGTGGAGATGTTTGTAGATTTGTCTCAACAAATATTCACATGTGAAGACTTAAGGTGTGCCTCAGTTTCCCAGTTTAACAGTAAACTGTGTTGTACCAGGCAGCCAGCTTGTTGCTATAGGGCAACAATTCTTTTATTTACTCTATGACATTCTTGTTTTGTAGCAGTTAAAGTTGGAACCTGTTGATAGTGATGGTTCTCATTCTTCTGAATCTGCCCATAAAAGGTCTTCCACTGAGGACTTTGAGGCATCATAATAGTCTTAAAGCAGAATATGTTTTACAAGCTACATAGAAATGTCTCCTGTGGGGATACCAGAGTTGTAGAAGATACGTGAGCAACTCAGGAACAAAAGTGTGCTAGATGGTCTAAACTGCTGAGGGAGGGCTTCATAGTCTCTCCTCATCTCCCCATTGGCTGGAAGAGAATTTGTGGCTATTCCCTTCATCCTAATTGTTCTGGTTGCTTTGGAAATACGGCATTTGGGACAACCAAGTAAGAGCAATTTCTAATTCCAGACAACAGTTGATGGTTATGCCGATAATGCCACTGTCCCAGAACGTAAATACTTGAAGAACAATATATTCCACACCATAACAAGGGACTGTATTGCAGAGCTGTCATGTAATGGTAAATTCAACCATGCTTTTACAGTTCCTTGGACCTGTCAGGTTGCAGCAGTTGAGAAAGGATAAGTGTTCTTCATTTCTGTGGTGGTTTTACACTTTGAAGGAGGGAGTTGCAGGAGAAAAAAAATCTGTTAGGGATTCAGTATTGACTTTCAAATTGTACAGATACAATATGGAGTTACCTACATTTAGGCGTTCAAGCTCAATGAAAGTGCTGCTGGATATCTGTGCTGTGGGGCTTAAAAAGATACTTGCACTATATGTCTAGTTTCTCAAAGTCTTCCTGTGTCTTCCTGCAGTTTTGAGAATCTCAGATTTATATTTGTCTTTGCCTCTGATTAGCCTATGTTGGTTTACTTTTCTGATTTCATCTGGGCCACATTTGTATGTCATTTGTCTTTACCAGGACCAAGGCTGACAGGTTTGGGTTAGCAAGAGAGAGCAAAGACTGTGAAGAGCTCAGCAAGATAGGAAAGCAGTTTGTATGCCATCAAGGAAGCACTCCGCTTTTCTGTGCAAGCAGGTGAACAGGACATACAAATGACTTCCTGTACAGCTGGAGGCCTGCTTTACCTTGTGAACTTTTTACAAGGATGCTCAGTGTTGGCCATTCCGCTGTAGAGTTAGCTTTCCAGTAAGGGATATTCCTGACTCTGCCCCATATCTCGAACCAAAAGCTATGTATTGTCACAAAAGCATTTACAAAAGTGGCCATGGATTTAAAAGGTGGGGAAAACTAGATCTGTCTAATTGAAGTGATCATATAATGTGTAATGCTCCAATTCTGATCTCTGTGATTTATTTAAGCTGCATCACCAATACAGACTTAAAATTATTTCTCCCAGATTGTCATCCAGTGAGAGATTCAAGCTGTTAAAGCTTACAGGACAAAAGGAAGATAATCTATGGCATTTGTTCATTTCTCCACGTGAAGTTAAAATAAAATATCTACTGAGCTATAACCCCAACAGGTTTTTGTATTTGAGGATGTTTCCCTTGTGTACCTGCCAGGATTCCTATTGCATGCAAGTGTAGTCAGCACTGTAACAGCTGACGAAAAGATGAATGTGTGCTGAGGTCTCCTTTTTTGGCCTTTCTTCTTTATGTAGTCTCCTAATAAACAGAGCACTTATTCCTGGTTTAGAAAAGTGGTGATTAAATTAAGCAGATCTCAAGGTCTACTGGAGAAGATTAGGGCAGTGAGCATAGTTCTGAGGTTGCAAGGGCTTAACTGAGATTTAGTAAGGAAGGACTAGGTAAATAAAACCACTCTGGTAGAATTCACTCAGAGCATTTGCTGAGATGATGAAATCTCCTCTAGGAGAACATATAAAATTTCCAGCTTCAACAGGTGAAGATTAAAAAAATCGTCTGTTGCATTACCTTACATGCTTATGCTGTTTAAATAAAGCATTTGCAAATTGCGCAGTCTGGACTCTGATTTCTTCAACACTGTCAGCCAATAAACAGTCATTTTCTAGCACCTTGTGGTTGTTTAAACGGTGGCTTAAGGAAGCATGAGCTTAAGAATGACTGACATTAGACCTACTGTAAGTCATTATTCCAGGAAAGATTTGACATGACAGTCAACAGGAAAAGAATTATGATCAATGTCAAAGACATTCATTTTTCCTTTTAACAGAGCATACCTCATTTTTGGCTGGCTCTGCTTCCTTTTTACTTCTCATTCCCTATAGGGGCTACAGCATTCAGCTGGGCATTTGAGAATCTGGGAAAAGAGCTTTTTGGGAAACCACAAGTTTTATTCATGTTTGATTTATCTCTTACAATCCCAGGCAACAACTATTTTGGAAGTCCAGATGATTTGTGTGTGACAGGTTAGTGATTTAAGTTCATAGTGTTATTAGATAATAATCTGTAAAGTTCAACCGTGCTTATCGATAAACCCATCCATTTACAAATTTTTTAATCTACTGCCACGCAGTTCAGTACTGTCTTCAAATAATCAGACTTTTTAGATGGATGGTGGAATAATTTGTCTAGCTATAGTGAATTCATCAGAAGGAAAATTTAGTGCTTTGTATGGGATTCTGCTTTTAAACCTTACATTTCTTGTTAATTCTACCTTTTGATGTTATTCTAAATGACTGCTAGTCATACTACTGCTATATGTAGACTGCATACAGTGGTTTTTTTGAGTTCTCTGCTGTGTGAAGAGTTGCAACAAGTTTGGAATGGAACAATATAGTATAATTAATGAGCGTATCTGATCATAAGCAAGAATTGTAATAAATGCCTTTTATTCTAATGTAGGAAATTGCTTTCCTGTCAGTAGAAGCCATGTTTACATCCCAGCATGTGTGCAAAAGTAGATGCAGGTCATTGTGTAAAGAACTGCTGTGTTTCAGAGGGCTGAAGGTTTGCTTTTAGCCTGAGCCACTTACACTTCACATGATCTGGATGTGAGCAACTTGTGTGACGCTGGGCAGAGTTTTGCACATTTTCGAAAGCTAAGACTATTAGGGATAAGCACTGTCTTCATTTCCTTGCAAGGAAGGAAGCAGGGGCTAAAGGAGTTGCAGTGTTACACAGCGAGTCTTAAGCAGATGTTGAAACAGAGCCCATTCTCTTTAGGAATTCCAGCTTTAAACGTTGTTTGTGAACTTCCTTGCCTGAGAGTAGGATTATCTCAGACTTTACTATTTTGTTACTGTATTTTGTGTGTATAATCCTAATTATTTTGCTGTGTGATCTTAGTGTTCACTGCACTGAGATGAGACTGTATCGTCTGGCCTACGGTTTCTGTGCAGTCTGCAGGGAGTTAAGCGTAACTCGTTGGGAATGTTAATGGAAGTTGTGCATAATTTGCCTGTGCATCACACTGAAATTTACCCTTCGGGGTTACTGAGCCAGTGAAAACTCTACCGGGTGCCAGAGGACTGACGAAACCATCAGATTATCTTAATGACAGATTTACACTCTCCTTGTGTTCTGTACTTTTCAGATTTTGTAACTCTGATTTATGGAATTTTGCAAACCAAGGTCCTTCCTGCTGTACGCTGATCTTGGGGCACTTCTTACAGGAGTCAGGCTTTGCCGTGGTGAGAATAAGTGGTCAAAATAGCCCATATACTGAAAATCGTGCAGTACTCGATGTATTAATAGACTGTTACCCTCAGTCCCAGAGGTGGCTGTATTTCAACAGCATAGTGCTTATATTAGTAATAAATACTGAAGCTTAGAAAATGAAAAGCCTTAAATAAAAAGTGGAAGATTGTTCCTGTATCAGAAAAAAAGAGAATAAGGAGTATTGCAAGAAGTAGGTAAGTCCCTAGTGTAAGATCCTATATAAGATTCCTATCTATATAAGTTTATTTCTCAATATTAGTAACAACAAAGACCCTAATAAATTAAAGGAAATACTATTGCTTTTGCTATTAGAAAAGCGAGTGATCCGTCTCAAATTGAGTGACAGTTACTAGAAAAAAAAATGTACATATGTTTTCTTGTTTAAAAAGTCCTACAGAAATGTTCTCAGTCATAGCATAGTGCTGTGCTTTCTTAACAAAAGCTGTTAGCGTGTTTAGGGTAATTTTTCCATAAAGAAAAAAGTCAGTTATCTGTAACAGATTACATTACTATACACACCTGCATTCTCTGAACCTGCTAGCCTGATAAATTGATAAGTTGGTCACATGTTGTTTTTAAAAGGCAAAGAACGTAGTTGCTAATAAAAGAATGCTACATATTTCTCCTGAAAGGTTAAAAAGCATTTCTCAGGGCTCTTAAATTACCATATTCTGATACCAAGGGAAAATAAAACCTGGGCTTAGAGTCTTGTTTGTACTTAGCGGACTTTCCGGACAGGAAGGCAATCTTGATGCAATTCAGTAAACCACAATACCAGTGGGGCATTACAGGTGAAAAATTTGCAGCTGTACCCCTCACCACAGCGTATTACAACTGTACAGTGGAATATTTCCTGTACAGAAATAGGGCTTGGTTAACTTTGTTTCCCAAGAGTAGATCACATTAAAATGTTATAAAATCATGATTTCCTGCATTTGAATGCTTGTGGTTTCTCAACTGGTTCCAATATTACAAAGGGTTTTTTATAGCTTCTATTAGTTGAAGATGTATAGAAGCTTTTTTCCAAAGTCAGCTAAAAGGCAGTTACGTATTTTTAAAGAACGATTTCTCTCAGAAGACGGGAGTTTTCTTTCCCATCTCTTTATTATAACTCTATTTTGTATTTATTTTAGAAATTGCAGTATAAATATAAATGTAAATAAAATGAAATAAATATGCTAATAGGACCATGAATAAATTTGTTAAATGGAGTTGAAAGAGACAACGTATATGTAATAACTCAGAAAGCAAAATAGTAGTTATTTTCGTTATTCAGCCAAAGACCTCAGTACGGACAGGGGAAAAAAATAAATTAAGCAAATATTGCATATTCAATTTTAAAGTGAGTATTTATCATTTAAGTGTTCTAGCTTTAGGACAAAATTTGCTAAATGAAACTCGAAGATAAATTTTTAAAATTCTGTGAAGAAATCATATGGGATAATTTTGAGCAACTTCTCCAGTTATGGTATCTGATTATTCCCGAGTGTTGAAAACTGAGAGCGCACCGTAGTGAAATAACTTTTACTGCCCCAAATATATGGGTACATAACACATCAAAATGGTGTCAAAGTACAGAAAACCATAATAAAAATACAAAGGAGATTTTGCTGGG
The DNA here is from genome assembly GCA_013399365.1 of Pampusana beccarii. Taxonomy (NCBI): domain Eukaryota; kingdom Metazoa; phylum Chordata; class Aves; order Columbiformes; family Columbidae; genus Pampusana; species Pampusana beccarii. Next base: position 1,642,703 of record VWYH01010051.1, read on the forward strand.
AGGACAGAATGTTTTTAATCCCAATACTACTGCTAAGCCTAATACTACTAATACTAGGCTAAAATTTACCTCACTGTAAACCACCACATCTTTTTAATTTTATTTTATTTTTTATCTTCGTGGTCTGTAGCTGTGCCAGGAGAAGCTGTTTTGCACAGTGATACGATAAAAACCTAGCCCTGAGGAAGGCTAAAAAAATGTTATCCAACGGGCGGTTCGGTTTGTAGCACGATTTCACAATGTCAATCACGTAAGATAAACAGGAATGCTGAAGTGTCCTGCGGTTGTCCGAAATGTTGTTCCACTGGGCAGATTGGATTGTGTGTGTTGTGTGAACAGGCATATTACAGAGGTTTTATTCTATTTGGTATTAATTTTCTTGTGAGCATATTTTCTATGTAACATTTTTCTGCAGGGTTCTTTTGCTATTTTTATATAAATAATACTTCAAAATCCAATTTAAAAGTCCTGTTCTTGGTAGTTATTGCCAAGAATTTTTCCCTAATAAAAATCTGGATAAAGCTTTTTTTCCATGCTACTGCAACTTCTGTTCACCTAATGGGAGAATTGTGTTTTTAAGGTGCTTGGCCCTAAAACAGTAAAATATCCTAATAACAGAATAGCTTTATTACAGAGCAATCAGTTTATTCATGCTCAGGAAGCTGGAGTTAAAATCTCAGCATGGGTTGGCGTCTGACACAAAGCGCTGGTTTGTATTGTATTCTGGCTCGCCTTCACTTAGGTGGCCCTGCTCGGAGGAGATAAAACACACACGCGTTTCCTGTCTTCTGGGTGCATTTTCTTGTACAGTAGTTGTTTCTGGAACAAGAATAACTTCATTTCAGAGAGGAAGCGCCCACCATCTGAGGGACTGAGGTTCAAGAAATGAGCATTTATTCTGTAGAAGCCTATTTTCTAGCAAAAACATGAATCAAAAGGAAGCATCAGTGAAAACAACATTAAGCACATTTTTCTGTAACCCAGATGTTAATATCTCTCTTTCTTTCTCAGCTGGACAAGATGTATTTTGCAGCCTAAGACATCTGCATTTGTATAAAGGTCCATTTTTTATATCAAGTTTAAAAAATATATGCTCCAGTATTTAAGTAATAAAGCAATAATACTTTTATATACCCATCATCCAGCAGCCTCAAAGCAGTAGGTAGATGGTTGTAGCATTTTCCTAGAGCCAAAGATGGGATTAGCTAAGAAATTGAGATATTTTAATTAGTTCTGTCCTAACTGGCAATGATGTTTGTTTCTGAGACCTGTTGGCATTATGACAATATGTGTAGTGACTAATAGGTATGATTATTTATGGTGACGTGGAAGCACGTTGGCATTGGCCCTCTGCTCAGCTGGAGAAACGTACCCCATGCTAGGCGGTGTGTGCCCACGTCTTTTCACGTCCAAATTAGCAAATTGGTCTAAAGCTAGGAGGGTAACATCGGCTCACAGGAAGATCTAGAAGCATGTTGTGACAATGACAGCCTTTAAAAAGCGCATATGCATCAGCAGCCATTTCTCTCCCATTGTGTCTTCTTATGACAGATAACTTTAAGTGGGAATAAGGAGTATCCATGCGCCCAAGAGGGTGTACAACACATGGATGAAAATATTAGTTTATTTATTATGTAACACAGCATTAACTAATTCTGTAGCATTTCTGGACCCCTGTTTTCCAAAGAGGAATTGAATGATTCTGGTACAGATAATGTGTGACACAATGTATGATGAATAAGGAAAAACATGATCTACTACATTGTAGTGCATTAGTGGGAATTCTTCGTGTTGGTTATTAATACTGTCTTGCTGATAGGTTAACAAGGGTGCAGGAAATGACTTGAAGAATGCAGGTTTTTAAGAAGGTTTTTGAGTTTGTTTTTGTTTGGGGCTTGGGAGTTTTGTGTGAAATGTATATGATAGAGGTTTCAGCTCTGCTCAAAGTGAGACAGGTTCTGCTAGTAGAGAGTCGACGTATGTTCACAGGGGTGATTCTTATAATGTCTGTGTTAGTGTAATATATACGAAGATTTTTTTTTCTTAAAATACAGCGAAACATGAGATTCACAGAGAACAGGAATCCACACTCTCCTAATTCAAGAAATTTCTGCTCCAAGGCAACTATTTCAGCTGAGTTGTTTCTTTGTGTCCTGTACTCGCAGGGGGCAGGATTGGAACTGTCCCGCAGAGGCAGCTGCTTTCCTTCCTATCAGAATTCACTAATACACCGTTTTTTTGTTCATCGGAACAGTGCCACGCAATTCTAGGCTCTCCCATGACTATAGTCCACAGCAATAAAGAGAGAATGGAGGAACCTTCGAATTCTCTGTTTTAAACATATTTATCTTATTAACAGTTGTTATAATTACTTAGAGTTTAATCTGTTTTCATGTGTAATAGCTTTTCACTTCTGCTTCTGATCTCTGCTTTTAATAGTGTTGAAGAAAAAATGACTGCTGTTTGGCTCTCTGTTGACATAAACATCCTTCCACATAAGTATTTGTGCCATAGCACATGGTCTTCTTGCAAAACGGAACTTGGAGATCCTTTGTTAAATCTGGGCCCACAGTTAAATAATAGTTTTATGCACACGTGACAGGGGCTGTACAGCAATGGTCCCGTTTGCATTTTACAGGTGAATAAAATCATTGCAATTCCAACTTTCTTTGAGAGCTATGAAAGAAGACAAAAAGCTGTGGAGAAGTGTCTGTTGAAGAAGCGTGCTTGTTGTTTAGCAAAAAAGTTTATGGTTAGATGTGCTTCACTAGTATTTAGTTTTATAGAGGCAGCACTAGCGGTCACATTTTCTAAGAGGTAACAATTATCTGAATTATAGTTTAGGTTTTATTCAAATACTTTAAGGTAAAATTCTACATATGGGGAATTTTTTGTTGCAGCTAATTCTCTTATTCCCACTGCCTATGACTCAGTTCTGGCATTATAGCCCATTTCCAGGCTTTCACAACTATTTTTTTTGGCAGCTAATATTGCCCAGAGCTACCATCTTTCCTTAAACTTATCCAGATCAGGCATTAGTAATAAACCTCCTAGAACAAATAAAGCTAGATATGTAGGAATCAAAGAGTCTAAGTCAACTAAGTCTTTTGAAAGCCTCAACGTAGAAAACTTACAGTTTGGATGGTCCCAAAACATGAGCTGTATTTTGTACAGGGAATCACTCAAAGTGCATCTTTGACTTTTACCTTCTAATGTGTAGATGATTTCTTGAAATATACTGTCTCTTGCTCTGGTAGATTTCTTGACATATTGCAAAATAGGAAAAAAATTGTGAGCAAAATTTAAAAGGAATAATCTTTTCAATGTCCTTACCAGCCTACTTTAATTGTTAGGTGATATGTTCTTTCTGGCTACTCATACTACTGAGTCCAGCGATCATTCCTGTGCCTTTCCAAATTCTTCATAATTCACTTAAGAGGTTACCATGGAGTTCCTAAAAGGCAAATAACACTACAGCCTGAAGAGAATTTATTACTTCTTTATGGCATAATAATTGTTTTGATCATTTTACTCTGCCATCTTTTTCTCAAGATAAGTTTCAAGATTTCCACCACCTACCGAGTGGGTGGAAATATTGAAGTACCTACTTTTTCTTTTTTTTAATAAATAAATTAAAACAAACAAAGAAACAAACAAAAACCAACCAACCAACCAAAAACTCCACAACAATATGTATGAAATCTCTTCAAGGCTTTTTCAAGTTTCACTCTGCCTTTATATTCAATCTTTATTTTCAGTTTTTCTATATTACTTTCCTCTAGCCTTACTGATTGTTTTACATTTTTCATATTGTAGTGCCACTTATGAAATTCCTGTATTGTGCTCTTTAACTTGTTCTTCAAGTTCATTAATCTTAGTGGGAATTTAATTCCTCAGCCTCTTTTAAAATTCCCACCACTTGTCGTTGTGAGATTCTCATTAGGGAGACTTGCATACTTTAAAAAAAAAAAGTTAAAAATAAAAAAAGTTGTGAGATTTAATCTAAAAGAAACAAATATCCTAAATAATAGGATAGCTTTACAAGACTTTGGTTGCACATGTTCTTTAACAACACTGACAAGAAAAGATAATTTAGGTGTTGATAGGCAATATGAAGCACAAGACCAACCCAAGTATTCAAATATATTGAATCAGATTCCTAGTAGGACTCTACATACTCTGTATGTAGAAGTATCTATGCAACAACGAAAGGCTGCAACTTTTTGTCAGAAAATATATAGATCCTTTCATAATTATATAATTCCAGGACTTTATGCTATAGGATATATGCCAAGCATTGCATTATTTTAAATAAAACCAAATGATTTCTCACCAGTGGGGACTGTGGAGTAGTACAAAAGATAGTGGATGATGCAATTTGCTGTTTATCTATTCATAGTTACCTAGGGGAATTCCTTGGATATATCCATAATTGAAGGGTACATACATTGCTGTGGTATTGCAATTTTGAGTGTTTGTCTATGGGCATTAAAGTTTAAAATAATTCAACACTGAGAAGTTTTGAAGAAATCTAAAACTCTATACTAAGAGCAAAAGAATAAATATAGTGTGACTTTGAAATATGGCTACAAACAAAATAATGTATTTCACATTGCTCTTGTTGTGCACAGCACCATTGTAGATTCAGCAACACAGAACGAGGAAAGACGTTTTCTGGGTTGTCAAGTCCGTCCTCCTCCCGTTGGGGCAATGGCGTTTACTGCCTCGATCTTATTAACAAATCAAGCTTTTAAAAGCAGCTATTATGTGCACTAAGGCTGTCCTCAAACCTCCCTTTTTCTGTTCGGGGGTCTAGTCTTACATATTTGTTACCAGAACAACTCGGGTTTGACCCATAGTTTCTGTAGACCTTTTCCTCTGTTGTTTCTTTCCTGAGGTGTCTGGGTAGAGCAATCATGTTCGTTTTGTTTTCCTTCAACTGTACACAGATCCCAGTGTGAGTTAATGCGGTTCTAAGAAGAAGAATTGGAAATGTGTGCCGTATTCCGGATGAGGCCCTGCTGGTGTTTTATACAAGTCAATAATTATTTGTCCCATGCTTTTGGAAGTGTCTCACTTGATGTCTCTCAGGATGGCATTTGCTTTTTCCAGGCATCATCATACTCATTTTCCAACTGATGTTTACATATCTTCACTATTTCCAGTTGAATATGCAGCTTAGAAACAAATGTGTTACTATTTTCATGTATATGGCATCTGTTTTTTGATGTTAAATCAATGCCTTTTTCTCAGACTCTTGTCTCTGAAATTAAATCAGCACTCCTGATTGGTATTGCTGTGCTACTCTGTTACCTATGTTACTGGCACCAGAGGTTTGTTGGCCATTATCAGATACTTTTTTCTTTTTTTTTTCTCTGACCTAAACAAAAACTTCAGTGACTGTGGTTGCGTTTTTCAATCTTCACGTATTATTGTGACTTGACAGATGTAGTAAAAATCCATGTTTCAGGCTCTGTGGTTCCATATGTTAATTCTTCCAGAATTCTTTGGTGATTATTTATGTTCCCTTGCCCTGCCCAGCTTGAACCACTGAGCTCCCTGAATTTTCGTTCTTAACCTTCATTCCTGTTAATTAATCAACCTGCTGTCACCTCCATGTGCATTGTAGTCCTTGCTGAGTAACAAGGAAGAATACTTACAGAGCTTTTTCTAGCTGTGCCTAGATTTACTTGTATCTATACCCCATTCGTACTTTTTTCCTGGTTATTTTCATTTATTTTTTTACATATATATATATATATATATGTATCTATACACAGACACACAGGGATAAAAAGGGTAATAGCAAATACACATGCATTTTTTTTTCACTATTTGCTTTGTGTAAACTTGACTTTTAGTATTTCTTGATGATGTACAAGTGCCGTAACTGTGGATTTCTGTATCTTAATTCTAAAATCTTCGTATCTTACTGAGTTCGTGTTTAAGTTCATATTCTCATTCACTTTAATGCTATTAGAGAAAAAAAGAAAAAAAAAAGCAGGCCTAAGATACAACCCTTTAAAATCTATACTTTCATTACAATTTGTTTTCTATTGTCATTAGAAATGTCACTAATAACATTATCTTCAGTTCAATGATGCATCCAGGAGTAATCCAGGTGGGTTATTTACAGGCTTAAAATTAGGGATGTGGTTAACAGAAACTACTATGTGCTTATATGGTTTGTGTTCCAAAATCACACATTTCTCAAAATAGCGTATTCAATGAAAGAAAATATCATGTGGTTACAAGTACTTCATGATTTGTGATTTGTCTTACTTTTATTTAGTTTAGTTTTGCACTTCAGTGTGTACAGTAAATCCCATTATATTTGCAATCAAGCATAAAGTAATTATGCCTTCTCCCTTTTATCACAGATTCCTTGCAGCTTGGAGTACTGGGATGAGCTTCAGAAATCATTTGTTGCATTCCGGGAATTCAGTCTCTCAGAAAGCAAAGTCTGTGAACTGCAGCTGCCCAGTATCGACCTTGTGAATGATCAGAAAGAGCTCATAGCCTCCGATCTGTGGAGGATTGTCCTCAACAGCAATCAGAACGTGGCTGATGACCAAAGGTAATTTTAAAGGAGGAGGGGAAAACAGAAATCTAGTGCTATGCTATTGAGAGATCTTCTTCAAGAGACTTAGGAAATAAGATACTGTTTTCATATGCAGTGAGAGTAGCCGGTCTTAAATGAGCTTCTGACTGTAGTTCACCTTCACGCAGGGGCATGGAGTGTGCACAAAAAGAGCTCTCGTTTAGATTAATAGGGAGCCTGGCAGCATCATATTGATCTATTTTCTGAATGCAAGGATTACTGAAAAGTGAAGACAAACTGGGCATATCCTGGAACCTCTTAACTGCACACGGCATTAAAATTAGCTAATTAACAAAGGAAGGCTGAGGTGCAATGCAGTGTATAACGCAGCAGCATTCATTCTTCTTCCGTGCACTCCCCATACACATCACCTTTATTCTGTCCTCCGTGCAAGTCCATACTAAAATAAGCCAAGTGTCTATTTTAAATATATTAACCAAAGCTTTAGTACTTCAAGAGCATCACAAAATTATTCACACAGCTTGCCTACTATGCTAACAATAAAAGAAATTAATCAGTGTTTTCAAACACTGGAGATCCATTTTTCATTCTGTTTACAGCTGGAAACAATGTACAGTGACAGATATTCACTCTATTTGCATTCGTTCAGTTTTCTTTAATAGGCAGAGTAAGAAAAAATGAGTGCTAGTTCTCTCCACAAACAGCAGTGGAATTACTTTCAAAGACCTTCTTAACATTTTACAGTTAGAATGGAAAACCCAGGCTGCCCCTGTTGGATCACTGGTCTGTTTCTTACTGCCTATGTATGAACACATGCTTGAATGAGTGTGCAGCATCCACATATATGTTATGTGAAGCTACAGAATTCAGAGAAATCAGGAAATATGAACATGGTTAACAAAATCAATGAAGAAAATAAACATCTGGTTTCCATTAATAGTATCAGGTTGGAAATGATTTCTTGATGTTAATTGTGAAAGAATGCATTTTCATCATTGAGAAGTTAAGTGTTTTAGACAAGGTTAATTCCTCTGAATGTGGGACCTTGGCAAAATTGCCTTCCTGGTCAGCTTAACACCACAGAAATGTGAACTCGGTGGGAACTGAAAATGAAGTAGTGAAATTTAGTAGATTTTTTTCCATCAAGGCATTTGGCACTGTGATCATGTTTATTGTTTTCTGCTCAAATAAGGTTCATCACTATATGCATTGTTTCACTCAGGGAGTTCTGATAATCTAGTGAGTTGTCATTGTTCAGAAAGAGGCTAGGGTTAAAATGTAATGCAAGCAAGTTAAAACCAATATAAAACCAGTTTGGACTGTGATTAGCATCAGAAACATTTTATCTCACATGAATTCACCTGCCTAGAAAGTCTAAACTCGTGAGGCTGCAGGCCTGCTCCATAGCAGTGACCATCCTCAGTGGTACCAGGGTGTTGTGTTATAAAGGAGTAGAAATATCCTGATGTCCTTGAGGTACCAGAAGACTCCAAGGAAGACAATTGCTGTGACCACAGGAATGATATTAGAAGCACTATGTCCTCCAGACTGTGTGTGTACACAAAAACCTAAAGCAGAAACTACAACTGGAGGAACAGGAATTAAACTGAAGCATGAGCAGTTCTGTGAATAGGGATAGCAAGAGAGGAAAGAAGGCAGCAACAAACATGTGCAACACTACTGAAAGCTTTTGAAGGTAAATAAACAGAAGAGAGATGAGAGGGAGAGGGAGAGAGAGAGGGAGAGGGAGAGGGAGAGGAGAGAGGGTGTCTTGAACTGCCAGCACGTGTAAAGAGACTTTCGGTGGCCAGAGGAAATTTATAGTCGTTTTAAGAGGTATAGTTTACACCTACATGAACTTAACAGTAGACTGGACATTTAAAGATTCATGTAGGTCAGAGTGAACTCCATCCAGAAGCCAGAAACCTGAGGGGTACATGAAGAAAACCTGATTTCAATCATATTCCCTGCCTCAGCAGCAGTTTCAGATAGAAATTCAAGCTGATCTCTCTTTATACTAACTTTTGTGCTGCAAGCTTTCTTAAGAAAGGATGCAGGAAGGGCTGGTGTCAAAGAAGTGGTCCTGACCAGCCTGCAGTGATCCTTCTCAGAGAAACTGATCTGGTCAGAGAAAGAGCAGCTGTTCGTCAGAGATGAGACTGACCTACAGCATTTGAGACACACCATCCTTCTCTTGGAGACAGAGCAAAACGTGCTGGTCGCTTCTCACTGACCTGGAGGTTTTGAGACAGTTCACAAGCACTGAAATATGTATCGTTACAGCTACAGAACGCAGTTAAGGTAATGTTTAAGCCCCAAAGGATCATGTTCTGCTAAAAGGAAGCATTGTTTAAGAGGTGGAGACAGATACTGTGGCCGTGCAGAGAGGGCCTACTTTTCTAGATGCCTAGGAGCATATATGAAGTCTATGTTGCCAGTAACTTTACTGAAAATAGGGCTTCATCAAACAAATATGTTGCTACCAGTATGGATATTTTCTTATGACCAAGCATCCTAAAATGTATTCTGGATTCTACTCGACAAAAAAAGCCAAACTTTTTTGCTTTCGACAGAAAGAGAGGCTACCCTATTTAATGATAAATTACGGTGTAGGCTTGTTCCTAAAGCATGCATCTAACATCAGATCTTATAGACCTTTGAGAAGAGCCACAATGAACTGTGCTTAAAGCTAGTGGCAAGTGTTAGAGCAGGGAACTTGGAAACTGAGGGATCTGCAAATGAGAGCGAGAAGCAAAAACTGTATAAAAGTTGAATCTCGGTTTTCCTGGGGACTCATGAAGTGCATGCTGTAACTGTATGATTGATTAGCAAATTTAATTCATTATTAATTGTAAAGTATAAAAATGCTTAGTCTTGTTGAAGTTTATTTTCTTAGTTTGATCTCGTATTTTGGGTCAGACTCTAACAGCTGCCATATGCATGCAGCTGCTGCTCAATGATAATATTTTTTCCTTCAAATTCTGCAGGATTTTTTTTTTGTGGTAACCTCTATGATATGCCAATTATTAATACCAGAGAGCTGATCCCCTGTGTTTTTAGTACTTTCTTACTGATTCCTAACATAAGCTATGAAGTATGAAACTTATGTGGCTCATGTGACAGGAAAGCAACAAGGTTTGTGAGAAGATGTGGATCCAGCTGATATGCTGAGCAGTAGCTGACGGGCTGAAGTATGCCAACCAATAACGAATATGGGAATATGCAAAGATGTCATGATCCAAATCCTGTGGTATGCAAGCACTTTCTGAGATTGATCAGGAACTAATTAGAAGTGTAAAAATCAAGGAGTTATCTGGTTAAGGACACGGTATACATGTGTGTGTTGTTTATTTTTAAGAATTTGTAGGCCATTCATTATTCAGTGATTGTACAAGGTTTAACTGAACATTTCTAAATGTTTATTCAATGAATGAACAAATCTGAGGTCCAAAGGGAAATAATTTAGCATTCCCTTGGGGATTTAGTAGTGTCTGTGGAAGGAATCGTATATGGCATAAATGACTGTTTATGGAAGATCTTAAAATAGGGGTTTAAAAGGAAATTATCATAGAATAAATTATTTTTATAGGTTGCATTTTCACATTGCAAGACTAGCAAATTATAGTCAAAATTACTTTTATTTAAAGCTCTATTTGGTTGGTGAGACACTAAAGCCCATCCCTGGTTTGACTGGGAGGGGTTTATCATTCTCTGTTTAAGTGGGTTACAAGATGTTTTATATATTTGTGCATCTCCTGTGTAATGTAAACAGTATTTTTATAATTACTGACATACTAACGTGAAATAGTAATTGAAAATGCCTTAAGATACAAACCATGAAACAAGTACAAAAACTTTTAAATAAGCCTTAAATTGCTACTTTTCAAAAATTAAAGTGAGGAATCATGATCATGTTTCTTGCTAATTGTTTTAGCTTTTATTCAAAGTAAATGATGTGCTGAATTTTGACCTCTAACAATTTGGGTTCAGACCAGCATTTGAGTCATAAATTAAATGAATTAAGTGGTCTCTTTCTTCTTCCCAGTGGATATTTTCCCATGTTGCGGTTTCATCACAAACGGCAGTTTTGGTTTAAGTATTCCACTCTTAAAATAACAAGAATAATGCAGGTCACTGTTAAGTCATTATTCCCAGTTGCCATATATTTGACTTGAACTGCTTTGCATGATGTGAAACTATCAGACTTTATAATACATAATTACTTCGAATGCAGGTATTTTCCATTTAAAAAAATCTAATATTTCACGGGATTTTAAAAAAGGGGGCAGGAGGAGAAGTAAATTAAAAAGAAATTTCTGGTATTAAAGTCAGGTCAGTTTTAGTCAGGATTTCCTCTGCTTTTGCTACACCTGTCCCTCAGCTTGTTGTGCCAAACATGAAGCAGTACAAGCTGGTTATTCTTTTTCTCCCCAGCTGAAAAATTGTGGACAGTCCACACTGCATTTTGTAGCTCCAAAGGAGCCAAGAGAATGTGGGTTTTTTTGATATTGTGTTCATTTGATATACAAATTTTAACTTCACAGACAGATCTACCTCTGATATGAATGTTCCTACTGTCTTTCACCAATACTTAAATTTCCTGGGTTTTCAGCTAACAGTGCTTTATTTTCTGTTTGTGTACAGCATGTGATGAATGACTGTGTCTTTGATTTCTGTGCCCTACGCAAGGTAAAAGGAGAAAGTAGCAGCGCTAAAGATCTGACAGATGTCTACCTAGACAAAAAGTTTAGATGGGATTTAATTTAAAATTGAAGGGTCATGTTAGTGATTGTAAGGACTACCGTCCCGCTTTAAAAACTTTTCATTTAATATTACGCTCCTTTTTATAGTTCTTTTTTAAAGCAATATTATAGTAATTTGGATGCTGCTCTTAGTATATTTTGTAGTGTGACTGGCTTATACTGTTACTGTATTTTTATTTTCATAATGACCTGGGGACTATAATTCTGGATACGCTTTCTGGCTGAGTAAAAATCCAATGGACCCCTTCACAGATAAAACAATAACAGTTGAACGAAGTCTGAGCAGATGGGAAAACAGTGATGAAAGAGTCAGATGATTTCTAGAACATCATCTTTCTGTAGAGTGATTTTCCCTTCTGAAACGTGGTTTAGGCCACCTTGTCCTGCTCCTCTGAGTCCTCCACTGCCAACGCTTGTCTGTCCCGAGCACGGGAGAGAGGATACAAGGCCAGTTCTGTCCCAGGGAGCAGCGTTGTCCCACCCTTATTTGCTGTTTCTGTCTGCTTAGTTTTTTAAGCCTGTGGTTGGACTCTGAAGTGTGCTAGGGAATCATTTCAGTGGTGGCCCTTCTTGGTTTATGAGGTGATTCTCCATGAGGAAACAAAAAGCAGTTTTGAATCTTTTCATTCCCAATATCTTAAGTTCCAGAATATTATCTCCGCTTGGTCTGCTGCTTGTGGGGCAGATAAATCAGAGCGAACTATGGCTAAAAGCTTTAACGTATTTCCCTGGTGTGCAGCTTCTGCTACATTTCCTCCTGCATGTCATGTTGCCCTGTAATCGTTGTGGTTATGAGTGAGAAATGACAAAGCTCCCATCACAGTAAAATGCTCAATAAATAAAAAGCAGGTATATGAAACTTGACTAAAAATAATTTATTTTATTAAAACATCCATCTCCAAATAAACGTATCTAAGGAAATAAAAATGCTGAGTCACTGCTATGTAACACAACGAATAGGTTTCCAAGGAAAATAAATCTATAATTTCAGAGTAAACCTCAAATTTTAGAAATAAATGTGCTTCCTTTTTACTGCAGTTACTGTTATAGCTGTTCATGCAAATTAAGTCTTAATTCAGAATATCAAAGTGTAAGTTTGGTTAACGTTTGTTTGCACCCCTCTGCCCTTTTTCTATTTTCATTCCATATATCCCTGAGCTTCTGTTTCTAATCAAAATGCACTGAGCAGGAATTCTTAAAATATTGACAGTTATTCTGAAAGAACCAACCGATTTCACAAATTCAAAAGTATTTAATGGTCTAAATTAGCAGATGAATTATGATGGCTTTTGGATTTGCTTCCACGCTTTTGCTTTGTTCCAGCAATCTGAGGAATATCCATGGTAAAGCAAAGCAAAGCATCCTGTTTCTCCAGCTCTAGTCCAGTCTCGTAGACCTTTTATCATGTGAACACAAAGAATATTTTTATTTCCAAAGATGCCAGTTCTCGAAAGGCCTACAACACCATTTTGAAATGTAAACACGCAATTTAAAGAGGTAAAGAAGCACAGGAAAGCAGCTAAAAATCTGATTAAGTGGTCTATCTTTAATCCCTCACCAACATAATCCATTCTTGATATCCTGTCTTGATTATTTGATAACTAATTAATTTTAGTTGGCTTTTCTGCTACACAAGTATTTTAACTTGCGTCCAGAAATCTAAAGTTGGATTTAAGCTCCATAAATAAATACCATACTAGCTAGTTACCGTAACACAAAATAATACTGATAAATTTACCTATTTATGGACTTCTGTACATTTGCAGCTGAACATTTTGAGTACCTGCTGTATTTGTGCATAATTTTGCAGTAACATGCATGGAATGACGAAGAATTTGGTCCTAAAAGCATAAGACGTATTGGTTTGAAAGCCAATGTTCAAATTGACTTTCTAACAAAACCAGTAAGTTGGCCATAGTTAATCCTTTATTCCATTTTATTTTAAAAGTAAAAGCAGTATTTGAATTAGGACGTGGACTTAGTTTTCCTGAATCAAGTCTGTGATTTTAAACTAGAACTCTTTAGAGCCAAACTGCAAAGCGATTGAGAATAAGGAACATTAAGGATAGATTTGGCTTAAATTAGAAAGTTTATTTGTACTTCAGTGGTGTCTTAGCAACCTAGAGAATTGTGATGTAGTGTTAGTTTCCCTCAAGAGACTGAAAGATAATGCTTGGAAATTCATGGTGTCAAGAGCACGGCCGTGACAAAAAAATCAGTGGGGTGGCATTTTAAGTGTCTAGTTAATGTGTTGTAATAGGTGCTAGTAAAAGGCTCCTGACTGAGCTAATAATACTCGGGGATTCTTTTGAAATGATGACTGTGAGAAGGGCAAAGGAAAGAGTTTACAGAGACAGGGTTTATGCATAGAAGTAGTTTGATGGTTGTGAGTTGGTTTCCTTAAAATAAAATGAAACAAACAGTTCTCTGGACCAGATTAACTTTCAGCTCATTCTTATAGCTTTAATAATGGTCATGTACTCTGTTTAGCTATTTCAACAATTAAAGATACCTGGTATGCTTTGGTTTTATTTTATTCTCTGTAAATATGCTTTGCTTCTGTGGTTCAAGTGTTTCAGCTTGTAAACTGAAAGTGCAGCGAGATAAAAGGGTTGTTGGATTGCGGTCATCTCTGCTGTGTTCCGACTGGGGAGAAGGACATCCATTGACATTAGCAGTTAAAAGAAAACAGTGGCATTGGCTGTGTCAGAAAACCAATATGGCACATGGTCAAGTCGTACTGTAAAGCCGTAAAATCCTGGAAGTGCTGACCTACCACTTTGTTATCTGCCTTCTGCAGCTCGGAAAGTGAATCTGGCTCACAGAGCGCGTGTGATCAGCTTGTGACCCCCACGGCATTGGCAGCCTGTACCAGGGTTGACTCCTGTTTTACTCCTTGGTTTGTGCCATCATTAAGTGTGTTGATCCAATTTACTTACTTGGAAGTCCACCTCTGCCATCATCTTGATCAACTAGGCACAGGTATGTACTCCTTTCTGTAGAATAATAAAAGCATATAGTTCACACATGCTGCTTAATTGCTGTTTCGCTGTCTATAGTCCCCATTTCCTCATTCACACGGGCATTCTTAAAATAAATTATCACCAACAGCCACTGGCAGTACAGACTTCATGGCAAAACTGATGACTGCTGTGCATTGAGAAAGTGCATGCGGTGGGCAGGGGGGCTCGCTGATCAGCCCCTTCCTCCCTCCGGAATGGGTAACTGTAGAAGCCGTCCGGTTTTCGTAGTCTGATTGGTGACAGCAGGTGCCACTTCAGTATTGAGCCATCTTAGTGAATGAATTTGATCTTTTAAATTTTCCAGCATATTAACAGTACTATTAAAATATTTGAACATTTTGCAACCCCCTTAGTAAGAATCCCTTGGAAGAGCGCTGAGAACTGCAAATTTGACTGTTATTTCAGTTATGATCACTTTTAGAGCTACATCTGGTTTTGTTCAGTCCTCTCTGTCATTGCATTAATGGCAAATACATTCCAAGAGATCTTTAGATTATTGTCTGATTTTCAAATGCCAGGAATGCTTTCCATGGATGATGAGCAAATAACTTGGATAATTTTGACAGGGACAGCTTTCTTCGTGAGTAGTTTTTGTGTTTCTGCAAGTATTGTGTTATTATCAAATCACACCAAGACTGACACTCAACATCTAGCAAATAATTTCTCATCTATTGGCTACCTCTGTCAATGCGTAGTCTTCCTCACTATTGCACTCCAATTCCAGATGCTCGGTCTTTAAAATTACATGTAGTGGAAAAAGCAAAAATCAGATGAAAATCAAACCCAGCTGTTTAGTTTTTCAGCAGTGACTGACTTTATGCTGATGCTGCTGTTGTTCTTGTTATAGCACCTGAAGGCCTTAAGTTTTGGGGCTCCGTTGTGCTATGTTATACACTAAGGGAGCACAAAACTTATTGTATCCGTCATGTTTTTGTAGAATAATAGGGCTTGATCCTGGAAAGTGATGAGTGTTTTGGTTCCAAATCTGTAGAGCACTTGAGCATATGCTAATTTCAAGCATGTGAGTAGTTCCAGCAACATAAATAACAACATCAATGGAAATACTCACATGCTTAATGTTACACAAGTGGAGTACGTGCCTTGCGGTGTCTGCTGCCACAGCGCGCAGCACTTTGCAGGACTGAGACTTCAGTGTGCGCGATAAAATCTTTTTTATTCTATATTTCTCATGCTTTAGTCTTGGGATACTGTTTTGTTTAATTTCTAGTGCTATGGAGTAATATGTCGCATCTCAGTGGGTTTGTGGTCTTGAACTCTGTAATTGCAGTGAAGACAATTTTCATTGTGGAGCCTGTTAGGCTGCACAGTCACATGTCAGCAAATATTATATTGCTAATTTTTATTGTATTCGAAATGTGCTATGTGTGGAATATCATCTACATCCACTATAGCAAAAATTCTCACAGAAATATGGTCTCTGGTCCAAACAGGCGGCAACCTGAAGTACTGTGATGCATGCAGATAAAGCAGTTTAGCTGACTGTTCTATTTACCATGAAAATATTTCAGTTTGCAGATACTTTTTGTTTGCAGCTGCTGTTAATTACATTTCTATTTTACATCTAATAAAAGTGTGAACAGGATTAATTTCAGATTTTAGAAATGTCGACTCTTTTATGAGTTTTACTTGGTTTTGTCATACGTACAAGCAGTTAAAACACAGTTTACAAAAAAAAAAAATCACAATGTGGCAATGATAATGTTCTGGTCTTGTTGTTCTTTTACTTTTCAGCACCACCAAAGTTTCTTCAGCCATTTTTATCTGATAAGAACATGCCATCTGAACTAGAATACATGATCATTTCCTTTGATGAGCCTCATGTATATCTTCGTCAGTGGAGTGATGAGTCAATGTTCCAGGAGATCCAGTTTTCAACTCAAGCCAACTGTAAACTTCTGGAGTGCCGAAACGTGACTATGCAGAGTGTTGTGAAACCTTTCAAAATCTGGGGGCAGGTCGCTGTTTCCAGCAGCTCCGTAGGAAGGCTGTTGGACTGCACGATAATGGTGGACCCCATTTTCATCAACTTTGGCCAATATGCACTTCATTCTCTAAATGTGGCAATTCAAGCTTGGCAGCAGGTATGCAAATACAATAGTGAGGAGAAAATGTAGCTGTTGTGATTAATTTAATAACAGAATACCAACTGCATTCATTAAAAATATTGCAAGATGTAAAAGCTTTAACTTACACTAAAGGTGTTTTTTACTAATAAACGTTAATCCTGCGATAGCAAAGAAAATTAGGAGGCAATGAATGCCGTATGTGAAGGTAAATGTGCCCACAACTGCTTGAGTTTCAGTGAGACTACATGGATTTATATCAGAATAATCAGAATCTCGGTCTCGAAATGCATTATGTTCCATTAATTTATGAGAAGGTTAATTTATGCATGATACGTATGCTCAGTCTGAGCGGTAGAGCATATTGTTTCCAGCTACTACTTCTATCCTATTGAAGTTCAACACTAGTTTCACATTACATTCTGTGCAAGCAGCATTAATGGCTGAAGCCAGTTCCAGTGTAAGGAACCTTGCTGCTGCAATGACCCCTCAAAGGCCTGTAATTCCCCTACTCCGCTACAGCCTTGAAATCAAATAATTCTCTTCATCTGCCTGAAGACCTATGTGGAGCCTGGGAATTAATTACCTATCATGGCACTACAATAACAAAGCCCCCAAAAAAGGATAAAGCATCTGTTTTATATCAAAAAATTCTTTTTTAAGGGCATTCCATGGTTTTCTTGTTGCAAAAGGACATTCATAAAACAAGATCTAGTGTGATTTAAATCTTTACAGCTGGCTCAAATATCAATGTGAACAAAAATCTTTGTAGCTCCAATTTCTGGTTTTTGTCATATTTTGAACAATGCTTTTAATAAAAAACAAACATTAAAAGTACAAGAGAGTCGTTGGTAGGCTGTTTAAACCCAAAATATTTCTGACTTAGTACTAGTCCCTCATCTAAGACATGTGTGGCAACTACTGCAAAATGGCCTTCAGAAAGGTCAGTTTCCTTTTAGGATGGAAAAAGAAAAAAAAAAAAAAGATCTCTCAGACATAGCTATACATATAAATAAAATATGGTGCATAAATATTTAAATGTTTTAAACCACATCACAGTGTGAGTGACTGGCTGACTACTCTGTGCCTTGAAGGAATATTCTGAGTTGAAAAAATGGAATTGTATATTTGATTAAGTAGAGCCATATGTCGCATGGTATATTGCTGACAGGTACATTCTATGAATAGTTGGTACTGATTTATACATGGATTTGGCAATGTTAACATGAGCCACAGGAGGATATAGTTCTGTAATTGTTGCTGTAATTTTCTCGTTTCCTCTCATGTCAAGGGTACTTGCCACCATGTTCTGATGTGGGTATCTAGCCCTAAGTATTCGAGATTAAAAACTTGCACCACTTTGAAATTAGGGACGAGGTAACACACTAGTGGGTTCAAAATGACTTATGAAATTAATTGTTACCAAGATGTTTTGTATGTGGCTTTACCTCCAGATTGAGGGGGTGGCATGCACTGCACAGGGAGGGAATGAATTTCCCGATTATAAGCATTGTTTGATGTTTGTTCTTCACACAAAATACAATATAAATGCTGCCAACTAGAAGCATGAATGTAATAGGCAGGAAAGGTTGTGTGAATTCTGACGTATTTTTTACTGGATTAATATCTGAAACAAGTGAGGTTGTAGTCAGTGGACAGACAGATAAAGCATGAAGCAATTTGGCCCTGCACCTTTAGGTCAAGAGTTCAGGATTAACAGAAGCCTCTGTCAGTGTCTTCATGTCCTAGATATGGACTGATATGTTTTTTTGTTTAAGTAATGATGGGCATTTTGAAAGTAGATTAAGCCTAAAAACCACCAGACATACAACTTGCTTCATACTTGTAAGTCACATGCTGAAAATCAGAGAGGATTAGGACTTTTTAAAATCAGTTTCCCCTTTTAACGTATTTCACTGTCTAATCTGTAATCCCTGTTTAAATACAAGCAGTAACAGGCTAATGCCCATCTAAATGCGAAGCTAAGTGAATGGTTTTAATAAACAAATAACTGGGCAGGGAACTTCAAGATTATTATTAATTTAGTTTTATTATTTAGTAATAGCATAGAGACTATCTAGTGAGACAGAAGATGTGTGTTTCCTGTGAATATACATGGGGGTATTGGTTTTTTCCCCCTTTATTTGGGTGTTTAAGCCTTAAAAAACTGTTTCATAGCATTAATGCTGATGTCTAGAAACAACAGTGTCAGTTGAGAAAACAGCTCCCCAGGTATGGTAGAGTATTCCTGGGGGGGGGAAAAAATATTCTTTGTGGTCTCACACTGCAAATGTTTTCCTAAGTTATAAAAGCTCCTGTTTTAAACCTGTTTTAAACCACTAGAACTTGTTTTCCTCAAGGTCCGCATGGTGCTTAACCTTTCTGTTGCAGTTGCATAAGTTTTCTTAATGAGCCTGGATCAGTCAGAATGACATCTGTGATCACAGTAGTTTCCCCATCTTTCTACCATAAGCACAAAGAACAAAGGAAAAGGTTACAGAAAACTTGCATGTAGCTTCAGTTTAGCTTTCTGGCTGATAATGTCAGGATACTGCCATGAGAATGAAGTTTAAACAGTCAGAAGGAAAAAATTATTTTCTCCTAGAGGAACTTTGGGGGAGATAAGAAATAGCTAAAGACTTCCTCTCAAAAAGAAACCCCAAACATTACTAGGTACTATAGAGACAGTCTGTATGTGTGTGTGTGTGAAGGCTTGCACAGGTCTTCGGTAGCTTGTAAAGCACACAGAAAATAACTTTGTACATATAAAGAGGCCTAGGCTTTTATGGTGTTCTTTTCCAGATCCAGACATGCTTTGAAATAGCTGTGAGCTGAGAAGTGAGCAGAAAGTCCTGAGACAGGGAAAGCCTGGTGACTAGTGTTATGTGGGATGCTCCTCCTCTCTGAATAGAATTCACAAGATATTTGAAAGCCCAGTAAAGGAGAGACACTTTCCAGGCCTCTCTGAGAGAAAGGAACAGCTGAAAAATGATCTGAAGAGGGGCAGGAAATTGTCCCCCAGGAACTGACCCTAATATGTGTCTGATTCAGGTTGTTGATCTTTTGCTGATTCTTTTGGTTTGCTGTTTTAATTCAGAGAGGGAATTTTTTTTTCCTAATCCACACTTAGTAGTTTTCGGCTCCTGCAGTCATCATTCAGCCCTTCAGCATCATTGCCACACAAATGGCCCAGTTCTATTTGTTTTTATTATGTCTGGTTTCTCTACAATCTCTTTTATCAGTCAAGATTTCCTCACTCCATCCTCTTGCTGATGTTTTTTTTTGGTCCCTTTCTGCTTACCCCAGAAACTTCTACTCTCAGACTTCAGGAGCAAAAGTGGGATCCGGTTCCCTATGATAGGTGCAGGGAGCTGCTGCAGCTCCCCAGGGACCGAGAAGGATAAGCGATTGTCTGGGAAAAATCTCCTGCATTTACTGCAAGGAGAATAAGAGTTGCCTGGAAGCCTGTCTGTACAGTGGGTAGTTGCCATACTGAGCTAAAGCATCCCTAAGTTGCCTTGATGATCCCTTAGCTGTTATTATCAAGATCTGAGACATCAGTAGCTCTCTCTTAAGCCTGGCAGCATGGAGCAATGCCGCCTTATACAAATCCTGGTGTTTCCTTGCTTAAAACTTTAGTACTGTTATAAAATTGAGCTTAAAATACCTCTTTTGCTTAACTTTGAGAAGCACTGCTGTTAAAAGCAGTAGATTCTAGTAGCAAATCTTGCAGTTAGGACTGATTACTTATGGCAGTCATTCATCAGCACCAAAATGTGTGCGAGTCTATTAATAATCCCTGATGGGATAACGTTGCCCCAGTACAATTTAGTTCTGTACATGCCAAAAACTTGCTAGATTCTCTTTTCCTTCCAGAAAATGCAAGAACCTACAGTTTGTGTTAACTGAGTTGAAACTTAGTTAGTCAATTTGGTAAAAAGAAGGAAGTTCATCATCTTCTAGAGTTGTTCTTCCAGTCTGTGCATATTCAGCAAGAAAATGTATTGGAGCAAAAAAAAAAATTTCTTAAATTCCCCATGGGTTATATCCACGTTGGACTATAACAACATGCTGAACTCTGTGGATAGCAAATCCTTCCTTTTAAAAAGAACATTTTGCAAAGCTGTAACAGGAAAATATATATATTTGTGGTAGACTTATGGGTATGTGGGTATGGCAGCCTGACAGTAAAAAGTCATAGATCCACCACTAGAAAATGCCAAAATAAACTCTGCATTCTGAAGTGGCACTGTAAACGTCAGCCTTTAGCATACCCAGATCGGCTACTGAATGCAATACGGACATATTGCTCTGTAATTAGTTATACTGCTTTGAAAAGGTGAGATTTTGGTTATGCTCACCTGAGTTCTGTTTCACAGAAGGTACCTGACCTTAAGCAGAAGAATTAATGAGATTTGGAGAGAAGCGTTAATCTAAATATTCTCATGCCTAAATACTCCTAGGGTGAATAATTTTTTACATAAACACTCCCATCCAGCCGTTCTGTCGTTCAGTAACAAACGGAATTGCAACCTGTGCCTTGGGTTCTTCTGAAGTTAATAACAATCATGAGCATGCATTGAAGGACACTAAGCTGGACATACCTTGTACACTTCAGTTTCCAGAAAATCTATTCCACATGTGTCACCCAGCAAGTGCTACAAGCAATGTACCAAACCGTTTTTCATGGATGAATAAAGATCCACAGGGATCTATGAGGAAATATTTTTCTCCGTCTCGTCTGATCTCTGAATTTCTGCAGGCTTCCAGGCACATTGTTATCAAAGAACTGGAGAGCCATATGATCGTAGGCAGAGGAGGCGCTAGCTTCATTATGTCTGTTTAAAAGGTCCACTGAGAGAGCAAGGAGGGGAAACAGAATCAGCTCTTAAAGACCATGGAGGTCCTGTAAGTTAGCAAAAATGTCATGGGAAGAAAGGACAAGAGCAGAGCAGCTGGGCTATATTGTGGAGAGAAGGGAACCAATCAACAATAAAGCATTGTCAAAGTGTGTGTTAGGAAAGATGGGTCAAAAAGAGCTAACGGAAAGCTCAAGATTGATTCTTTGTGTTATACCCATTAAATTGCATGAAGGATATCCAAATGTTGCTTTCTTGGAGTAATTGTTATGGTTACTAGATAGTTCCTTGTAAGTGGAAGGTGCCAGCCCAGTGGTGACTAGGACAGAAATATATGAGAGATGATCTCCAAATCAAATTGTCAGTCACACTTTGACCTCTCCCATATAGGGGATTATAGTTTTTGCCTTCAGGGGCGGAAGACCTGTAGCTCTGGTAATTTTTATGACTATCGTATAGTCTCATTGCGTCAACAGAGTGACAAGCAGCCAGATGAAAAGCAGAAAGAGAGAGATGGAAGAGTGCTGTGGGCAGGAAAAAAAGTACTGCAAAATCTAAAATACTTTAAAATCCCATTGTAGTTTTGCATTTTTCCTATTAGACGGTCAAATTGCAGGATTCCTTTTCCAAACAAACCACGTGGAGCTGTGAGAATACTCTCCCCAGGTCTCCTGGTTTTTCGTTAGTTGTTATTTTGAGTGTTGCGGTATCAGGAGAGAGTCTGCTGCTGCTGACCCACAGCAACATTTCCAAGTAGAAGCAGCAGCTGGGCAAGAGGAGATGCAGCCTGTTGGCCTGAGGGGTCAGTTGTCAGGCATGGAGAAACCTCTTCATGCCTCTGCTCAGCCCCTGCTGCCCCACCTGCCCCGTGTGACACATCATTTCCAGCTGAATTTAATTTCATTGGAGTCTTTTGCGTAAGTTAGGAAATCTAGTTTTTATTGTAGTTCTAAATCTTTAAGATTTGCGTTACAGAAACATAAAGTAAACTATGTTAAGTCTTAGGAAATATTTTGTCAACACAAACGCTGTTTTTTTGCAGAGAGTAGTGTACTATGAGAGCAAAACTAATGGCAAGAGATCTTGAAACATTTCTGCGTTGTAGCAGTCACCGCTGGGCAGGCAGCTGCCAAGTGTCTTGCAATTAATCTGACGCTTACTGACTTTCATATCCCTTTCCTTTCAGAACCAATGCCCTGAGGCAGAGGAGTTGGTCTTCAGCCATTTTGTGATCTGTAATGACACACAAGAGACACTGCGGTTTGGCCAGGTGGATACTGATGAAAATATTTTGCTGGCTAGTCTCCACAGTCACCAGTACAGCTGGCGCTCTCACAAGTCCCCCCAGGTATGTCAGAAACAGCTCTTCGAATGGAGCAGTTGCAAAAGCTGAGTGGTGGCTTTATGCATTGATTATTCAGTTTTCTCTATGGTCTCAACTCTCTCTAATGCTCCAGTTCTTTCCGGAGCCACACACTGGGCCTGCATCAGAGGGAAAAGGTAAACAAAGAGTGAGGAAAGCCAGAAGTGTTTAGAAGTTACTCGAGAGTAGAACTGGATGTGCACGACCGCTTTCTGTAAAACTGAGCCGTTGTGGAAACTGAAGCTTCTGAAAAAAAGCAAAAGAAAATCACTTGCCAGGTTTTTATAACTAAGTGATCAGTGTCTGTTTTCTGTGATGTACATTAGAGGTTTGGGGAATTTTTTTAATGAATTGTTTTTACCAGAAGCATCTGTTCACTGAAATTGTTTGCAGAACAGGGTCAAACTGGACAAATCTCTCAACTCGGCATATGCTTGCATTAGAAGAGATTTGAAATTGTCAGAAACACCCCACTTATATAGTTTAAATAATGCAGTTTCTGTTTCTTGGGTGTTTTTTTAAGGATAAACACTGAAATAAAATATTTTAAAATTATCAACAGGAAATATTTCAATGAAACCATGTTGTTGGTTTTCTTGAGTGGTGGTGAAAAATGGACTTTTCATCTTGATTCAAGACAGGGCAAGAATTTAAATCGAAAAAAAGTGTTTATGAGAAAGCAAAGCCCTTTCTTCTCTCTTTTTAATATATTCCCAGCTCCTGCTGCGTGAGAGACTAGAAACCTGTGCTACCCGACTTGCTGAACAGCAGTCTTGTGCTGAAGCTTTACTAAAATTTTTACAGATCCTGGGAGAAGTGTAGTAGATGGAGGGGTTCCTAACCCCTCTAGGGCCCTGGAAAATACCAGCCTTAGTATGTGAGAAAGAAGGTGAAATTTGGATGGTAATTCTAAGTAGGAACTGTGCCCACTTTCACTGCTGACAAGTTTCAAATTTCACTAGGAAGCAGAGATGGCAAATTTACTGTGTTTTTCATTTGTATGTCAGTTGGTGGATATGCAAAACTACCAAATTTTACATAAGTGCAGTAATCTGTGCAGAGCCCATTCAGCCAGAGTAAACAGTTGCAGTTGACACCAAAGTCAAGACATAAGGTAGGAGGAAGGGAAACTGCTAAAGGGCCGTCTCACCCCAGCGAACAGAGGAGTGGTTATAAAGGGTGTGCACAGAGGGGGACTTTGGAGGCTTAAAAGCACTGGAATACTGTATGTCCCTTGTCCAATTTTCAGAAAGGACACACGTTTTCACATACAAACAAAACACCTGCGATGCCCCAGCCCACGAGCAAGCAACCCAAATGGGTGACTGCTCTGTGCAATTGGGCAAGTGTCAGATTGTGAGACAGGATCCCCACTCATCAGGTGACAGTATGCACACTTGGGTTATGATTGGCGTAACCCTCTGGTTGTGTGAGGGAGAAAGAACAACCTTTGTAGAAAGAACAACCTTTGCAGAAATCTAGCTAAATGTGATATGTATTTCATAACCAATTATCACTTGTTCTGGTAGCAACCACCCAGAAATCATTTAAACCTTTTCATAAGCACATGGGGGAAAAAAGGAAATGTTCAAAGCAATTATAAATAAAACCAGAACTAAGTAAGGCCTTCCTCCTAACAATTTTTCTTATCTCTATTCTGGTTACTTATATGAAATTATTCCATTGGGAGAATCCTCTTTTTGACCATCATTCTAGATAGTTCTGCTAATGATGTAGTTTTGATTATGGTGTATTTCTAATAACGGTGTACTTCCAGTAATGGAGCAAACTGGAAAGGGTTTTGAAAATGAGGATTATTGCAAGCAAAGTGAAAAGCAGAAGAGTTAAAATTGCAGCTTGTTGCTGATACTTTCTGTCAGTCACAGCTGAACTGCTGAAGAGCAGCACAAGGTATGGCATTAAGCCAGCAATACCTGGAGGACTTAAATATTAAAATATTGATCTTCAGCTTGTCCTTTTAGTCACAGGCTTGAGCAGTACAAAACGTTCTGTATGAAAAGTAAAAGGACGAAAGGTGGAAAACTCCAGCAGAAAACCAAATCATACATTAGGGAGTGGGTGAGGTGACAGTAGGAACTTCAGATTCATTTTTCAGATATTCATTCTTCAGCTGAAAGTTGGTGATGTCAAAGGGTTTCCCCATTCTGTTTTGCTCTGATTAGATTCAGATTCACTGAGAAGCTGGGATGATAAACAGTTAGGAGTGTCATTTTGGATTCCCATGTCCCAGGAGATGGCAAAGCTAACAGTTCACTCCTCCCGACTCAACCACATTGCTGGCCAGCAGGCTCTTCTAGCAGGGGGGCTGTACCTCCCTTGTCCCAGCCCTTGGAATAGCTTCAAGAATATTTCTGCTCCTTTAATGTTTTTCAACAGCCATCTCTTACTGGGAAATTTAGAGACTGAAAAATAGCACTGAGGTAATTTCACCGAAAATATATGGAAGCACAGGCTTTCCACACACTGTTGAGATAGAAGCAAATTTTCTTTACAAGGGCCGGAGAATCTTGGCATCGATCTATAAGCCTTTTTCATTTGGCTAATGTTAAGTACAAATCCCTGTAAGTTTAGCATGCTTCAGAAAGGCAGCTAAGCAGCATGAGCCTTTGCATTTTAGATCATACAAAGTAAGTTTGTTTTAAATATTATTACAAATGTTGTCATGTAAATTTTTATAGTGACTAATACAAACCCTTGAAATGAAAGTGGCGACTCAATTAAGACATCAGGTTGTCCCTTATGCTATGGCACTTTTTTAATTGTTTCCATGCAAAACTATCTAACAGCTTATTATCCAAAGGTCAGAATAGTGCCCGAGCATGGACCAACCCTCCAAGTGTCATATTCATGGAATGCTAGATGACTTCATAGTTATGAAATTATTTCATTTCTCATGATAATTCCCAACTTGCCAAGTTAGTGAATTTTAAGAACTCTGAGAGCAGATTGTAAGATAAATGTGAAATAATCCATACTTCTGGAGTCAGGGACTTCCCTCCAGGCATTAGTTCATACTTGACTTACTTGACTTACTCTTGGGGATAAAATGAGTTAGGACAAGGTCTTAGATACCACATTCTCTTACTGGGAAAGAAAACCAACTTGCACAACTTTGGCTGGCTCATGTTTCTTGTTACACAGGCACTAAGAAGCAGCGGTTGCCATGAAATACTTTATTTAACCTCTGCAAAATGTTTTTTTAGTATGGCAAGGCAGTTCAGTTAAATGAAAATAAATAGTTTTAAAAGGATTGTATTTCTTTCACATTCACATCAATAAAATTCTCCATTTTTCTTTTGCTAATTAAGCATAGTGAGAGATGCAGTAATTGCCCTTTTTAATTATTTAACACACTTAAATATATATACCTAAAATAAGTTATTTTTGTAGTAGCAGGCATTTATATAATGCCTTATTTGCATTTACAATTAATTTTAATATTAATGAAGTTACTGTAGGCTATAATTAAAAATTATTCAACTTTTTCATGTTACAAAACCAGCTATAACACACCAAGGATTTGGATTTATCAGCTATTAATGGGACCTTCCAACTGTTCAGCTTAATTTAAAGCTCCTTCCTTCCTTCCTTAATTTTTTTTTTCCTGGCCCTGATCTTCTACATTTCAGGGAACCTAACCTTTCCCTTTTAACTTTCCCTCTGATTCCTGCAAGTCTTGCTAGTTTGGCTAATATTTCAGTAATAAGTCTGAGGTCCAGTGTTCACTCTTCTACTCTGCTCCATCCCCCATGTTTTCATCAGATTTCATGAGGTTTTGACCTTCCTTAGGGATAAGACACCCCCAACTATATAGTCCCTTTCAGAGTTGGGCTAAGCCCAAAACTGATGATATTTGAGGCTTTAAGCAATTCTAGCAAAAGTTGCCAGACCTTGTGAGTTTCTTTTGCAGATTTTAACGAAAGTTAGAGGTCTGTTAGATATCATTGAAAGGGAAGAGAAGCTACATCACTCCCGTGCTCTACAGACAGCACTGGCTCCTACGTTATTATTGGATCCAGTCTGAGCTCCTTATCTTGATCTTCAAGTTGCTTTGTGGGATGGGCCCCAGTTATGTCAAAAGTCATGTTTGTGTCCAAGACAGCTGTGGTTTTTAGAAGAACTGGAGCATATGATACATTGGGTGAAACTGTGAAGTTAGAAAAGATCAGATCTTCCTAGCAATTTACTCAGGGTTAAGGAATTCTGTCTCGCAAGACAGTAGGCAGTTGGAGGGTCCCACGAGGAATCAGAGCAAATGTGAAAACCAGCTTTTCGTGTGAGAGTCCCCTGAATGTATTCTGCAGGGATTGTTTGCTTGCGCATAAGCAGCAAAAGTCATCTATAACATGCTAGTGATTTCTAGTTATTTTCCCCACACTTAAACTCCAGCAGTCCTCTGAAGAAGCAGAGAGTGATGGATCTCAATTATTTTTTTTTTTCTATGCAAAAAGTAATGTTGCATAGGCGAAGTCTGCATTTAAAGTAGCAGCCCCAAACCTTTCTCCAGAGTTTTCTACCAGGGTTATAATAACAGCCTATTTTCCCTTGTCACTGTCCTTAACTTGAAGCAGCGGGTGTCAGAGGTGAAAATCAATTCCGATGTTGATTTGGGCAAGGACTTCACTGAGAATGTGGCCAAGTTACTGGTTATAAACAAAATAAATTTATTTCTTATCAAAGGAGGTAAATATGCCTGAAAGAGCTGTGTGCCACTACTGCTACTTATGTAGAATTTGAGGGAAAATATCTCTATCATTTGCTTTTCTGTTCTTCTGACCACACACTATAAATTCTTGAATACATATTAGTAGTGGCTAGTATATTTGCTAGAATTCTATAAACATAGTTTTTAAAGGCAGTCGTAGATTTGGAAATAGCTTTAAGAACCTCCTCCTCGTTATACTACCAAAAACAAAAAAAAAGACCAAAGCCAAATTTTAATTTCTGTTGCATCTCTAGCAGGATCATAATTTGTTTTTATTTATTTCCAAGTTGCCATTCTTTTGGGTATTGGGTTATATAAAGTGTAAGATGATATACAGTACTCTGTGGGTTCAAACTTAAAAACTCTGACTTATTTATCAGTTATTATTGGGATATTTTCCTGTTTCGTTGTTTAATGGTGTTACAGATTCTCTGCACAACCTTTTGTACTTTACATAATCTTCCCCATCACATTTACAGAACCGCAACAGGAGGGGTGGAAAAAAAAAAAAAAAAAAAAAAAGTTTTATGTTATTTTACACTGTTCAAGTAGTGAGAAATGTACTGTTGCTTTCCTTTGAGGTCCTGCATTTGAAATCAATGGTTATATTATATGTAATTGAGTTTCTATTTAATATCTGGGGCAGATAAAGATTGATATATCATCCATGAATCACATGAATCCTCATAATTTGGTTACTGTTCCATAACCAAAAGACTACTCTTTTCCCCAGTGTGTTGAGTTAGTTTGGCCCTGCAAGGTTCAGTCCGGCTTCGCAGGTTGTGTTGAGGCCCAGAACACCTCCCGGAGCCCCCAGGGGCACAGTTTATCTGCCAAGTCTGACTTTTTTTCTAGTAGTTAGCATGCGGGTGATGGAAATAGTTTTCTCCTGTGCTCTGGCCTCCTCTCTTACAAGGGATGATGGTATAGAACTGGTCAAATCTCCCATGTCCCATGAGAAAATGAAGCCAAAGTGAAATTTGAACTGTGTTGGTGGCTGCTGCAACTGACCATGTGCAGAATGAACATTTCATTCACTGTTTTCCCAAACACTAATTGGGTTTATTGTAGTAAATCCTAGTCCAGATCGAGGGCCACCTTATATCCTGAAAACACAACCAAAAAATACCGATCGATCATCCTTCTTTAATTTGCAATTTAAAATTGCGTTAGCCAAAAGTCTTAGAATTCAGTTCACATCTCCAGGTTTCCATTTCTTCCGTGGTGCTGCATCGGCACGTTATTTTACAATCTCGTATCTTTTAAAATAACCAACTGCTTCCACACCGTTAACCAGGTCCTCACGTGATTCCTCCCAGTCTCTCAGAGTTGAGAGCAATAACCCTTATGCTTCCCAAAAAGCATTTTCTAGTTTCACTTAGAAGACAAATATAATGTAACTACAGTGAAACAAAGTTAACTTTGGTGGATCTACAAGCAAAGTAGAAATCAAATTTGTAGCACTGAGCATTTTCAGGGCACAAGCTTTAAGTTACTTATACAGCTGGAAAATGCTGCCTTTTCTGGACAGGCTCCATTCTTAGTCTCATTTTTAATCCCCCATTTTAGTCTCCATGCCTTGTCATATGACACTTAGCTTTATTTACTCAGATCATATCCTTCACTCACACATCTAGCTGAAAACCTTAGTTAATTTTGAGGAGTGCATAGAAACATTCTGTGCAGAGACATGATAAAGAATACAGCTTTTCTAGCCATTTGCTCCACTAGGAGCAGCTTCATCTTGGTCTGCCTCCCTGAGGGCGGTTTCTTTCCCTCTCAAAACAGAAATCCATAATGGCTCAGAATTAGAAATCCAAACCACAGCAAAGTCTAGTCAAAACAAAATGTTCTGCATTATCTGTTGATATGTTTCCCTAACAGAAAGTGCAGAAATCAAGAGGTTACACAAATGAGTGCCTATCTTCACATACATAATACAATCGATAGTCTGTTTTACATTCTCTTTAAGCTATAAATTGCCACTTAGCACTGGATTATGTTTGTTAGAATGCTTTTGAAGTCCATTGAATATTTTTTGTACCTTTTTGCAGTGACTTCTCTTTTCCCCAAATATATGTACCATACTTAGCTTCACTTGTTGAACTTTTTTTTTTTAAGCAGAGTGTCTAATAAATACTTAGAATTTGCTTAAAGTGTGATAAATGAGAGGGAGTTACATGGCAATTACCGTGAATCTGTAGTATTCGATCAGTTTTATAACATTAGAGGTCTGCCTTGTCGAGTATCTAACACCATCTATTATCACATCTTTTGCTAAAATAATGTTAACACCCGATTACTTCACTAATTTTTTTTCAATTTTTGTTTCCTGCCATATATGTCTGCATCACTTAGTATGATTTGCTATTACTTCTAGCAATGTTTTCCAGAAATCTCGCATTTAAATAACTGACTCACCCAGAGATACCTTTGCTTTTTTATGGAATGCAGTTTCTTGGCTCGAAAGCAACTTACGCAGTACCGAATTCTTATATTGTCATGTCATTAATGCAAATGTATTAGATATCTTTACAGTAACTTACAAAGGCTGTTCCCTTTATATGTAGCATTTACCAGTCTACTAAAAGTATGTTTATAAAATAAGAAAATGCCAATATATTATAATAGCTCTTCGTTATTTTTCTTTCTGAACTGTGAAGTTAAATGCAGAGTAATTGTTTTGCTACAAAGAAGATCAGTAAGGCGGCATCTGGGAGCTAATGACTGCTCAGGGCCGGCTGACTGCGTGCTCCTTGGGAACATTTAACTCGTGAGCAAAGCTGTTTATACAGGGTGGGAGACATCCTAATGTTGGAGCTACATACAATTACTAATCATCAATTATGACATTTATATGACATCTGTCTTTGGAGCACACCGTATTTAGTGTGCCTTTGAGCTGAGGCTCACCACTTAGTACCTCTTCTTGTTAGTTGGCTGTCATTTCCAGCTACCAGTCTCTCCAAAGTAAACAGTTTTCTTGTTTCTCTTAGTTTTCATATGTGATGAGATTTATTCCCAGCTGCCTCTGTAAGAAACTGAACTGATTCCAGCCACTGCAGTTGGATTTTTTGTTTGGTTTTGTTTTTCCTTTTCTGTAACTAATACTTAAGAATCAAAGCGACGTGTTTGTTTATGAGTTTGAGTGTCCTTGTGCACAGCTTCCTTCAAGCAATTCTTGAATATAAAGCTGTGCCCACGCATGTCCACATCCAGATGCATGTCCGTGTGCACGTTGGCACATATTAGCCTTTGTGCTTCCAACCTAAAACTAATTTGAATTTGAATGCAACAATCATCACTCTTGCAAATTCAAAAGCCACCCACTGAATGGATGTTATTGTTCTGCGTGTAACTTGGGCTGAGGATACCACAAATTGCAAACAGGCTACTGAGTTGTAATATCTTTGAAAGTTGTTGCTGCGGTTGTTTCTTAAAACAATGAAAAAAACCACCCAACATCTAGACATTCGCTAAGCCCAACTGGCCACATCTATGGCCAGTGCTCTCTCTTTTTGGAAACAAATCATGGGAGAACATAATACTTAAAAGTTTCAATTTTTGCTCATGTAAATAATCAAACTTTGGGCCTGATCCTGTTCTCCATTACTGAAATTAATTAATGACAGATGTCGAAAATCAGAGTGAAATTCAACCCTCAAGAGAGAATTCCCATAAGGCCTTTACATAGCTGTTTTAAAGGACTTAAGTGATGCTTAGGCTCTGTGCTGGCCCTCTGCAAAGAATAAATTTTACCCAGAATGCTTATTGCTTTGATCCCTTACATATATATAAGTCACATTCTTAAGCTTGCATGGCCACAAAAGATCTACACAGAGCTAAATTGCCAGATCTTCAGCTGGCGTAAATTTGTGTAACTTCATTGACCTACATGGAACAGTACCAATTTTCACTACTCTGACTTAAAGAATCTCCATGGGATAGAGGTAAGTGCGTATGGTGGGTAAATGGATGAAAGGCTCTTCAAATGATGAAAGACTATATTGCTCTGGAAGTGATTTAAGTTAAACTGGAAAAAAAGCCACTCCTTTTCCGGAATAAATCACATAGAGAGTATAATTATGCAGTTAAATTTCTTCTCATGCAGTCAAGCTTGAACTTGCTACCACATTTGTGTAAGAAATGAAATGTTTCCCATCTCTCAGCAATGTGCTGAGTTCTACATTTAACACATACATACGTGAACTATGCAAGTATAGATACAAATAGATTTGCATCTTTTTTATTTTGAAGGGAAGGTTATTTGTAATTTTCTGTCCTATCCTGAAGGCCAAAGGTTTGGTCTGAACCTGTGTTCCATATCACCTTGCTGGTAGTGAGGGTGGATTTCTAGAACAACTTCAAGGGCAGTAAAGAAAATCTCTTATTTCCTGTTTTATGCTCTCTAGTCTATGTACCCTTTTATTTCTGAACAGTTATGTGCTGGATTTATACCATCTTAAATACCCTGTTAAATCAGGTAATTTATAGAAATGCATGATGCAGAGCCCTCTTAGGGTATTGTTGATACTTCTGTTTTTATCTGAAATCACGGAATGAGTGGATCATTCAGAGAACTGCTGTGCTTAGCGTTGCTGAGTTTTAAACCCAAAAATACTTCTCTGTCGTGGGCATTCCTGTCCTACTGCAAGGCGCTTTTTTTCCCAGTTATGTATTGAAGTAGTAATTGCTTTCTTTCCAGATGTTACACATCTGTATTGAAGGCTGGGGGAACTGGCGGTGGTCTGAACCATTCAGTGTGGACAATACAGGGACCTTTATTCGTACCATTCAGTACAAGGGCCGGACAGCATCACTTATTATCAAGATTCAGCAGCTTAGTGGAGTGCAAAAGCAAGTGAGTATTTGATCCAGTTTGGAAAAAATAACATGAATAATTTAAACTGTTATTTATTCACAAGTTAGTTGCCTTATTATTTGTTCTCTCTTACTGGGATCTGCAAAAAGCCCAAGTATAACAGTCTTGTGGAGGCATTTTGGAGAGTTTTTACAACTCCTTTCTTCACTTTGGTATGGATCTTAGCATTTAAAAGCTCCCTTACCGTCACGTATTTTGCATGTTCCAATAAACATCCCTTTGCATAGTTTGTAAGTTCTGAAAATGCTAAGTTAATCAATCTATTGCATGTTTCAGGTTCCTGAGAAGCAGATTTTTTGTTGTTTTTTATTTTTAAGAAACTGTTCGTATCTTATTTGGGGTTGTGATTTGGGCCTTGGTATTGTTAAAAGAGAATGAAGTAATGTCCAAGTTAACATTTGAAAATGGGCTTCTGTGCAGTAGTTTTTCACATGCTATCTTTGTAAAGAGATCTGTAGTAACACTGCAGTCATTCTGCCTGTGTTGGCAGAAGCCAGAGCATGTGGTGGACATAACACGTTCAGTTCATGGATGTGGCAAAGTGCCTCACGTTGTGCAACTGAAATACAGCTGGTCAGACAAGAGCAGTGCCTGGTGTCACCAAAAGCCCTGCTGAGATTTTGCTTGGTAGGTTGTAGCTACGGTGTGCACCCTCATTAATGAAAAGCAAATGAAGATGGTTGTAGCAAGGGTACACATGGAATGCTGTTCCTTGGTGTGGCTTAGAAAAAGTCAGATATATGTTCTATAATAAATAATTCATGTATGATGGACAGCAACAACTCTGAATCTGATTTGGTCTTTTTTCTAAGTGGGTGCACTGAAATACAGAAAATGCTACAGCCATTTAGTGGAATTATAAGCTTTAAAGCACCAAACATACTGAAAGGTCCAGGTCACTGGTTTGTGATGGGAATGTGAGGTGTCAGTAGAAACCTTTCTTCTGAAGTACATCACTGTGTCTGCTCAGAAAAGGCTCAGCCTTCAGAGACTATCACAGTACTCTCGAAATCCAAACCAGAGCTATGTCAGCTGTAGGCAGTACCGCTGAGTTCAGTGGGAATGAAAGTGGATATGTTACATGGTTCTCTGAAGCCCATACACTGCATTAACAGTATTTCAAGTGTTTTAATACCTAGATTTCTATGAAATTGCACATACATTTAGCCAATAAAAATAATGTTTTACCATTCACTGCCTTCAGCAGTGCTTGTGAGAACCTAAAAAGGGGAGATTATTCTTGTACAGGTTTTCACTCTGTAATTCAAATTAGATCTTTCTTTTTTCACAGTTGTTTATATATGAACTGCGTATTTTGTCTGTTTTAGATCCTAATCTGTGGAAGACAGACAGTCTGTAGTTACCTTTCTGAAAGTATTGAACTGAAAGTGGTTCAGCATTACATGAGTCAGGACGGACAGGCTGTTGTTAAAGAACACATCAACTGCCTTGCAGCCAAGCAGAAGTTGCCTTCGTATGTCCTAGAAAACAATGAGCTCACCGAGCTGAGTGTGAAAGCTACAGGAGATGAAGACTGGTCCCGAGACGTATGTCTAAGTTCTGAACATACCGAACACAGCACTGTCATTCAGGTATGACTAGAAGTAGGTATATAGAATAGAGCATAAAAAATGTCTGAGAGAACCGGGGACTTTGCTTTTAGACTTCTGTTTTATATGATGAAGTTTTGAACGTTATCATCCTGAATTAATTTTAGTGTAATGCAGCTGATCTCTCTGCATACAGGTACCATCTTCAAAGAGTTCAATTACGTACGTGTGGTGCACAATTTTGACTTTAGAGCCCAACTCTCATGTGCAGCAACGATTAGTAAGTACATTTCATGTCTCTGAAATATAAATTTTATGCCTCACATGTCATATAATAAATTAAGGGTAAAATGACCCACTTTAACAATTTATTAATAGCTTGTTTAAACGGTTGTAATACTGGAATAAAATTAGCCTTAAATTGGTGTATTCTTTTCTTTTTGCAGATTGTTTTCAGCCCTCTCTTCATTGTAAGAAGCCATCTTCCAGATCCAATTATCATACATTTAGAGAAAAGAAGTCTAGGATTGAATGAAACTCAAGTGATTCCAGGGAAAGGACAGGAGAAAGTACTGCAAAATATAGAACCTGATCTTACGCACCACCTGACATTTCAAGCCAGGTAGAATACGTGCTTTCCTTGAAAATGGTTAATTTGTGTGGAAGAAAAGGAATAATTAACACTTTAACGTCTGGTGCGTTAATTCCAAGAATATGTCATATGCAGAGGGGATACAACAGAACAAGCATATGTAGCCTGAAATTATATGATAGGAAATATTAAATTTGATACAGCTGTCCTAAGCACATTGACATTGGTTTGCTTGAGATGTCCACGTTTTTGTGTTTTGAAAAATAAATTCCTAAATGATCTTGAAATGTTTTTTGAGAATACTGAGGAGTTTCTAGGGTCGCAGACACAAAGGTTTTTACAGTGTCATAACAAGCTCATGCTTGTCAGTTAATGCTCAGGAACTTGTTAAACATTGTAACGTGGTTCATCCATTATTACCTTGAGACTGTTCCTTTTGCAGAGTGCGCTTGGAAAGCTTCATTAAAGAAAATATTAATGCCACTAATGCTTGGCCTTGTTGTGTAAGCGACTCAATCTGTTTTCAATGACAGGGAGGAAGATGATCCATCAGAGTGCGCAGTCCCTATCTCAACTACACTAATTAAACAGATAGAGACTAAATCCCATCCAGGTGGCAATGTCAACCAGATATTGTCTGAGTTCTACGGCACCGCTAATCCTCCCCAGCCTGCATGGCCGTATAATAGGAAGGATTCAGACAGGTAATTCTTTGCTAAACCTTCTTCATGGTTGTTGCATTGCCTTTTCACATACACTGAAATCACACTCAAGAAGACTATATGTGATCAGCATTGAGTATGTTCTCAGTAACTACACAGTCCGTGTATGTAAGTTGCAATATCTGTTGCAGGTAGGAAAAAAATGAGGTCAGCCTAGGGGCTGCCCTTGATTATGCTGACAAGATTGCATCAGCAAGGATTAAAAAAAATGGAACTATTTTTTTGTGAATGCACCTTTACTGCAACTATAGAGGCTGTTGTTTGTTCAGTGTGTGTTTGTTTCAGTACAGAAACAGGGAGTTGCTGTAGGAGGAGTTGTGAAAAAAGAAAAGGAAATGTGGTTTTGTGACTATGAAAGCCATAAGTTTTGTTCTGAAGAATAGTGGTAGTTCTGTTAGAGGATTTTTTAATTGACCCAATTTAGGTTGAGCTTATGCAGTTAAAAATATGTCTGCATAGCCTATCTACTGACATCTGTCTGGCAGCACCACAGTATGTTCCAGAATGATACGAGGAGATTGTTTTTCTATTTCAAAACCAGAAAAGCCTTGCAAATTTCTGAAAATGTTTATTATTTGTTATCTTGAATTCATTATTCCTTTGACTTTATATTTTTATTTGTTATTGAACAGCAATGAACAGCTCTCCCAATGGGATAGCCCAATGCGGGTAAAGCTGTCGGTGTGGAAACCATGTGTTAAAACTCTGCTGATAGAACTCCTGCCATGGGCTTTACTTATCAATCAGTCCAAGTGGGATCTCTGGCTGTTTGAAGGAGAGAAAATCGTTCTTCAAGTACCTACTGGGAAAGTAATTATACCCCCCAACTTCGAGGTAACTTTGCCATTCACGTTAACAGGTGCAGTTCTGCTAAACATCCTGATTATGAAGAATGGTTATTAATCCAGATGATTCTCACTTTCCAGTCACTATGTCTGTTAGTTATGTGATGGGGAGTAGAAATAACAATATAAATTTGCCACGCTGACTGAGTCACTGCATTGGAAGCACAACATACTTGATAGCAATGTTTGAAGAACAACGTCTTAATATGTATAGTTACAAATTGTCTGTAAGGCACTGTAGGGAGAAAACCTGCACGCCTTCTGATTCAGCAGACTTCTCTCCTTCCTCCAATTTCAGCCAATGAATCCACAATATGGGCATAATGTAGCAGCCCAAGTAAATTGCTATAAAGGCCAAGTAGAGACTTTGGCCCCTGCTGTGCTGACCTGTCACTTGGGAAGTGTGTTGACCCCAGTAGCAAAGCTGACAGCCTGGAAGGAAAGTTTAGTTTGGGAGTGTTTTACATCGAGTTGTTTCACAGCTCCTATGCCACCAAGAAAGATTTGCTAATGAGAGAGCGCAAATTACAAACAAGATTCTTTAAGATACCTGTCTTCCTGAATTCAGAGTTTTGTGTAATGGATCTTCTCACGTGTGCTTGGTCATGCACATGCTTTTTCATTACAACCCCAATATACTTAATTTTTGAAAGAATTAAAATGATTTGACACAGCAGCTTGTCAGTCCCAACTGGACAATCTGATACTTCCTGTTTATTTTGCCATCTTTTTTCCCCTCAGTGTATGTCTGTTAATAAACAGAAGGGCTGCCTAATAATATGTCTCAGTGCAGACTGTGGTATTGATTCCACCATGAGCATCAGTCCCATATCCGCATGGTGGTTTCATCTGTCCTTGTACCACGCAGAGACAATCAGAGGGAGAAAAGGAAGAAATGAGATTGACTTCGTACTGGAAACTACATTTCGGTCTAGTAGAAGTGTATTGCATTTTCAGCAAGTGATAATTGGTTTTTTTTCATTTGCAGGAAGCTTTTCAGGTTGGAATATACTGGGCAAACACTAATACTGTGCACAAATCAGTGGCAATTAAGCTGGTTCATAATGTGACCTCCCCGAAGTGGAAGGATGCTGATAATGGGGAAGTAGTAACGTTGGACGAAGAAGGTTTTGTTGAAGCTGAAATAAAACTTGGTGCTTTTCCAGGTCATCAAAAGGTTAGAACAAAATTATCATGATTTATAACTTTATCATTTAAAAACAAAGTCATATAGCAGATGAAGGCAATGAAATGTATGCAGTGTGAAAGTTCCTCCCTAATTGTTAATTTATGTAAAACGTAATGAGAGTATAAGTAATGTATGAAGTATAATTTAAAAAATTAGAATGGCAAAAACATTCTGCCCAACTCATCAAGGTAATGCAATATCTTCTGGAAAAAGAATTAATTAATTCTCAGTCTTGTTTTGAAAATATTGACAGATGAAACTTCGAAAAGTATGTGATGTGGCTACAGTTACAAAGTGCATGAATATAGACAGGATTTCCACAGTTAAAAAGAAAATGGCAATTCTGTTAGTGTATTTCAATACCTTTTGTGATTTTTGTGTGTGACCTCGTTGTTTTTATTATCTTACAGTTGTGTCAATTCTGCATTTCTTCAATGCTTCAACAAGGAATACAAATTCTACAGATAGAAGATAAGACAACAATAATAAATGATACATCTTATCAAATCTATTATAGGCCACAGCTTTCTATTTCCAAACCCCACTCAGGAGAAGAGGTAAACCACTGTGGATACTGTTTTTATTTGTCATCTGTGGTATATGAGTGTTTAGGTTCGTATGGTCTCAACTGTATATAGCAGAGCTTGGACAGAAATCTTTAGACATTATAAGGATAAAGTATTTTATATTATTTTAGTTTAAAATACAGAATCCTGAGTACATTCAACTCCAGTAATTAACTGTGATCAGAAATCTGCAAAGCAGGAGATTCTTGCACATTGCAGAATTAGTTCTGCCTGTTCCCCATCTGTTCGGGCACTAATGGCCATTTCTGTAAAATAGGCAACATAATCCATAGTAGCGGTTAAGATTTTTCTCAGAATTTTTACTGACTTCACGTGTAAGAGGTATATTGGTCTGGCAGGCTTAAAACTTTTTGTTATCATTTTGGGAAGATTCCAGTTATCTGAACAAAGCTGCAGAACTAGAGACGTGCCTGAAGTTTATGTATTTCACCAAACTGCATCAAACGGTTAATATCAGTTTTCTGATAATCACACAATATATTTAAGGACTAGCTTACAAGAACCAAAATGTATGCATGGTTAATGTATTTTTTATCAGCCATTTATACATACTTATTGAAGATTACATTTATAGTAAAATATGTTCAAAGAATTCTCAGAGTCAAACTTGCTAGAGGAGTTGGCAGATAAACTAATTATAAAGGTCCCTATTTCTGTATTATTTTCCTTCTGCATTGGTTTTCTTCACATTGATATCTACGTTTGTGCATAAGCATTTTATTGCCGTTTTAACTATTTTGAGATGGGGAATTGGAAGAATGTTGAGGCTAAAATCCTTTCTTAGGTTTACATCTATACATTTATTTTCTTCTCACAGTTATATTACAGTGATGTAACTGTTGCTTTTGGTATAGTTATCTTGTGCATCTGAGAGCGGACTGTAGATAACTGCACTCAGTTAACTGCATAAGTATACCTGCAGACAGAATTTGGCCAAATAGCTTTTCATGCAATGGACTTAGTACAACTTTTAGTTAGTTGTGGTCAGTCAGCTGCTTGAGCCTGTTGTGTGTGCAAGACCAACATGAATAAACTTCCCGTTAAGAGCCAGCATGTCATGCTACCACCATCTTTTTTTCTTTCCAGGACTTCCACTCCCCAGCCAGTACGGTGTTCAGCGTCGGTCCAGCTGGGACGCCGTCCCGCGAGGCGCTGAGCTCTGTGCCCTGCTGGGACCTGCTGCCGGACACCAGCCCCCTCGCTCTGGAGACGCCTCTGACAGACAAACGCCTGCTGCTGAGCTTCAGCCCGGGCGGCTGTGCGGGCAGTCGGGAGCTGTGGAGCCTCCCAGCTGTCATTAAACCCGAGTTCCCGAGACAGAGCGTGGCGGTGCCCACAGGGGTTCGTAGTGAAAGCGGATTTTGTACCAGGTACTGTGCAACGAACAGTTGTGAATAATGAACTTCGCTTGTTGCTATAAAGCTTCGGCTAGTAAGAAACCTAAAGAGTTTAATGCAACAGTCAGAGTAACACATGCCCCCCATATGTAAAGGCAAGTCTTACTTTAATTTAAAAATGGTTATCTTTTGATGGGTTTGATGCTTTTATTATAAATGGTTTAATGTTATGACCGTGTACAAGTTGTACAATTTTTATAATGTATGGGCTGCTATTTTTTTACATGCATACAAAATAAGAGCGTGAAAACTTTATATTTGAGATTATGGTCTTTTTTAATTTGTGGGTAACAATTTAAGAGTTCAAGAACAGTGTGAAATAATACAACACAAAAATTCAGGTTTTGTTTATTAAAGGTAAAAATCCATTTTAGTAAGAATAGTAAGAGGATGAACAGGAATGTCCAAATGTGCATTCCACTTACAGACACATGTATCCAGCTAGTTAAAAATAACAGTCCAATGACTTGTCAGATGCCCAGCTTCAGTTCTCAGACCTGGTATCTATTCGTGCTCATACTGGTATAAAAAAGAAACAATCTGCTGAAATTAGAGAAGCTACATCAATATATATTACCAGCTATACGATCTTTCTCTTGCCTGAAGTGCTTGATATCGTTCAAACCCTCACATGGTTCCTCTGGAGAGTCTAAGAGGTGTCATTGTGGATGCTGAAGATCCTCACACAGACTTCAGATTAAAAAAAAAAAACAATGAGAAGAACAAGGAAAGAATTCCTTATAATTTTGAGACAGGCATAGAGGATCTTATGTTCCTAATCAAATTTTCAAACTGCTTGGATTTTTAAGTTCACTGTGAGGTGAAGTTTTTTAGAAATAGCCGAAGAAATTGCACATGCACAAAAGAATTTGTGTTTATGCACAAAGACATTTTATGTAGCTAATGAGTAGAACAAAATTAATTTATTTTCCTTTTGGAAATTTATGCAGTGATGATCAATAACATTAACATTTGAAAGGGCGATTGCATTGTGGGTCATTCCAGGGGGGCAGTCAGTTACAGATTTATGTATTTGTTAAAAATATCTTTCATGTGTATCAGAGAAGTATGCGTGCAAATTCTTCTGCAAAATTTTAAAGATTTATGTTGAAAATTTGGGCCTACAATCTCATGTTTTTAATTTAATATAAATCTCTGCTGGCTAGGGCTCTCATCTTGCAAACACACGTGCTCAATTTAACTCATGAGAAGTCTCTATGAAGTGATTTCTTCTCTAGTGTTGTTTTTCATGCTATTTCCACATGTTCTTCTGTTTAAATGTAATTCTCAGTGGTGATATGTTCTAACCTGAATGTATATAAATAACTGTGGAATTAGAACTTGATTATAAAGAATCTTACAGATGCTAGTTTTGAATGGTTTTTAATTGTCCAGAGTAATAATACATAAAAAATTCATCTAAAACATGCATAATCAAATATATCTGCTTCTGCTTTAGACCTATAGCACTGACTTATCAAGAGCATCTTGGTGTGACATACTTAACACTTACAGAAGATCCTAGTCCTCGTATAATTATCCACAATAGGTGCTCCATTCCATTGCTTGTAAAAGAGAACATCAAAGGTAGGTTGTATGAAGTAATTAGAAACAGTGCGCTGTTGTAGTATAAATTATTTTACTGTATCTCTGATACAAAGTTCAGTGTGTGTTTTGGTGACAACAAGAACTTGATGGCCTCATAATTGTCTGTCTCAAAGTTAGAGACTCTGGAAGGTACTGAAGCCTGGAAGCTATTGGAGATAATTGTGAAGCCAGGGGTATGAACCTCCGTGGCTCCAGGCTTTTGAGTCTCCCTGGTTCCAGCTGTCTGTCCAGGGTGACCTGGCGGTAGGGAAGGGAAGGGAAGTAGGCAGTGAAGTTTTATTGACATCAGCTCAATCCCATGGAAAATTTAAATCTCCTCAGATTTACAAATGTAACACAAAACAGCCAAAATTCCAGTTACAGTGTGTTAATGTAATGGCTAGTGGAACATTATTCATGTAAATCTTAGTGATATAAAAAAGGAAAAAAACACAAAACACATAAAATTTCAACCAACAGAAAAATAATGGTTTTATTTATTAGTAATATTTAAGGCAGAAATTTCCTAGTTTGTATAAGCATAGGTGAATTTTTATTTAATACAGGTTTCAGAAAGCCTTAATCTTATATATTTCATAAAATTTCAGATACACCAAAGTTTGAAGTTTATTGTAGAAAGATTCCAGCTGAATGTTCAGTTCATCATGAACTTTACCATCAAGTGTCCAGCTATCCAGATTGCAAAACAAGAGACTTGTTACCCAGCATTCTTCTGAAAGTGATGTCATCTGATGAATTAGTAAATGAATGGAGTGATTTTGTGGACGTCAACAATCAAGGAACACAAGTAAATCATTATAAACTATTTCCTAGTTCACAGCATAAATGGTTGTCTTCCTGACCTACACTGTATATGGTTCCTCTGCAATAAGCATATCCTTTCAGTTGGTTTTAGGTTGTTTTTAAGTCTTGAGAACTCTCCTTACTAAACCCCTTCCTGTGGAAGTATTAGAATACAGACTACCTTCTTCACTGGCTGGTTTTTAAAATAAGTAGATAAAAAAATACAGGCTTTCTAGCGCTGATTTCTTTGGCTTCTTTTTGATCAACCTGACAAGGCCAGGGCATACCCCGGAAATTTCTGGCCCCCCTAAGCAAAGAATCCAACAAGATCCAGAAAAATCGTTTTTGTACTTAATTGTCACAGAGTTTTTAACTTTAATTCTTGAAGGAATCATCACTGTCGTTCTCCCTGTGTGTCTTCACAGAAGCTACACGTTTTTCTAAAACAAAACAAAACCCCCTTTTTCTTCCGTTATTTTTCTCCTGTTCTAAGGTAAATGAACACTTCCTTGACTGGGGCAATTCTTTTTGATGGGAATTTCTTTCCATCTTTGAAGTCATTAGTTTACATGGAATCAACATAAACTGCTTGGCTCTTTGAAAGAAATACTGGTTTCAGATGTTTTCCCTGGGGACCAATCACAAAATGCTCTTGATTATTGAGTGTTATGTTATATAGCAAGTAGTTCAGTTTCATTCAGCAAGCCAGTCAAGCCATGCGAGGTTTCAAATTTCAGTCATTAATGTTATGCCAGACCAGGGTTCTTTGTAAGTATCTGGCTTCTAGAAGGAATTAGATGCTAAGACAACGTTTGGGGATAGTTGTCTACTTGAAGAACTATCCAAATGAAAAGTGTAGCTTTCTGCTACTGAAGTTTTAGGGTTTACATATAGACAATTTCCTCAGGATTTCTCAATCGGTCTTTCTCTTAGAAAACTATAAATAGAAGTAAATAAGGAATATTTTAATAGCTTCACATACAACTCGGTTCAGATTGTGAAATAATGGGGATTTAGAGGATCTTAAGCAATTTGTACTCTTTCTACCTAGTCACAAATAGATACTTCTCATTCTATTAGAAATACATTTTTTACTAATTTACTAAAATTAAGGTATTTATCATCAGAATCATCTAAAATTGGAATTTAAATGACCAATCTTTAAGATCAATTAGGGTTTTTTAGAATAATGAGTGTACTGAAAATTCAGTAAATGTCCTTTTTTTCTCCAGTTCCATCATGCAGGATTGTGAATCTCTTTCAGAGAAGCAGAGGATTAAAACTGAGATATTGAAATTACAAATTCTCTTATTTGTAATTCTCAGATTTGATGAACAAAATTTAATTATCTGTACAAAG
Source organism: Pampusana beccarii (assembly GCA_013399365.1). Classification (NCBI taxonomy): domain Eukaryota; kingdom Metazoa; phylum Chordata; class Aves; order Columbiformes; family Columbidae; genus Pampusana; species Pampusana beccarii. The sequence goes on from VWYH01010051.1 coordinate 1,685,597, forward strand.
TTATTGTAAATCTTGTAAGGAGAATCAGTTTAAGTTCTAATCCTACTAAACTTCCGGGTGTTTTTCCTCCTGGTGACTTGCTAACAGCAGTAAAGATTCTTCAAGACAAATACCTGTTTATTTTACCTGTGCTAGCCCATTATCTTTGTGTTATTCCTTGAGTTTGCATTCCTTTAAATTACAGCTTCTGTCATTAAAATCTAGTAAACAATTGTGTTGATAGTAGACCTACTAGAAAAGAGAAGCCAACTTGCTCTAACAAGGATGGCTGTGAGTTTTCCAAACTTAAAAAGACTTTAATCTTTTATATTCTGGAAAAAAATGAAACAAGCAAACAAACAAAACCCCACAAAACTTGCACAGAAATATCACAGAATTAAGCTCCAAAACCAATACATCATTTCTTTAAGTAGAATATTTATTCCTAAGGACAACTTGCTCAGAATGGAAGTTTGCATATCTGTAAGTAAGGCACAAACCTTTTGTCAAGTTCCAGTTTTCCTCCCTTTTTAGACATTTTGCACTTTCCAGTAGACTTTTGCCATTTCTTTGTGGCAGCACCTTGCTTATGGAGGTGTTCTCACAAAACCAGTTTAGGTGGCTTAAAAATGTGGTCATTGTTGAGTTGTTAAGCAATTCTTCATGAATCAAGAATGTTACTTATTTTTTAGTCTTCATGTGTTTTGCATCATGCTATCAGCCAGTCATCTAACCAGCTATGAGCTAGAACATAGCAGCATAATATTAGTTTAGAGTTTGTTTTCCCGAGGAAAAGGTGGTATTTTGCAGAACTCCAGGAATATGCCTTTCTCTTTAATCCAAAATAACAAGTTAAAATTTCCTATTTATTCTTTTCTCACATAACCTACTCCCTCCCCTGAACATCTTGGTTATTTCTGGAGAAGGGAGAGGAGAGAATACATTAAAATGTATTCAGTTATAGAGTTAAAGGATGAGGTGCAAATTTCATCTTGCTGTACAACTGAAATACTTGAAGTATCAGAGCTGTTATTTTCAAAAGTATTGAAATCTGTTTCTGTTTTTCCTGAACAGTATCATGATTTGAGTAAGAGATCTCAACCAGAAGGCATTCAAAGAAGAATTAATGCAAATTATGACATTAAAAATAGTAATTTCGGTAGCATTCCATATGTTTCTAATTCTCTCCACTAGATTGTCTTTTTAACTGGCTTTGGCTACATTTATGTGGACATTGCCCATCAGTGTGGAACAATAGTCGTAACGTTGGCCCCAGAAGGAAGAGCGGGACCCGTTGAGATCAACCTCAACAGGTACATAAAGCACATAAAAGGTGATAGAAAGCATGGCCAAACAGTGCTGAGAGGTCAGTTAGCTTTCTATGTGTTAACTGACCTATGAACTTGGGCTTAACTCTCTGTTTTGTTTGATACTGTGCTGTGCTCTGTGGCCTATGTTTAGACCATATGTTATGCTTTGTATGTCACAGTTAAAAAAGGACAATCTAACATCAAAAGTCATGTCACTTTAGGGTAAACGCTAGATGTCTGATACAAAAAGTCCTGAGTTCATTAAAAAAAAATACATTTTCCATCATAATTAATTTTGAGTGTGTTCATCAGTTTAAAATACATTTAGCCAGGTCCTGCCATCTGTAATCGTACAAGCTCCCACTGAAATTGGTAGGAAGCTTGATGTGCAAGGACTGTAGAAATAGTCTTACAGTCAGTAACTAACTGTACTTGATTATAACACTCTTCTTCAGAAGACTTCCCCACTTCATAACACACTGCAGCCCGGAGCTCAGCTCCATTCAAGTGCAATTATAACACTACATATTTCTGAGATGCAGAATGGCCTTCAGCAATGCTGTTACAATTAGAGTGGAATTTGTTGTACTGTTTTTATTTGCACTGTAATAAAGTATTAATCCCCAGAAACTGGTCATCAGCACTACGTAACAGCCCACTTGCTAGTTAAACTTGGCAATGGACTGCTAACGCTGGAGGGAAGAGGCCCTCAACGCCATCAGTAGAAATATGCTGTGGTGGCTTCATTGGAGGGCACTCGCTACACGCAGTGTGAAATGAGCTGTGCGTAAGAGTAACGTTCAGTAGTGGCTCACAGAAAATATTGTAACGGCTGAGGCTGTACATGAATTATCAGAAAATTGTATTTGTTGTCTGCTTTAATATCTGGCTCTGTTGTGAATCTAATAGGGAATTACTGTGTGTATAGCGACGTTCCTGTCCAGACTATGCTGTTGATTGATAAGAAAGAAAAAAAAACCTGGCATAGATGTGTAATATCCCCCACTTCTTAGAAAACCTCCTGGGTGGTACCCACTGTGGTGATTCAGGCTGACAGATCCCATTAACATTAATGGGACCTGCACAATGAGTTTCCCGGGTATTATAGAGAACATCTCTCCTGATAGCTTTTTGGGAAGGCAAGATGCCAGGTGAACTCAAAATACATGAAGTAACAAAACTTCTTTTCCCTCCTGTCTAGAAATCAAGAGCAGACCCTGTCACTGAAAGTGTTCATCAGTCAGTTAAGTCTTGCTGCGTTCGATGATATTACAAACCACAAAGTCTCATCTGAACTTCTGCGTCTCACAGCAGACAATGTTTTCATCCACGTGGCCCCAGCCACCAGCTACCTGAGACCCCTGTCACAGGAGTTCCAGCAGGACGCCATGGAAGGCCTCCCTCAGTTTCATAGTCTCCAAATGTATTGTGAAGACTTGCAACTGGACAATCAGTTGTACAGCAAATCCAATTTCCATTTTGCAGTCCTGTTGTGCCAAGGAGAGAAAAATGAGACCGTGCACTGGTCCAGAGTGAACAACCTCATTGTTTGTAACAAAGATTTGGAAAGCTATAAGGAAAACTGCTTTATAAAACTCTGCATTGCTTTTTCCAAGGAAGATAATTTCATGTTTCATTTGAATGACCTCAGTTTTGAGCTCAAACCAGCTAGGCTATATGTGGAAGACACCTTTGTTTACTACATTAAGACTTTGTTTGACACATATCTTCCAGAAAACAGAACTGCTTGTCAATCCATGAATACTTCAGATACTACCCTGATGCTGCCTGAACAAGTGAGAGAACATGCAAGAGCTTTAGTCAAGCCAGTGAAGTTAAGAAAATTAACAATACAACCAGTTAATCTCCTTGTCAGTATTCATGCTTCATTGAAACTGTATATAGCCTCAGATCACACACCTCTCTCCTTCTCTGTGTTTGAGCGAGGACCCATCTTCACCACTGCCAGGCAACTGGTCCATGCCTTGGCCATGCATTATGCTGCTGGAGCACTTTTCAGAGCAGGTCAGTACTTTTCCATAAGATGTAATATTTTTTATTAGGTATCAAGATTTATCAGGATTCTGTGATTATCTCTCAAGCTGAGTAACCTAGATGTTAGCCATGCAATTATTGTTTTCCTCAAACACTGTTTGATAATGATATTTTCAGACACCTTTCATGTCCCGCCATATGACAGAAGGGAAATAAAATGGCTGAACAGACACCAGTGAAGATTTGTAAAGTTGTGCTAAACATTAGCCAGCCACTTGAAGGCTTTACGAAACCCTGAAGACAGCTTAAAAATGTATCCTAGCTGGCTTAGGTTTTGTCATTTTATATTATAGCACTAGTCAGAATCAACCCACATTCCTCACATAAACTCCCCAAAACTACATTTAATCAAATTATTCAGCGTTGCTCAGCATTCAGAAGTAAATTATAGCCCTGAATGCTGTTTTGTTGTTAAAACTCCTTTTGGCTGCAGTTTATGATTAGGAATCTGTCTTTCTTCATACAGCCTTCATGCTAAACTGGCACACAGATGTTTGTTGTCCTTTGATCCAAGAACTATGAAGTTTGCCGTTACTAACTTTTTTCCATATAGGATCAATAGTGAGCAATTAGTCTATTAGGTTAGCAGGTACATTCTGTTTCCCATAAATATTAATTTAGAAATAATGAAATTTGGTCTCTGCTCTGTCTTTATGTGGAACAGAATTTGTACCTGAAGCAGGAGGAAGCTCCTCCGTGATCACACACAAGTAACGTACTCCACACTGAAACACGGGATTTATTTTCCTGAAATACTAATGATCAGATTTTCTGAAATTCTGATGCTTGCATTTGTGCTGCAACCTGATTTCTGTGCACAGTTTCCAAAATTGTACACATGCATTTCAGGTATTTATAAATATAGAGGTGCTGATCTGGTCTTTCACTGCGTGCATACCTGACTTGCATAGCTGGCTATAGCAACTGTGTACAGAGTTGTGCACCGAAACGTTGTGCACCAATTCATTATTTTCTTGCACTAATTTGCTTGCAAAATTTGCAACTTTTTCTTTTTACCACTTGTTTGGATATGTTTTATAGTCAAATTTCGTAGTACCAAAGGGGAGATCTAGTTTCTTGCTAAGAGTGAAACTGTGGCCAAATACAGTCCACAGTGTGAACGTTTCTCCCCACAACTGGCTGGGAGTGGTGATACACGTGGTGATAGACTGCAGCAGGAAATTGGGGTTATACTGGCTTTTCATCTGCAACATCCCAGGTGAGGCACACATGCTAGTTTGAGATTCCTGAGCCGGGTCTCAGTCTTTCCTCCTGTGCTACCCCTGCAGTGTGCAGAAGTGCACAGGCCACCCATTGCTCAGGGCTCTCATGATGTAGCTGAAATAAAAAGCAGGTTTAAATATTAAGAAAGAAGGTTTGCTTCAGTGGAATTTCTCTTCAGGAAAATACATAAGCATATATTTAGTTATAATACTACCTAAATCCCACTCAAAGCACTAAAACTAAGGTGTATTTTTTGAAAGGGGTTACCATGATTAAAATGACAAGTTGTGTTGATTAATGTTTGTTTGGGCAAAGAAGGTGCTTTATTTTGAAGAGTTTGTAACACTTGTCAAAAGGCTGATTGTGTCAACGAAGTTAAAAAGGAGGAAAACCTTTATGTGATCTGTCAGCTCTGAGTCCTTTCCTCACCATCAGATGAGTTACACTTCTTGGATTGGTCTCATGTGAAAGAGGACCTCACTGTCCTGCATTTTCATCACATTAATCTGCAAAACAACAGGTTGTTTGACCCCATTCTGCTCACCATTTTCCCATGTGTAAATCTCCGTAGTGTCTGCACAAACAGTATTTCCATACAGCTATGCCTTATGCTCCAAGCAGGATATAACCTCATTTTGCCCTTAGCTGTGTGCAAGACCACTGCTGCCCTGTGGGAGGGGGCAGGATTTGCCCCAGAGCCTCCAAAGGGAATGTGTCAGGCTGCCCCAGATGTTGCAGAAGAGTGGCCAGAATCCGCGTCTTGTGAGCAATGAATGGGGCTGGAGAGCTCTGCCCAAATATGCTGATTAGCAATGCTTGTCTCAAATTAGCAAAACTTCCAATGGAAATCTCCCATCTTTTTCTAATTAAGTTGGCTTCTATTTAAAAGTTAATAAAATTCTATTTCAAACTATTACTGGTATCAGCCAGATCTAACTCTGCAGTTGCCTATAAAGAAAGTGTAGTGGCTCTCTGCTAATACAGTCATAATTATTTCGTATTAGCAGATACAATTACTAAGCATACTTTGGGAAATGGTAACCTGACACGATACTATATTTCTGCAAGGTAAAATGCAGCACAGAACTTGTGAATTGAGGGAATATTCCTGATCCGTCATTTTCCTATTCCTGACTTACTCCCACACCTTCCTCCTTGGGTTAGGTGGTCCGTGCCAGCAGTGAGGACCCGTCAGCTTTGCTCTGAGCACTGGCCAAGGCGGGTCGCCCTTGCTGCAGGTTGCATGTTCCTCCCATGCGCTCTCCAAGGGTGAGCGTGCTCCTTCCAGAGTTGCCCAAAACTGACAGGCCAGGGCCAGGCAGCAACAGCCCATCCCTGGGATACCAGGCAACCCTACAGCTTTGTGTTTAACTGATTTTGTTTCTGGTTTTAATCCAGTTTTCATTCTTGATCATGCTGGCTGGCCAAAGAGGTGAGTGAAGTTGGAGTCTCTCGTGTCCCAGCCTGGCGGTGCCTGCGGGGCAGCAAGGCGTTAATCCACGGCGTCATGCAGCCCGCTTTCTGTCACCTCAACCCATCCCATCACCGCGTCAGGACGAGGAATGCCAAGGACATTTGGGGGAAAAAAAAAAAAATCTGTCCGTTTGTAAGGGCTTATTGCAACATTATTGATCAGAAAAAGCAGAAGGAGCATCTCTTCCATCTGTACACGGCTCCCCGCCCCTCCAGCTTTTCATCACTTCACACAGTGGCACAGATAATTTGTTAAAAATACTACAGCAAGGGAGCCGCAGGCCCAGCCTGGAGTGCCGGCTTCCCCCGGTCCCCGGCAGGGAAGGGCTGCCAGGGAGCGCTGCTTTCCAGGGCAGGCACCGTGGGGCCACAGCCCTCGTCTCCGCTCTGCTCGTCACAGTGCCAGTAGTGCTTGGTTTTTGTTTTCGTAGTTCATCCCACCCTCTCCCTTATGTCCACTCTGGTTCCCACTTTTTGTACTACAGATACTGGAGTTCTCAACCTGCCAGGGCTGAAATGTGGGACAGATTCAACAAGAATAATAGATTTTCCGGGAGCTTAGAATGATAGTATGTGATTAATTCATTTCATATGAGTAACATTTTCTCTTCTGTTCAGTTTCATGATTCAGCCTTCCACAGGAGTGACTGGGAGGGGTTACTAGAAAACAAGGAAAGCATCTGGATAGCAGGAGTTTGTGGTGATGAGATGGGAATGAGGAGGGCAGCGCAGATCAAGGGCCCTCAGCAGGAGAGCAGGAGGCCAATCTGTCCGTCTTTCAGTGTCTTGTGCTGCTCTGACAGTGCCAGTTGAAATTCGTGATACCAGGGCTCAAAGACCAGGCAGTTCCTATTTAACGTTTATTGCCATTTCTGAATCGCTCTCTCTGGGCTGCCAAAAAAAAGTTATGCGGCACTATTTCCCTAATAAATCTGCTGCCAACCAGCCTGAGAAAGAGAAGACCTGCAAACAGCTTTCCAGCAACAGATTGCTGCACGCTCAGCCATCCAGCAAACTGCTGGCAACCCTGCGTTTATATAGGAAACCAGATCCGCAGATACCTCTCCTGGGATATGCATAAGGAATACTCCCCTATGAGTAACCTAATCAGCATGTAGATGTCATTGCTGTTTACACAACTGTACTGAGCAAAAGACATTTGTCTGGCTTTCACTGCACTCGGAAAGAAAATGATCAGCTTAGAAGGGTTGGGGTGGATTTAAAATAGCTTCTTAAGCACTTGTCAAAAATCTGCATCCCCTTTCCTAACACTCCATCAAGCAATTGACCTCCACACTCCCGTAAAGCAGTACATTGTATCAGTGTAAACTCCCTGTCACAATCCTATCACATAAGGATGTGAAATCACAACGCTGCCTTATAGCATCTAAAACCAACCCAGCGATCTGAACTTGCAGCCCCGTTCCTCCATAGCTGTGAGGTTCCAGCGTCCGCCTCCCTAGCACACTTTTAGCAGAAATACGGGAAGCTCCTGGAAGGAAGTCATTCTAAAGCTATTTGTGAGTTTGCCAAAAGGATTTCTTTGATTTACGAAGTATGAGGGATTGCCATTTCTGAATTCATAGTGGATGAGTTATTTCCCGTGTTTTGCTCAAAGGAAGTTCATAATGCAATGAATTCTAGTGTGAAAAAGAGAATTAAGGAATAACCTTTTCACGACTGCTGCTTCTGCAGTTTTTGCAGCGGTAACATGTGTCTTGTTTCTCCACACAGGCTGGGTTGTCGGATCGTTGGAAATTCTTGGAAGCCCGGCCAGTCTGGTGAGAAGCATAGGGAATGGCATAGCCGATTTCTTCAGGCTCCCCTATGAAGGGCTGACCAGAGGCCCGGGAGCATTTGTCAGTGGAGTTTCCAGAGGAACGACATCGTTTGTAAAACACATTTCCAAAGGTAGAGCTTTCACTTTGTTGTTCCAACTACTGCTTTGTTGTCATGCATTATTAAAGGATGTGTTAAAGTTTTAAACAATATTGCTTGCAGCTTGCAGTTTGGCTTGCTAGGCCACAGTGAAATGCTGGGAGGGTAACAAAGCTCACATATAACATCTTATGTATTAAACAGATCACCGGTTAACTACAGTGCATAAGAATGTTTCAGAAACTTCAGAATTTTAAACCTCCCAGTGGGAAACGGAGATCGGCTCAGCCAGTATTTCATGTGATAACTGCATTAAAGGTGTTCTGCACTTCTGCTAACCATCAGAAATTCTACACTCTGTCGCCTCATCATATTTATTATTTCTTTTAAAAAAAAAAAAAGAAAAAGTAGATACAGTTGTCATAACTGTGCAAGTACTGGATAGGTTTTGACAGCGGGGCTGGGCCGGCCTGGGAACAGGAGCAGCTCTGGTTTAGTGAAGCCTGTACAAACAGTGCCATCGCGTGGCCCCAGCCGCCGGAGGGACTGTGGCCCGGCTGCCCCCGCTCGCTGCTGCTCCAGGCTCCCTCCGACCGTCCTCCCGGCTCCTTCTGTAATGTATTTGTTTACCTTTCCATCAGCCTCCCTCCGTTTAGGTCAGCCTTACAGAAGTTCGGGAAGGGGGGAAGGATGTGCGGCTGAGTTGCTGTTCCCACTGGCCAGGCAAACCTGGTGCAGGCTAATGTAAAAGGCGTGACATGGACCGTAGCAGCAGTGTGGTGATGCTTAGCAAATAGTAAAGCATGTTACACATGGGCAACTTTTCAATTGACTTGCCGTTCTGCTCGTAAGCTCAGTATTGCAGTGAGGCATAGAATGTCTCCGTGGTTTAAATTAAAGCATTTTGATTCAGACCCAAATGTATATCTCCCATGTATTTAGGTACACTGACGTCAATTACCAATCTGGCAACAAGTCTTGCTCGGAATATGGATAGGCTGTCACTGGATGAGGAGCATTACAACAGACAAGAAGAATGGAGAAGGCAGCTTCCAGAGAGCCTGGGAGAAGGACTGAGACAGGGGCTTTCTCGTTTAGGCATTAGCCTTCTAGGTAATGTACTATTAAATATCAAGTTGAGTGATAACACTGTTTTCTGATCTGCTCAGCAGTCTTTTCTACATGTGAGTTATAATTGCAAATTCTGTTTGGTTTGTTGTTTTCTTGTGAAATAGCCTCACAGTAAGCATAAGAGATACTGTTTCTTTTTGTCAAGGTTTAGTGACTTTTGTATATGTTTTTTGCTGATAAAATAATCTGAGATATAGTACAACTTTTCGCTTTCTTTGTGGAATAATAGTTTCATTGGTACATGATGTATATCTGAGAAAAAAAGAATAATTCTGCACTGGGCAGGATGGCTTGTAACTAAGTCAGCACAAAGACGTCAGCACGCTGATGTTTACTTTCCAATGAGTTATAGGAATGCCTTCTGAACCTGCTTGTTTTTGCTGCGCTGTAGATATCAGGGATTCTTAATTTTGTTTGGAAACCACTTGAACTTAGTGCAGATGTTAAGTAAGCTTTGATGAGGAATTCTGCTTTTACAAAGAGACCTAGATCGTCCTGATTCAATGTAATTGCGTTCATCATGCAGTCAAGTGTTTCAGTTAGAAGTGAAGATTACTCTCACCATTTCAAAATAGTACCTGAAAATTTGAAAACTAACCCAGACTGGAAAATATCTCTGTGAGAAGTTTTGCAGTAAGGGGCTGGATTTTCTAAGTCACTTCTACTTGTCACACAGCAAAGGAATGCAGAACTGTATTGTTTGGCAGAGTTCCTCAGTATGTATTAAAGAGTATGAATCCCTTAGAGATCAAAGTGACCAAAAGCAGTCCAGTGCAAAAGGTTAGAAGAGCTAAAGCTTGAAAGGATTTGTCCTCTTTCTAATCTTCGGTAGTGTACACAACTCCTAAATTTGCAACCACAACCCTGAAAGCCCCGAAGAGGAAGTGGTAAAAATGTTACAAGTTTAGGTTAACTTACTGGAAATTATTTTAAGCAATAACATTAGATGATGTGAAGCACTGTCATTTGATAACGCCTGTAAACCAGCAAGTGAATGTCCTGGGAGATGTGTATAAAGGAGAAATTTCATATATTAGTAGCTACTGTCCCAATAGTAACTGTTACCGGTGTTGCAAATCGAAGGCAGTTCAGGGAAGGTTTTATTTTTCCTTCTTATTTTATGGGGCTAAGGGCAGTCAGGTTGAGAAGCTGGATGAAAGATTATACTTTTAGAAGCGCTGTGTCAGGCTGGGGTACGAGTGCTGGTGAAGTGGTTTGGCTCAGTTATTATTAACAGTAAGACAGCGAGCTAACGTGGTGGCTGTTCCCTTCACCGACACACCAGAGCCCTTCAGAGCTAAAAGCATCAGCTCTACAGCCCAAACTGAAGAGCAAAACTTCGTAGCTTTGGCTGTAACACGACGAAGTTTCTGCTGTCCAGGAAAGCCGGGAACTCGTAACGTGTGTACAAACACGCTGTGCTTGTACCTCCCTGCGCGGAAGGCTTCGGGTGCTTGTGGGAGTCTGCCCGGGTGAAAACAAAACCAAAAAGAAAGAGTGAGAATGTCAGTGTCCCTGATTTCCTAAGAAATCAGACTTCAATTTAGAAACTTAAAGCTTCATATTAATGTTTAAACAGTGCTTTTCCACAAGCTAGGATCTTGTTCTTACTCCCGCTATTATTATTTAGAGATTCCTCCTTTCTAAATACCTCTGTTTTTAGCACTGGAAGCAAAAAAGCACCCAGATAAATAGCTACAGTTATTCTGCTGCTGGACTTGACAAGTACGGGACTTCTCACTGAGGAATCGGAAATATTCCAGTGAATTTTTATCAGGCATTTTTTTTTTTAATTTAAACCTGATTTTTAAAAAGCGTATTTTCTCTGTATACACAGCAGCATTCATGTAAATTGCACTGAGACCTAAATTATTAATAGACCGTGATTTCAATTTTTAAAAATGCATCAGAAAGCTGTTTCTGTGCTGGCCATTTAGTTTAAAGAATATTGTGGCTTCCCTCAAAATAAACAGTCATAGTTGAAGGGAGGTACCACCATGCTGCTTTCTTTCACCAGCACATTCAGAGTAAACATGAACATGCTTGCTCTAAAAATAACTGCAGGTTCTTCATACATAACGAAACAAAGCGGAGCTGCTATGTTATTTTCCTTCACAAGGATGAAGAGTTCAGATGAGCACAGGAATGCAGAGAGCAAGACTCTTTAAAGCCATAATTTCTATCACTTTCTGATTGTAAAATTGAGAAGTATGAAAAAGATTTCCAGGATAGTCAAAGTGCCATCACGTTTGTAAAAGCTATCCGACTCATGCGAGGAGCTTAAAGAACTGCAAATGCAGATTTTTGTGCCTCGGCACAGGCATGTAAGAGCCCTCAAGTCACCGGTACCTTGTGGCAGCTACACAGAAAGAAGAGTTGCGTTTCTGATTTTTCTGAAAATCTGGCTCATGGTGGCCCTGATTCAGCAAAGCACTTAAGCACATGCTTAAGAGCTTTGCTGAATCAGCGCCAAAATCGTGTACTCTCGTCTCCTCCTCAGTGCAAGTTGTTCCCTGTGGTACATTCTTAAGTGCTTTGTCCTGTCTCGTTTTAAATGACTCAAGTGCTGTCAGGGTGTTGTTTGATTTGATGTTATCTTTGGCCGGCTGTTGTCTTCTTTGCTAGTTTGGGGGAGACTTCTGGGTCATTTTAGTAACATGTGTGCGTGAAAAGAAGCAAAAGCTTATGATAGGTGTGTGTTTTCTTTTATATGGTTAGACAAAAATGCAGTGAAATTGTGTTTAAAATATTCAGATGATCGGCAGTCTCCACCAAGGAGCTATCGTTTGCGTTTTGTGTGACAGGGTCAAGTTTAAATAATAGTTGATAACGTGTAAAAGAGAATATTGAAACTATAGGTTCTATTTTCAACTGCTGGTCCTAGTGAAAAATACCATATTGAAGTAGCTCCCTTTAGGAGGCTGAGCATTTCTGAATAACCAAAAAGCCAACAACACTGTTAGAAAAGACATTTTTCACAACAGCAAAAGTGCTCAGCGTTTCAGTTACTCCTTCCTGCTTTTGGGGAAAGTCAACTGATAATAATACTGACGGACAGTGTCACTGTGCTGTTAGAGGGGGTAAAGCCTGCATTTCAGAAACTCAGATTTTTGTTACTGGGGCTGGTGGTTGTTCTTGCTGTGCAGCTGTCCCTGAATCGGTGCCGCTCTGTGCTTGCCTGTCTACAAGTGAGAAACTAAGAGCCAGTGCTCATCCTGAAGACGTGTGCTATTCCACACACTAATTCTGCAAATATATTATTGCACGCCAGCAGGTGCTCTTTTCTTTTAGCTGTATTTTTATGTGATGCTTGCTGTGATGAGACAAAGCTTTGGCTATGTTTTCGTTGTGAAACACTTGTGGCAATCCTGAAGGACAACAGAGACAAGAAAAAGAAGTGAAATGGTTTCAGCTTGGCTAGTTTCCAGCCCCATGGCAAAGCAAGGCCAGTTTCTCCTGGCGGGGGGTTCTTTGCAATTATTCCTTGGTCACAAGAGTTTGTCACGAGCAACCCAGGCTTTGCTAAACTCTGTAAGCCATGCTACGCTCACCAAACATTGTCAGTGTGTGCACAGACCAGTTGCTGCCCGTAATCAAATTCTTCTTGAAGTAATACAGTGATATACTCTGATCTATCTGAATTTTGTAGTTATCAAAGTATCTTTTTCATGGTTACTGAGCAACATGTATTAACCAGAGTGCACCCCAGCTGATGTTTAGCAGATGTCACGGTGTTGCTGGAACCTCTTTACATCCAGTAATGGAATAATATGTTTTTGTTTTGTTGCTTTCGTGTTTAATTTTATTGAGGTTTCCTTTATGCATACATAATTTGCGTGTACATATGTGGACATGCATATAAAATTGAATGCCCAGAGTAAGGAAGGAAGGAAAGAAAAATGGAGAATGGTTTTATTAAAAAAAAAAAATGGGCAAGGGGCATTACAGAGAAGGGACAGGGACAGCAGCAGGACACCGTAGCTGTCTCCAGACTGTGAGAATGAGAGTGGGAATGGAGAAGCGTGTGGTTCCATGCTCTGCTCCCCTGATACCCGACTGAAATCTGGGGAGAGAGACCCGGGTAAATCTGTCCAGCATGGTGCTCCTACCACTAGGTTTATGAAAGAACGAAGCCACATGGACACCAGGGGACATCTGCTTGGCACAGTGTCTGGTGCTAGGAGATGCAGTGAGCCTCACACATGTGTCACCATTATCTCACTGCTGTTGGGTTTTGAGGTTGCTCAGCCTTTGACCAGCTGGCACAGATCTGGCTTCCCCCATGCAAGGCTGGTAGGATCAGCTACTCCTTAATTAAAAGGAGTAGCGGCGTAGTTTATGTGATTTTGTGGGCATGACCACAGCACATAAATGAGCTGTGTCAGTGAGTTGCGATTTGAGATTACAAAGGGTGAGCAGAGAGGGAAGAGGAGATCATTGGTGACGTTTTTTGCAGGCAGAAAGACAGCAGTTTTAAAAGGATTTGGCACACAAAAAGGCAGTGGCTTCACAGACAAGTTCAGAGCACGCTTAAAATGGCAGAATAACAGAAAGTGTGGAAGTACTAAACAACTGGCTAATTAAGCTATATATTATTTGAGGTACTATATAAATAATCTTGTATAACACAGTCACAGCAGTTTCCATTCTGTTTCCTTGTCCTCTGGGTCTAATTCCAGCTGAGAAGTGCCTGGAGCATACCACAGGTCCTTTGGAGTAGGCTCTTATTTATTATTACCTTGTAACATTGCTCAAGTGTATTGCAGTAAATAATTTACTAGTGCTAGGACTTAGGTGGATTACATTTAATAAGGCAATAACTTCTGTTCCGAAAGTGCAGTTGCTGTGGATGACCTCGATAGATAGGGTGAAGGAGGTCACAGGGTAACATAACACTGTAACTTAGCAGAACACCACGGATTGTTTTATGCCTTCAAATGCATCGCAATTGTACAAAAGAAAAGACTGGACAAACAATCCCAATTGTGTAATGTGGTGTTGGGGTATTATTTTAGTCAAGCAGCAGGAGCAGCTGGTGAGTACTGACGAAACAGAATTCAATTGAAAATTGTATCATTTCCATGGTATGGCATTAAGGCAGCTTTGTGGTACGAAGGGTGAACGTTCAGCTGCCCGCTTGGCTTCAGTGACCGAGCTCAATAAAAGCTGGGTATCACATTAAAAATAGACCAGCCTTTTCTGGAGAAATAATATACATTTATCAGTAAAGGACACACATACAGAAGTTGGAAGCAATCTCTCTAAGAGGAGAGGGAGTCATTTATGGGGGATGCAAGTTTCTTGAATTGCTGATGGATAGTATCCCCGGGGCAAGGAGCTGGGGAAATGTGTGCTGCTTCTCATCCTCATCTTTTCTTTGGACAGAATACCAGTGTACATGTACGATATTAGTTCTTGTTGTTCAAAGTCAGCAACTTCTCCGTTTATCCACTAACGGTAACTAAAACCATCTGAAAGCCAGTTAGCTGTTAGCTGACTAGTGCGTGTCACGCTGGTAAACACATGGGGCCAAATACCTCAGCTGTGATTGTCCGAATCTGTGGAATTATGCCTGGATTTCCTTCCACACACAAAGCAGAATTTTCAAAGATGTCTGGGTTGCAGTAAAAATGCCTGGTTACCAGGGTCACGCTCGGCCCTACTCCTTAAATAATTGTTTTATCTTGATATTTGCAGCTGAAGCTGCAAACTGAGAGCTACCCGAGAGCCTGCAAACGTGCGTTTCACTGAGCACGGAGCCTCGGATCAGGCAGACCGTCTTCTAACTGATGTCGCTTTGTCCGGTCCTTGTACTCTTAGCGATTTCCAAATAGCTTATCTATCAAAATTACAATAACTGGAGATGTCTGTGGTTAAGTGGCTAGAGTAAACTCAAGATCAAAGAGATGTACCACCTCACATACCTGTTTACATTTAGGAAGATTTAAGTCGGAGTTCTCTGTTGATACTAAAAGCTGGGAAGGTCACGGTGTCACTTGTAAAAGTTTGACCCACGTGCATTAAAGTAAAATATGATCGTTTTCACAGAAAAGTAACAAAAAGTCTCAAAGTCTAATTCTGCTAATCTTAGCAATATATCAAAAGTTGCATTAGCTTATGAACATTTCTGGCAGTGGAAGAGAATATAAAAATGATCTATTGAATACAGGCAGTTTTTATTCTCATGAAGTCAATCTCAGGCTTACGTGAAAATCTCATTTCCATAACAGCTTGAGTCCTCTAAAACTGGTGGATTTTATTCCAAGCCCAGAATTTTCAGAATTGCTACACAGAATGAGCTGAACTAACTCAGCAAAAGCATTTTGTGAAAGTACTTGAAAGATGAAAACTTGCTGTCAGGTGATGTGAACGTTTAAAAAAGTAAAATACATTAAAAAAAAAGGACGTTGAGATTAAATTTAAACTGAAGCTAAGGTATTGTTTAGCTAATGGGTCATATGCTAAATAGCTGTGTAAGAAGGGTGGTGTACAGTCTGTAATTCAAGCATCATTCAGCTCCAGTTGTAACGTTTCCTCCTATTCCGGGGTACTAATCTCCACTGACTACTGGGGACTCTTGTTGTTTTCAGGTGCGATTGCTGGGATTGTGGATCAGCCGATGCAGAACTTCCAGCGGGTGTCAGAGGCCCAAGCTTCAGCTGGGCACAAAGCCAGAGGGGTCATCTCGGGCGTGGGGAAAGGAATCATGGGCGTCTTCACAAAGCCCATCGGAGGGGCAGCCGAGCTCGTCTCCCAGACAGGTTATGGTGAGTTTCTCTATTTCCAACATTTCTGTTTAAATTTTGAAGTGCTCTTCAGATACAACCTAAGTCTGACTTATCCGTCTCAGTAGCTGTGTGACTTAGAGAAAGATTTAGAAATGCCATCGCTGAATAGTTATAAATGTTGTGCTCGTTTTCTTAAAAACCATCGTGATGTGCTTCTCTCTCATGTTACCGATCAGTGTTGTGCAGCCACAGAAATGCAGAATGCATGAAGTAATTCTTGGAATACAGTAGAATTAGTTACAGAAACATGTGCTTACAAAAGAGTTTTTGACATGAAAGTATTAGAGCAGCACTATATTCAGTTAGAAGGTTATTTTGAGATTGCTGTTACAGCAGGGAAAGAGCTGTGCTGTCTCTACAGAAAGAGTTGTGTTCCTGGGAGAAAGAAGTGGGTCATGTAGTGGGAGCATCCCCGTTAAACTGGAGAGCTGGGAAAAGGCAATCCTGGTTTTGGATATACGGGTAACCTGTTCCAGCTAGGCTTCGTGGCAGTGGTGGTGAATCTCTTCAGATGGATGTGAATTCTTATGGACGACCACAAACTGTCCAAGACAAAAATAAAATATCAAAATACACTAATTTATTTGCTTCCAGTATCAATAAATCAAAGCTGTTGGTCTGGATATGTTAAGGGAGGTTGGGAGGGCAGTTGGGGAAGAAAAGCAGAAACACCTGTTGATACAAGGACAACGTGTCAAAAATTTTTCTTCACTAATTACACCAAACAAACCTTGAAGACTTAAGCCTTTAATCACTAGCAATATTTATGTTTGTGATGTGTAGATTAGAACATGAGTAGTTCTCCTAGGACTTAAGTTTAGGATATTGTTTCCACACCTCCCACTACATTCAGAGCTCATTCCTTGAAGCAATCTATTTAAAGAAATAATAAAACATTTAATTATTACAATTCTTTAGAATAATTGCCTTATCTTGTTTGTATGAGTGTAAATAATAACTGTTCTCCTGAATTATGCGTCCCATAAGTGTAAAACCTGTATCAGTCAAATCAGAAACGTTTGGCTGTTGGTTTTGCTGCCTGTGGCATTTATCTTTCTAGATTTAATTCTGCTGCAATCTTTATCAAGAAACTTGTAAGAGCAGAGGTACGCTTTTCGTGGTAGATACAGTATACAAGGCATCATGTTTTCCGTGAGCATGTGACAAAAAGAGTTAGCCAGGAAAAAACATAAAACTGTATCAATAATAGCTGACAGTGCGTGAGAGGAAAACAGAAAGTTCAAGTAACTCTTACCCACAACTGGATTGGAAGTGGGACCGTGCCTCTTGGGGGGACCAGGGGGTGGGGGACCACACAGAAGTAAACACATGTTCTCTCTCCATCTGTAAATAACATTTTCACTCACATAATGCTGAGAACCTCGGTAAGCCAACTGTTACAACTGGGATGCTGCTTTTAAGTATTACCATCAACATGTGTGCTAAAAATTAAAGGGTTTTTTTCAGCGCTGATGTTTTGTTTGAATTATTATCCATTGTGCAAAAAGGAATCTAAGTTATTGACACCCTTATGCAAAAATGCCTTTTGCTTCAATGGAATGCTTAATTAGACAAAAGAAAATTTCTTTGTTTATTTAAAGAGTAACTTTGCACTAAACCTTATAACCCTAGTGCTTGCTGTGTAACCTACTTCCTGTCGGTCTTGTAAAAATTTTTAAAACTACTTCATTTGTGAATTTTTTTGCAACCCACTCAGTCTTTCTGGTGGCCATAGCTCATCTTTAAAAGTTTACAGGCCATCTAAAAGCATACATACTGTATCTTCTTCAGCTTTGGATCGTCTGGCTAGAAACCCGTTTAACTGCATCTTGTAGTCTCCATTCTGTGCTAGCACTAAGAAGAATTCACAATAAACCAGATGCCCCGGGAGATCTCATAAATGTGTGTGGATCTGTGTTTAACAGCTGGATTAAGTAACTGAACATTTGAATACAGTATCTAAGCAAACTTGCCTTCTAATTTGTGCCGATCGTGACACGTATATGGAAGTATGTTAATATTAAGCAAGAATGTTAACAACGGTCTTGATTTTTTCTACATAAATCCTAAGTGATGTGTCCGATCCTTCTCTGAAATGATGGCTCTCAGGAGCATTATGTTTCTCTTGATTGTGAGTGCATGTCTGAGTTTTAGAATAAGCAGTGGGTTTTTTTTTTGTTTCTTGCTAATGCGAGATCACTGGGGTTAAGTGCACAACTCTTGCATTGTAATATTTAATGAATTATCTTGACTACAGCTTCCAAAGCTGTGACATCATTTTGGATCTGCACTATTTTATGAACTGCTCAAAACAGATGACATCACTACAACATGTAACTGTTTTGTAGAAAACAACTACTCAAAAACTCCAATTCTCTTACCACAGGTATTTTGCACGGAGCTGGACTTTCTCAGCTTCCCAAGCAGCGTTCTCATCCAAATGATCAACATGTTGAGCAGGCTCCAAATAGCCACGTCAAATATGTCTGGTAAAATTATTTAGACACTTGCTCGTTTTTACATCCATGTTGTTTATTAATAGGTTTCTGGCCTGTGGTCAAGTTAACAGGCCGCTTCCCTAGGAAAGGCTGAGTTATGGCAGTTTGTTTGGGAACATTAAACACAAAGGTAGTGCATGGAAACCCAATCTGCAAATGATGGGCTGCTGATCTGCTTCCAGCTTTGGAACTACAGACCTGATCTTTATTTAATGGCATTCAGTGAGTTCTTACTTATTTATCATTGCACTGAGCCCAAGAAAAATACTGCACATCTCCAGAAACAGCTGTTAGTGAAGATAGCTTTATTTTCTGCACTGAATTTTTAAGCCCCTTCTCAGGGTAATTTTTCTATTAGGATGGGAAATAGGCTGACCCAGCACGGTTATGAGGCCAATTTTGCAATGAATGATTAAGGACTTTTGATAAATAACAGTTTCACATTTATTCTCTAAATCTTAAGTCTTACGTCCTTCAGTAATGGAGATTTGGAATATACTCCCCGGCTTATTTTGTATTTCCTGGCTTATTTTATATTTGTAGGTGATAGCTACAGGCTTAAGTAAAGACATTAGCGATCAAAAGAAGTTCTGGAGGATCCAAAGCATAACACTGACTACTTTTTTTTTTTCTTCCTTGTTTCTTTTTTTTTTTTTCTTCTTTTTCTCCTTCTTTTTCTCTCTTTTTTTTTTTTCCTTGATAATGCAGGAAAATGCTGCAGTCTCTAGGAAGGCCAGAGGTCCATATGGCCTTAGACGTCATGATTGTGAGTGGGTCAGGCCAGCAGCATGAAGGCTGCTTGCTGCTCACCTCGGAGGTGCTCTTTGTGGTCAGCATCAGCGAAGACACGCAGCAGCAGGCGTTCCCCGTGACTGAAATCGATTGCCTGGAAGATGATCAGCAAAAAGACCTGCTGAAGGTGCAGCTGAAACAACAGAGAGTACCTTCTGATTTGGAGGTAAAGACTTGAGTACGATTTTAATTTGAAGATAAAGTTACAGTGATGATGATGCTTTTGGCACGGGCGTGCTCAGCTTTGGGTCGGGAGGCCAGAGGTCCAAGCGCCAAACCAGGGGACCTGCTGTTTTCACACACCTCAGAGTTGACCGTGTTGCCCTTTGAATGAAAGGGACTTGTCTCCTCTCCTATTGATCATGACATTTCATGTCTGTGACTGCAGTTTTCTGAGGGAAAAAGCAGAGTCAGTGTGGGTTCTTGGTAGGCACCACCTCTCTTGTGAAGAGGTTCTCATGACTACGTGTGTGAGGTCTTTATATGTTGGCAAGTCAGCGTTGCTGCCTGTGCCTACAAAGTCCCAGTGAGAACAGTTCCTTTTATTCTTCTGTGAATTGTGTTTTAACAGTTCAGTGACGCTGATGGATGCTCCTTTCAGCGTGTTTCTTATCTTGCCACTCCCAGTGCAGTGGTCTTGCTTGGCTGCTGGCTGGGTTTACTTCCTTAGATCTTCCTTCTTCCACAAATGATGACTTCAGAATGAATCAGTTCTTTTGCTGAGATTTGCTGAGATTGCATCAAGTGTTTTGCCACTAAGAGCACAAATCCTTCGTCTTCGTATTGAAAGATTTCTAAGCCATTTGAATACTGAGGTTTTGGATGAATTATCTTTTTTTAATGGTAGAAGAATGTTATATTTTTACACTTTCGGGAAACAATGTTTATTGTATTAAATTCTCAAGTGGAATCATATGAGAGAGCATTTCAAAAACACACATTCCCAGTTGTTCTTTCACAAAAGTGTGTCAGGTAGTTTGTAGGCTGCTATACCAGAAATTTCTCTGTTTCAAAGATACAAAAAGAACATAACATAAAACCCTACGAAGTATGAATTGTGCCAAAAAGTAGGGGAGGCTTCGGCACCCTCAGTAAAATCTTGGCTTTGATGGAGTTGCTGAAGAATTTTGCCACTGATTCCAGCACAGCAAGGACTTCATCTGTGTCCTGACAAGGCTTGGATTTTTTTGTGAAAGCTTTTTTTAGTGCTGAATTCTCTATTTATATGTATTGTCTTTCCGCTAACCTCAGTCTCACAGAATGCTCTTGACTGAAGTTCCCTTCTGTCACCACAAAGCTACATGAGGCATTACTTAAATGTTGATGGAAGTGGGCGAAGCTCAGCTTTTTTATTCCTGAGTGTGGTTGCTGGAGGCACATGTCAGACTGAGTCCAGACTGTCCTGCTCAGTCCAGAGCTACTGTCCTGGAGGAGCGGGGCGTTTGAGGCACTCAACCCACCCTAACTTTAGCACCAGCCCAGACTTTCTTTACTAGGCTGTATTGTGATGGCTCTTGTGTTTGTACCTGGTTCTCCAAGGGGTGAGGAGCTGGTGCTCTGGGGGAAGGGCTGCTTGCCCAGAGCTCGCTGCAGAAGGGTGATGAGGCAAAGGGGCTGCCCGTCTGGGAGAAGGGAACGGGGGGAAGGGAGGTCCAGCTCTAGTCCCCACAGCTGCTGCAGCTGGGAATGTCCAGGGCTCCTGGCACAGCAGCACCCTACACGGCATCTGCACATCCGGTGTTCCCGCGTACACGTGCGGGCACGCGCAGTAAACATGACCTGCTTTGGAGGTACTGGACCACATGCAAGGTTTTTTCCTGAAGTTCCGGATAGAAATACAGGACTCCTACTCCAGTGGCGCAGCAATGGCAGGAGCTGGAAGCCTTGAGCCACCCAGCCTCATCACACAAACCTGTTTGCTGATGCAGGCTTGAGAACGCAGTGGAAATGTGTGGCAGGATAAGAGTGGTGAAGAGTGCCTGTGCCCCAGGTGTAGCAAAGTCAGCGATGGCAAGACAGCAAAAGCTAAGTGAGGCTGGACAGAACAGACCTGGCAAAATATTCAGATGCTGATGCTGAAATTTGTGTGAAAATTTAAAGCAATGTGCTACAAGGAGGAGCAGTTGAAAGTAAGGCAGACAAGAATAAGAAAGTTTAGGGGTTTTTTTATGCTAAGGCAGCTACGTAATAAAATATTCCAAACCCTTCATAAAGTTTTTCGAATTACCTAGAGTTATGTGATGTGCTTTTGTAATTAATGTTATTATCGTTTTTGCCTTAGTGGGTTGGGAAATTTCCTTTGTGCAGCTGAGCAGGTCAGTTCTGTGGCGCTCGGGGTGTTGTGTGCAGTGCTGGTGCAGCTGCCCCACAAGAGCTCCTAGGAAAACTCGTTGGATTGATTAGGACAAACAACCTCAGGAGCAGCAAACTGCGACCTGCAGGCGCGCAGCCTCCGAGCTGCAGACCTACACCCAAACAGACGCCACTCCTCGGTAGTTACAGTAGGACATGGTGTTGCACTGAAGGTGTCCTCAGCTGAAGTGCAGACGTGTCTGTGCGTGATGACATCAGTAAAGATGGCCAAAATTTGTAGCTGGAAAAGACCCAGTCAGCTCAACCAAAGTATTATGGTGACATTAGCAAAATAGAGGTAATGTTTCCAAATGTAAATTATTTCTGGTTTTCTTTATTAATTTGGTCAAAAGTCCTAGAAATAATACAACAAATGGAGCCATTTCATTTCAACATTCTAAAAATCCGCTTTTTGGTCTTATTGCTCACAGAAATAATTGCCAAAAGTTTTGTTTCAGCTCTGCCCAGAACAGTTTCTCACTTTCTCTCTCCTCAGCTTCTTGGAACTATTAGGAAACAAACCATGAGTTATCCTACAGCTGTAATCACCAGAGATGTTATAGAGCATATTTTGACTCCTTCCGTGATAGGTCTGCCGGATAGCTTGCTCGCCTCCACAATATATAACTTAATCCATCTGGCTAGGAACAGCCTGGATGGATTCTTGAAAATTCTGGAACTGGCAACGTTGTTATTGAAAAGGAAGCATTAATTGTACTTGGATTATTTTCCAAAGTAATTGAGACAGTGCTTGGTTGCAGACAGACATCAAACTCAAAAGGCCTACTCTTCCAGCTGCTCTTGGTATAGCTCATAATATCAAGAAGACAGCAAGAAATTGAAGGGCCCTGGAATTTCAGATATTCCCAGATTTCATTGTGATGATGTGCTGCATGTGCTACATTGCTGGAGCTGAAAACCAGTCTCTGGATTCTTCAGAGCAGTGAAAAAACCCTACAGAACTGGATCTCCTTAGTGCGCACAAAGCAGCCCATCAGCGCTACATCCGTGTCTGCACTGCGCAACAAAGATGCCGTAGCTGCTGTAGAGTTAGAATTGCTAAAGGCTCGTTCTTTGTAAGCTGCAATGGGAGGAATTTTAGAAAAATTCTGGAGTTCTTAATGCAGAAGTATGGCCTACTAGCTCCTCTAGCAGGTGCATTAAGCAACCCTCGACTAAGTTTGGATTTATTGAATGATCTGGCTATTAACATTGTAGTTGTTCAAAGTAGTGAGCTAAGGCACTTAGCAACAGTGTTAGGTCCCATTTAGGAAAAAATGTAAAATAGCAGCAATTCCGAGTTTCTGTTGTCTTGACAATAGAAGCTAAACTGTAACTGGCTGGAGAAGCAGGGGGTTGCAGATGAAGCAAGCTAGAAGCAAATAGGGTCCCAGTTCTTTGGAAGACCGTCCAAGTGCAGTTAATTTTTCCTCCTGAAAAATGATGCCGTATCTGTGGGATGTAGCCTGAGGCTGAAGGAAGGGTGGGTTTGCAAGCGCAGGGGAGCAGGATGCCAGCATCCTTTCCATCGCCTTTGGTAGCTTGGGTTTTTTGGTCAGCGTGCAGGCAGAGCTATAACCCAGCTTCCCCTGGGCTTACCGCCCTGGAAGTAGAAATCAGGAAAAAACGTGGAGCCGTCTACATGCAAGATCTACCCCATAACCTAAAATGTAGTTTACATAGAAATGCGCTAAAGCAGCGCCTTTTAACTGGTAAAATGGACTGACTGCTGAGGTGCTTTTTCTGTGCCACCAGGCCGAAGATGTGGTTCAGACACCATTCTCCGCTGCTGGCCGTGGGTCTGCTGCAGCACCCTGCCTTCTGATCTTTCCTTTCCTCTGAGGTCATTCATGGAAACCAGACTCTCCTCTGCCCATTTCGTCGTTTCCACCGTTTCTAGGTGTAGGCTCCAACCTTGAGCTTCTAAGCTTGTTCATGAGTCTGCTTCCTGTAGCATTTTTGTGGTGGTGATTGGAAACAGGAGTGTTTCTACTTGCTGAGCAGCAAATCCATCTCCAAAGGCACAGTAAAAAAAAACAGAGGAGGCTGTTTTGATTTGGATGTTACATCTGCCACGATCTATCAATCATATTAATTCTTTCCTCAAATAAGCAGTGGCTTGTTTAAAATGAGCCTTGCAGTCCAGAGATGTGACAAGATATTGATCCTGGATGTTAAACTGAATCAGTGGCACTGTTCGAAAATATCACATCTAGTGAGGCATGTGTAAAACTGGCTGAAAGACAGAGAGAAGACGGCAGTCTTTGAATCCTTAGCGTGACATCCAACAAAGAAGGACATTTTAGACCCTACAGAAGTGAAACTGGTCAGCAGTTCCCCAAGTGTAAATAAGGAACCATCAAAGCCTAGCCCTGGGATAGCTTCTGCCTTTTTGTTTGTTGCTATATTTTGGAAGTAGCTTCTATTCTGAATGACTTTGCTAGTGATACCACTGTAGCATCCATGGTGGTATTTCTGAAACACATTTTGTTGAAATGATGCAACTAGCTTGATGCCTGCTTGCAGGCTTTCCCTTCTCAAGCTAGCCACAGTCATCTTCAATTTATTCTTCGAAAAAAATGGCAAAACAGATGGAAGTTCCAAAGCCAGGCTTGCCCATGGCTTTTAATCTAATACTTTATTTGCTTGGAACCGTATGGTAGATTCCACCCTTCTGCTGACAGTGTGTGTTTTACTGTATTTTTTCCACCAGAGGTAGGTGAGTTGCATCCCTCTTGCTAGAGCCTTGAGCCTCTGCATATCTCAGCTGGCACTAAGAGATTTCTCCAGAGGGATCCTTCCAGCTCATGCCGGTGGAAAAGGCAGTTTGCCCAGACACCCTAATATTTCTTCTCCAGAAAGAGCACGGCCAAACCTTTCGTAAAAGCCTGTTTAAAAAAAATGCAACTGTGTGGGTCCTCTGACCCAGAATGGCTTTTTTGGTTACCAGAAGCAGATGAATATATCCCCTTATAGAACATTCACTTGCCAGGTAGCTTCTAGTCTTTTTTTTGTTTTGTTTTGTTTTAATTAAGTTAAAAACTTACCTGCCCAGATATAGCTATGGGCTGTCTTCAATTGTACTTCATGAGAAAAAGCTTTTGCTAATTAGAATTGCTCTCTGATAAGCACTGCTGAGAGCTACTGGCATTTCTGAAAGGTGTTCAGATGCTTTTCCTGTCTAAAAGAGTCGATCTGTTTTAAAGATCTACTCTTGAGCAAGGTGTCCATCCCCGAAATCCTCAGAAGACGCTGCTTAAATTCTCTGTAGCAGCGTTAGAGCTTCTCAGAAGTGGCCAAAACAGCAAAGGAGAGGATTAACCCACCAAGCTCCAAACTATGGGAGAACTCTAATAGATGCTTTTAATCAGCAAAGTGTTTTATAAAGATTCCAGGGAGGAAGATTTTTAACTGCAGAAAATAATGTGGAAGTTATTGTCCTTCCTACTAAGTTCATTACTGTCGGTTACTCAGTAACTGTTCTATCTTACCTGATTCCAGGCAGATGGAGCGAGAGAGAGACTATCGGAACAACAGTACAACCGCCTCGTGGAGTACGTCACGAAGACGTCTCATCACCTCAGTCCCAGCGCCGCGACCGCGCCAGCGCTGCAAGCTGTGCCTACCGAACACCCTCCAGCTATAACCAAAACGTATCGATATGTGGTTGATCCAAATTTTGCCCAAGTATTCATTAGCAAGTTCACCATGGTGAAAAATAAAGCCCTGAGGAAAGGATTTAATTAATAATTACCTGTGGTGAGTATAGCAATACTTTACCATTTTGAAAGTAATGCTTTCTCTGCTGTCACCGCCATCAAGTAGAGATGCATGTAATTTTGGAGGAGGCAGGAGATGATAACAACGTTAAGCCTAATAGCTTTTCTAATCTTGACAACATTCCTGCTCCCTAGCCAAAGTACTAGTGTGCTGGACGGAGAGTGTTCTAGCAAACAAATAGATTGGAAGGGATTATAGATCAATCAAAATCCTTTCTCAGTAACCAAAAAACAGAGAATAAGGAAAAACTGCATGCATACAGACATTTTTGCCACACACACAAAACGTGTATCAATACCTACTACATCCTATTTTAGGGTCTGCCAGTTTCTGTTATAAACCAGGTTTATAACTCAGCTGTAAAAACCTGCTCAAGGCCGAGCCTTTCCCCCCACACATGTGCTTCCCCCACCATGTGCATTCTGAAGCAAAACATTTTCCCCCCACTAAATCTGAAAAACCCGGTGTGGCTGGTGTAAGTTACTAGTGACAGCTGGGTTTTAGCACCACTTTAACCTTAAAATACCTTCCTTTATTTGACTGAAGTTTTGCAGGACATTAGTCCTTAATGTAAACTAGTGCCTTTGTGTGGTTTGGAGAACAACACATGAACTACAACATGAATTTATTTTTAAAACTGTCTGTGTACAGAAACTTTATCCACCATCAAATTTTCAGAAGGATTTTGAGTATGTATATGGCATTGTGCATTTTCTGGTCATTAGCTGGAAGCCAATAACATGCAGTTCAAAAATTTCAGAAATAGACTTTATGTCTCCTTAAAATCTACCAGAAGTGTATAAGCTCAAAGTGCTACATTTGTGCAGGTACTAAGTGTCACCTTGGTGGGTCTTGCTTACTTCTGATCTGCCACTCCTACCTAGTACCTGCTCACTTAGGCCCTAATTAATTTTATGTTTATCATTTTTGAACAGATAAACCCAAGGATATTTAGAAATGTGACCTTTCAAGTATGTTTGCGCTAAGCAAGGGGAGAATTTTTTTTTCAACTTCATCGAAAAGTATGGCCCCACAGGCTCCAACAACTTCAATAGTTAATGGTGCCATCCTGATACACTTAGGAATATGATGTCAAACACATCAAGACAAATGAGCAAAGTGTCTTATTTTTCAGATGGTTTCCAATTTGTAGTAGACAAGCAATCACTGTCTCTGGGCACAGTTAGATTACTTCATAAACCAAACCTGGCTATGGCAGTTTTATTTTAAAAAACAAAAGCTTACATGGTTGTCAACTATGTGTGTTACTTTTTCCTCCTTTCCTATGTACTTACGGATGTGAGTTTTGCGTGGGGATTCCTGAACGTGGCCAGAAAACAAGAACTGGAATAAAATCTGATTGTTAGCAGCAGATATATATGCTTTATAGCTAAAAATTTCTATGCATACTCGATATGACCAAATGCATAGCAAATAAGAATGTGGTAACTGCACTGTTTTTCTTGTGAGTTCTGTTTTGTTAAAAGGTATTTCTAAAAGCTGTGTCTTTTGTGTACTGAAAAACCAGAAGTCTGGAATCTGAATTGTCCTTTCCTGAATGTGAAATAAGCCCATCCATTATCAACATTTCATACAGTGATTTAGTAATTTAGTCATTCTTTAACACTATTTTTAAAATGTATATGTATATATACATACATGTGCTTCATTCCTGAATATTTTATGAAAATAGTTTAATACTTCTAATTTTGCATATTGGTGGATAAATTGTAATATAATGAGATTGTTTAAAGATAATAAAGCTATTCCTGTATTACTTGTTTTCACGAGCTATTTGGTCATTCAGTCACAAGGGAACGAACAGGTCACTGTGTAGAACCAGACCGACCTTCACCCTTCATGTAGACCCCATCAGATTCCAGTAGGTCACTGGACTTTTGTCATGTACCAGAAAATGCAATAGACCACGACAATACTTTGGAAGTAAAAACTGATTATTAGCTTGCCAAAAAAAGTGCTGAAAAGCTCTGTGCTTTTGTGACTGAATCAAAACAGCACTGTACTCACCATTTGAATTAGGTTTATTTGCTCCTTATTTATGTAGTACACAAACCAGCCAAGAGGGTGCAAACACCCCTGTACAAAATGAGGGAAGGCAGATTAACTTCTTAAAGTTTGTAGATTGCAGCCATTGTTTAAGATACATTTGAGCTTTCCCTGAATTATATTCTCCTGGAATAAACACTTGCTTAAATTACACTCTTCTTCAGTGACTTAAGCCTGCATCTTTACTGCATTAGGCAGGTTCTTTCTCCCCCTTCTGACCACATGTAAGGAAATGTGTGGAGACAGCATATAAATCAGCTTCTCCTACACATGAGCTGTGTGAACTATGAAAACAAAGTTGTCCGAAGAGCAGCTGCCTGTACTTAGCTGCTAAAGCACTCCAATGTGTACTCTTAAAACATGCCTACTCTCATCATGCTCTTTAGACCTGGAGAGCTCACAACTTCAAATCTATCTTTTTAGTTTGCTTCCAGAACTATCAATCATTCCTCAAACACTTGAGAATAAAGTAAGCCAGCCAAAAAATTTGAAGGCATGGTCAGGCTTATACATGGCAAAACCTTTCCCAAAGTAGTTTAGGTCAAACAATTCTGGTTTATATATTATTTCATACATAAATATAGCAAAAAACTTTACAGACATTTGCGAATGGTCTCAGAGCAGACAAGCTTGTTTTTTCATCTCTGCATCTCCTAGAAACAGCATGGCAGACCCGGGAACAAGCAGCTGATGAGGGGGAACTCACACAGCTCTTCTTGTGCTATGCTAAACCCCACTCCCAAGTGTTTGTCAGACAGCATTAGCTGAACTCTTGCTGGCAAAGGCAAAAAAAGAAAGAAGGAGAAAAAAAAAAAAAGGCAAAGTTGGTGGATTGGGGCTGATTTCAGACAAGGAGGTCACTCCCAGGTTGGGTACCCAGCTGTGCCCTCCCCGCTCCAGAGGAAAGCAGCTCTGGGTTGGGTGGCACTGCCTGCTGAAAGGAAGCACTTCGCAGCCTCTGTGAAACCACAATATACACAGAAAGCAGTAATTATAACCTAGAGACTCTCAAAGCACAGACACAGAAGTTAGAGCTCACCTTCCTTTGTTGACACTGAATACACGTAGCGAGAGAAACCTTTGAGCTCTGCTGTGTGGTCAGAGAGCTATCTTCAGTCACAAAACTTTCATTTCTTTAAATCACTGCATGGTAAGTGAAGGAACACAGACTACAGCAATAACTGCTGCTGGCTTTACTAGTTTAGAAGAAACTTAGAATTTAAAAGTAAATTAATTCATAGCGACTGGAGTAGAACTGCAAGGGGAGTGAGGCCCTATTATCCTGCACACCTGGCAGTAGCAAGCTGCCTTGCCCAGCAGCTGTCAGTATGACTGAAGACCCCTGGCTAGTCAAACCTGCAGACATGCCTGAGAAAATGTTAGTCAGTACTTAATGGCACACAGTGTTTATACTGTACACTGGGAAGATAAATGGGTATCATTTGCTGTTGTTAAAGCTTTGGTTTACATTTATAAGAGCAGGGCTATTTTGATTACTAGACGGTTTCCCCTCCACCACTGAAGTCAAATTCTTTCTTTGCTTAAAGGAAGCACTGCCTGTATGGAAAGTTTAAAGAAAATCCCACGTTGCTCTGTAATAGTGTTTCAGATCAAATACGTTACTTACGTGCTTTCACCCGTCCAAATGTCACTCGCCGATACCTATTAAGTGTTAAGTAGTTAATGAGCCATTTAAAATAATAAGAGTTACTCCAGACAGGATTTGAAGTGAAGATCTGAAAATACAACACAGGTGGCTTAATTTGTCCTGCTGCTCCCCAGAAGCCCTCCCTCCTTTTGCACCTTCAGCTGTGACTCCTCTCACAGCACCCACAGCCAGCAGCTGCAGCCCCAGTGCCCGCCCCAGCAACAGCCCCTGCACAAAGGCTCTTCCCAAGGGTGGCAGAAAGAGCATCAGGACAGCACAGGATGTAACAGAGGTCAGAACTATGCTTAGCTGACTCCTTCCCGGCGATATTAAAAAGGAGATAATACATGTCTAGAAGCAGGATACAAAGACTTCCATTACTCAATATCCTAAAATAAGTCTCTCTTATTTTGCCTGCTTTTACCCTCATTCCCCTTGCACATCCAATATACATGATCATACCTGCAGTTTAGAGTCACTGTCCAACTTGAGTTACACACCAAGCACAGAGTGGGCATTTGCGTAGTTTATAAGCAAGCCTTGATGCAACAGTTTCCTGCTGTAAGGAAGGCAATACCATCATGGCAGCAGAAAAAGATGAAGATGGTTGGCTTGGATATTTCCAAATTTCTCTCCAAATTCTTTCAGCCCAAGGTCAGTTCACCTTCTGAAGCCAGAGGTAACACAGACCCTTCCAGAAACGCAGCCTCTCCCTTCCTGTAACAACTATCCTCTCGCATATTCCCAGCAGCAGCAAAGACAACCGAGCTGTGACTGCTTAGGGATACACTTTGTTATCAAATGTGGAATTTGGCCAAAACAAAGCTGCAAATAATTCCTGGGGGGAAAGAAAACTAAGAGTTATTCATCTTGAACCATTTATGAACACTTTCCACCGCTCTTCCCAGCATCTGAGCATTTAAGCATTTCGACATTAAAGAAGACAACTAAGCGCCACTGACATGTATTTGATTTATTGAGTTACATTAGCGTGTGCCATGCACTAAAGTGTATTACACTTCACAATTCAGTGAACAAATACGGTTCGGTCATCAAGTCTCCTTAGACTGAAGGGGATCTGCAAGACAAAAAAAAAATTATTAAGTTATGCTGGACAAACTTCATGCTCTAAGTAAACATATTAATATGCATGAATGCAAAGCTTCAGAGAGAAATGTTGATGTGGTGGTTTAGTCCAGAGGAATTCCCCCTGTTATTTCCTGATGGTTTAAGACTCACACACCCTTCATGTGGCAAACAGAAGTGAAACATGGAACAAATCAAGAGCTGGGACAATACTGCACAGCACGTCAGATTCACTATACATGCTGCGCTGATAACTGAATCAGGCTTGCTCAGCGCCTGAAAGAGAAAGGAATGCAGCTTTCAGATCGGAGCCAGAGAGGAAACAAGTGGTGTCAGCAACCTACGAAGGAAGGAAGAAAACCAAATTCAAATTGCTTCTCTTTACACTCAACAAAATCCCAGACCAGCTGTGCTCCATGACAAGAGTCATGCAAGCGGTTAGCACCAAACTCTTAGCTCACCTCTTTGTTCTATCAATCACTGAGCACACTGTACAATACAGGTGGGACACTCCTCATGTTTATACTCGCACTTGTTTCCATTAGCACTGCTACCACACAAAGTCCGTGCCAAGTAAATGCAACAGTGTAAATTCACACAGAGGTACCAAGTTGCCCACATGGCCAGCAGGAACATGCTCGGTGCGCAGTGCCAGGCTAACAAACACCTCACCCCAGCGGTTCTCCCTGACTACCCCACCCCTTCCACAATATCAGGGCTAAGTACTGATTCCCAAGTGAGCACTCAGTGAGGTGAAACCGCTGTTACTTACTGCCGCACACAGAATATATTCCAACGGAATGGGAGATTTAGAGCACGCATCACCACTGTACCCTTTGAAAAAGCATCAAATTCAACCTCCATCCAACTTCCATAGCTAAAACTACGGCAAATGAAAATGGTTTCCATCTGTTCCGTGTACTTGTCCTTCTCAGTCTTATTGGAACACTTGAAACACTGGCATTGTTTTCCTCTTCTTCTATTTATATATTCATGTGCAGGCAAACCCCAAACTTATTTCTACTATGAAGCAGTGAAAAATATCAGTTCTTATGTAATTAGGCTAAGGAATAAGAAGCATCAGCATTCGAACAAAATCACACAAAGATTTGTCTTTCCACATTTTCTTTTGAGCTGGTGTAATTAAAGAATGGAAGAAATGTTTAGGAAACATTTCATTTTAACAGGTGCGCACAATGTGCAACTCTTTTTTTAAGCTGCAAATGGGAACATAAGCTAAGAGTGGTGCTCTATTTGCACTGAAAAAAATCCTGCTCATGATTCCAATTAAATATTCAACATGCATCCTTGTTGACAGTGTTTGTTTCAAATGATTTTACCACCAGATGGCCCTTCAGAATACTCTGATGAAGGCCACCTGACTGAAGAATGCAATTCCAGTGTCTAAGAAAGTTTATTAGTGCCTATATATTAGCAGTAGGACTGCTCCAGAGGCAGAATCACCAAGATTAAAACCAGGTAAATTTATCATTTCATTACTTATCTTTGTTGCAGTCATAGCTAAAGAACACAAGTTTCCCCCTCTCACAAAAAAAAAAAAAAAAGAGACAGGGGGGACTGCCATTTTTTTTTTCTTTTAAAATCTGTTAGAAGAGCTGGAGCTCTGTTTTTTTCATGTAATTGTGTGATGCAGAAAACAGATACTTGTAGATTGTCACACAACCCAATCTAGTATTAACAGTGTTAAGTACAAATGTTTTATTCAATCTTGCTGCTTTAAGCAAACAGGCTGAGAAAATCCATCTGGCCAGGATAATTAGAGCCACAGATTATCATGTAATGAT
The DNA here is from genome assembly GCA_013399365.1 of Pampusana beccarii. Lineage (NCBI taxonomy): Eukaryota > Metazoa > Chordata > Aves > Columbiformes > Columbidae > Pampusana > Pampusana beccarii. The sequence goes on from VWYH01010051.1 coordinate 1,717,463, forward strand.
CACAATATGAAAACATTCCAAAAGAATGAAAAAGCTATCATTCTAGATTCGTTTAAAGTAATTTTAAGAGAAGCAGAGAACTCAGTGTAAGAAATCTGGATGAAGAAAAGGGGAGGAACTCCTTATTGAGCTGTCACATCATGAGCTTGTGCAGTTTAGTGAGTGTGCTTATTAATAACTATGACAAGTTTGAAATCAAGACCCCTTCCTTCCTGGTACTATGACAACAACTAAGGGAGAACTAAGTTTGGCAGTTTTCAAACAAAAGGCAGTGTTAAGTGCTAGGAAAATAGTATTGCGAACAAAGTTCTATTCAAGCTTAATTCAGTATGGCAAAAATCTGAATATTAGCACACAGAGCTGTGTATGCCATTGCGATTTAACATATATATAGGTATGTATTTGAATATATTTCCCCTCATGACTAGTTATCTTCCTCTCTCACCATCTTCAAAAGACAAAGAGGATCTGCGGAAGCTGCCTCTGCCTCTTACATTAAGATGCATGAGAGCGAAACAGCCCCTCCATGGTCTCATTCACCACACCACCACAAGCAGGTAATGAGTAGATGTAGATGGCCCAGACCTGAGCAGTTCAAGATGTGGCAGCACCAACATAACAGTGATATCAGGCAAATCTCAAGGTCTTATACAAGACCTTTGTCTCCTCTCCACAGCGGCATGAGGAGGGAAAGGCCTGGCATCACGCTGTGCGAGTCTCCCGTATCACACCGGTTAAACATATTACTCAAAAGGTATTCCGGAGCTTTCTATTCTGCCCTTACTCCTCAACCTCCTCTTCACGTTTTTATCACCCGGAGGTCTCTCAAGTGCAATTTGTATCTTTTTTCTCTGGGAGCACCTTTCTGTTTGATGAAAAACAAAGAATCTCCAAGTGGAAGCACAAAGTTTCACTGGAACAATCTATAATGCAGAGTAGCTTATTACCTGTAAATGCAGGTTACCATCATTTGGGTGGCGCAGACTCAAACACACCAGCTCTTCTCATAGCTTCAAAGTCCTTCATGGGATCATAGTTTTTATAGAACTCTGCATAAGCTCGTTTTCTGGGCTCAGCAACTCCAAACTGGAATGCAACACATAGAAAATTAAAGCTTGCAAAGCTCTATGAACATTTTTCTTCTATTAGTGCTATGATTTGTATGAGTATTAGTCTAAAAAGCCTCAAACTAGTAAAATATTACTTTGTTCATGTTCAAAGCCACAGTTGGTCGGGAAAACAAATGGCTGAAGTGTAACCTCAAAAAGAAAGTCCATTATAAGACAGCACATTACACTGTTCAGATCCAGAAACACTCCACCTCTATCGACACACGGGTCCAATGCCCTCCCCTGCTCATAGTTTTGTATGGGAAACGTGCCATTAAGGCAAGTTTTGTGCCCGTGGGCAGCTGCAAAACTATAACTCCAGATAAAACAGCATCCTAAAATGATGTCTTACATTAGAACTACACCGTACGTCAACTACACAAGTCTAATAAAATTTCACAAGACTGCCAAGCCAATCTTACAGCTCACCAACACAAAAAGGCACAATCCTGACTCCTTGGATACTCATTCACCCAAAGCACAAGAATATGCTCCAAAAGTCCCCAAAAATGTGAAGGAAAGTCCAAGGTGTTCGTCCAACAGTATCTAACATGTAATGAAGTCAGTCACTACTGAGATCCGTGTTACTTGTTCTGAATATGGTCTGCTGCCTTACTAGTGTATTAATGTGAGGGTGCCAAATCCAGTATAAAACCACAGACTATTAAGAAAAAATATATTGCAAGTCTGACCACAAACAAGCTTGCCTACCTCTTAACAGACGTGTTAAGTAGATGCTGAGCTTTAACTGTGCAAGCTTATTGTTTCTGACAGACATTTGTTGATCTCTGAGAAGTTTAAGTCGACTGTGATATTTTTGTGATTAACAACCTGAAATTAACTTAATTTCTAGTCATTTTTATCAACAACTTCTCCAGTACTTAAACGTGGCAAACAGTATTCGAATTAGTCCAACGGGCAAACCAAGACCCAGTTCTTCCACAGTAACTCAAATTGTGTTGCTTGCTCTATGTCTGAGATCCAATAATTATTTAGTAAAAGCACTCAAGAACCATTACCACTCTTACCTTTGTCAGAAATCTCTCAAGGACCACGAAAAACAAACTCCAACCTTTAAGTGGCTTGTTTGGGGTTTTTTTTGTTATTTTGGGGGTTTTGTTTGGTTGTTAACACTCCATTTCCACATGCAACTTCAAAAGAAAGGACAAAAGGACCATACAAGCCTTCCCCACACTGATACCTTCAGTGTGAGGGATGGTTTTTCCAAATTGTTTATGAGCAGGTTTTCTAAAATAAGACTTTGACAACTCTCTCGAGTCTCACATACCGTGACAGAGAGAGACACAGACTATCTAGAGTTAAGGGGCAGCATTCATGTGAATGATCCAGAGTAGTCTCAGACTAGACAGTTGCAAATTGTGTGATCTTGATCACACAGCTTAAAGCACCAGGTTATTCATATAATTTCTTCAAATGAAGATTATGAAGATTTATTTATGTTCTGGAAATATGCTTACAAAAATACATTACTAAAGCTTTCTGATGAACAGCTCAAGCAAATCTCAACAAAAAAATATTATGAATTCTTAAAACACTCTAATGAGTCCAGTTAACAATTGAATAACTACAGATCTCACCTTGTATAAAGCTGCACATCCCACAGACACAAAAAATGCCCCAAATAGGTGAAACTTCATCCGCCTGGCCAAAAGGCGGCGCATTTGTGGCTTAGGCAACAGTGCAGATGACATGGTGATGATGTTTCCTGAAAGAAAAAAAAAAAAGTGGGACAAGAAGCTCTACTCAAATAATTATCTGTAACTCTACTCTAGAAAGATTGTGCTAGAGAGAGTTCAGAGAAGGACAACAAAGCTGGTGAGGGGTCTGGAGCGCAAGTCTGATGAGCAGCAGCTGAGGGAACCGGGGCTGTTTAGTCTGGAGACCTTATCGCTGTCTATAACTACCTGAAAGGAGGTTGTAGCATGGAGAGGGTTGGTCTCTTCTCCCAAGTGACAGGATGAGAGGAAATGGCCTCAAGTTGTGCCAGAGAAGGTTCAGATTGGACATTAAAAAAAATTATTCATGGAAAGGGTTGTCAGGCATTGGCACAGGCTGCCCAGGGAAATGGTGGAGTCACCATCCCTGGAGGTGTTTAAAAGGCATTTAGACGAGGTTCTTAGGGACATGGCTTAGTGCTAGAGTTAGGTTAGGTTATGGTTGGACTCGATAATCCTGAGGGTCTCCTCCAACCAGAATGATTTTATGATTCTATAATCACCTTCACAACATAAGAAATAGCGTTCCTCTCTGAGTTTTCAATGAGAATGTTTAAGGGACAACATTCAAGGACAACCAAGTTATGACATAAACATAAGTAAGTTTTCATACTCCTTACATTCAGTACTCAAGAAATAAAGACTGACCTTCATTGTTCATACTGAATCCTCCCCTCCCTGCACCATTTACCATTTCCAGCCTGCTGTCCTGGTTTTCACATTAGAAGTCATGCAGAACATTAATCACATTTTATCCGTTTTTAAGCAAAAGGCACATGCCTCTTGAACTAGTTTGTGGGGTTTTTTTTAATAACTGCAAACCCTACTGCATTACATGACTTCATATTTTTTTTTTCTGTTGGGTAAGATCTTACTAAACACCTGCAAGGCCTGAAGTAGGCAGCTCTCTCCAGAGCCGCGCCGAGGATGCACCGAGCGGGGCGGCCGCAGCCCGCGGTGCTGCCCCCGGGCCGCCTGCGGGGCACAGCCCGGGAGCGGCGGCCCCGCGGTTGCCGCAGCCACGCACCGCCTCCCCTCAGGAGCAACCACGGCAAACAGGCCCCTCTCGGGCCCCGCCGCCGCAGCCGGGCTGAGACAGGCCCCGCCGCCGTTCCCCCTCACGGCCGGCGCTCCGGCCCTCGCCACCCTCCCGCAGGGCCCGTCCCCGCCACCCTCAGGGACACGCAGAGGTCACGCGCTGCCGCGAAGGGCCGCGGGGCCGCAGCCGAGGGCGGCGGGCGGGCGNGGAGGGGGCGCGGGAGCGGCCTCACCTCAGCGCGGACCCTCCAACGTCCTTCCCCGCCGCCGGCCGGGCGCCCTCTGCGGCCCCGCTACCCCGCATGCGCCGGAGGCGGCGGCCTCGCTACGGCGAGCGGCTGGGCTCAATCCCGGCCATGCGCGCACTGCCGCGCCAGGGCCGGGGAGGGGCTGTCCCTGCGCGGGACCGCTGTGGCGGGGGGAGGGCGGTCGGTCTCGCTGTTGCTGAGCAGGAGTCAAGGGCGGGAGGCATGTCGCCCAGGTGAATGGCGCCCAGGGCGGCAGTACCCCGCAGAGGGGCTCAGTGAGGGCCCTTCCCTCGCCTCAGGCTTCCTGGGCATTAAAGCCCCTCGGCGGGCGCAGCGAGCACCGTGCGGGCCGGCCTGCCAGCCGCTCAAAGAAAAATATCGGGCCATTGCACCCGGGAGCTGGGGAGGTGCGTGGAGCTCCCTCAGCGAGGCTGCCGGGCCGGGCCAGGCCGAGCCGCGGCCCTTGCAGCAGCGCAGAGCGCTGGCAGTGCTGCGTGCTCACTGCCCAGCACCTCCCCGGCAAACTGCTGCCCCTGCCCTGCCCACACACCTCAGTGACGCTTCCTGCTCTCCAGAGCGGCCATTAAACCCAAAGGGCCGCAATACCAGAATACATGAAATAGTTACCTGTGTAGAGTTTGCTAAGAGTGATTGACCAAGCCTAGAAACAAATTCAGCAATCTGTAATCCTTTCCAAAGATGCCTTGGCTAGTTTTTGTACCTTTCTTGGAGATAAGGCACAGACATGCTTTGCCCGTGGTTTCCCCCTGATCACCACCTGCATGTGGTATTGTTTTTACTCCTGGGGAGTCTCTGGCTTTAAAAACCTGAAGGCCCTCCTGTGCAGCGGGGTATTCATTCAAGCCTTGTACTCCCTTGCCAAAGCCAGCAGATCCTCACATCAAATGGCAGAGGAGATGGGCCCTTAAACCTAAAGAGAAGTTGCTTTTCCCTTGGTAAGATTAAAGAAGAGGGAAGTGTCAGTAGAGAAGTGCAGAGAGAAGTAACACAGCCATGGCTACAAGCTGGGAGAATGGTCTTTGCAGCAGCAGTCTGAATAGATGCAAGTTGGACAATGTTCCTCAAACCAAACACAAGTTTGTTACAATAGCTGAGACTGAAATGAAGAATGTCTGTCCAAGAGCTTTTCCCGTGTGGATTAACACGGGAAGCCAAATGCTAATTATGTCATGCAGAAAGAATGACAAGATATATCTATAACCTGATTGGGGGGGTCTAAGGAAATAGCCGGGCTCACAAGGGTGCTGCTGTTCCTGAGGAGAGCTCATGCAGTCATTGGGTGAAACCGGGAAAGAAATGGCAGGGAGAGTTGTCTAGGGGATCTTAAAAGCTCCACTCAACTTGCCCTCATATTACGCAATATCAGAAAAAGAGGATATGAAATAAATTGGAATAAATGCATAGCAGGTTTTGTGGCTGTTATCACTGTAAATTATATATGAGGAATTTTCCTATGAACGCCAGTCTTGGTGAGACAGAATATTTTGGTGGATGGACCTAGGTCTGCAAATAAAAAAAATCTCAATTGCTGTTTTCAATAGCTTACTTCATGGCTGGCCAGGTCATTAAATTCTTTTCTATGTGACCAGTTTCCCCATGTGCCTGAGATACTGCTGGCTAGGCATCTTTGTGTTATAGTTAAGATGCTAAATGAAGTGCTAATTGTTATTATTCTTTGACGTCATTACTGTGGAATATACAGCCAACTCCTTATTGTTCTGTATAAAGGGCAGTTCGGGACTGTGCAAATAAGGGATAAAAAAAGGATAGACGATACATTTGAGGAAGAGCCATGGAAGGAGAGCGGAGATAATCAGCTCCATTAAGTCAGTGCACAGAGTTGCTTCCTATCACTCCAGTTTCCTAATGGATTATAAGGCCGAATGCAGTTTTGAACCTGAGTGGACCCCACGCATCCAAATGCAACAAAGCAAATAAACCTTCTGAAAACACTGAGACATACAATACAGAGACAACAGCAGTTATTTCCTTCCCAGCCCACCCAGTCCCTGCGGTTTCTGGCACCTGCTCCAGTTGTCTTTTGGATGTGAGTGTTGCTGAAAAGGTGTCACAGTTACCAAACTAGAATCTGCAGTCCTCTTTTCCAAAGTACTGTAGCACCAGCAACAGGAGATTCCTCTTCACAGTGTCCTCGAAAGGAATCATCTTTCAAGAAGCAGAGGAAGGCATTAATGCTAAATCATTTCTTGCCTGTGCTTCATTGAAATGTAAAATAAAATTTACCTCTGACTTTAGTGACAGAAAATTTAGGCAGTGAATCCTTGTCTTTTCCACAAAGACTGCCAGCTGTGATACTTGGGACTGTACTTTCTGTGGTGTGGACTGGAGCCGACTAGGAACAGGACTGTGACAATCAAGTGATTTTGCATACGCCACAAAAAGTCTTTAGATAATCATAATCTGCATCAAATTAGAACCAAAAATCTACTGGAAAAAGATCACATGGGACATCAGCAATACCCAGCTGCATTCCTAAATACTTTAGTTTATTATAAAATCTACCTCTCTATCACAAAAGAAACAAAAATTCAACAGTGCTTTGTGCCACACAGGAAAATGCATACATTTGTGCTCCTTCTCCTGTTTCTATGCCAGAAATTAACTAATCAAATACTCTCTTACCACAGCTGTGTTGACATCAATCAGTGGTGCTGTGGAACAAACAAAGATATTGTGGCACCAGAAGTTATTTAACAGAATTGGAATGGTGGCTGTACAAAAAATGAGAGTGAATCAATTATTCCTAAATGGAAAAAGTCAAAATTAGTAGGGGGAAGAAAAATATTTTTGTACTTCCAAAAGGGCATTTTAAACAAAGAAGGAAAAAAAAAAGCAAAAGTTCAAATCAGAATAAACGGAGCAGACAGGGATTTCACAAGCCTTTGTTGATTTTATGCATGCATCTGAAATAGGAAAACCTCAAAAAAAAAAGGCAATATCTTAAGTTTTGTTCAACATGTAAAGAGACAGATTTTGGTATTTTTATACATATCGAATATTGGTATAATTTCATGAATGATCCCGTGTTTGGTACCATCATGAGTTTTACTATTAAAAAAAGACACTCAGCTATATCCCAAGTTCCCAGCTTGTGGTAAAGACATGGCTAATGTGTGTATTCAGGCCCAAGAACTAGAAAACACACCAGGTTCCACAGCTGAGACATTAACATTCATGTGACACTTTTTTTCCCTTCTTTCTTTTCTGGAGTATGATTCTATATTAATTTTTCTCACTCTGAAGTCCTTCAGGTTCGGAGGGCCTATCTGAAACAAATACGGTGCTAATTTTAGCAACGGGAAAACTTTCTTCAGATAAACTGGATTTTTAAACAAGTGATGTTCGATATATCTGTCATTCTTACTTAAAGTTTAACTTAGGCAAGTCTAACTTCATCATTCCTTGACAGAAACATTCTATATTTCCATCTGATTTCTTAGAAAAAGAAAAAAACCACACCCACAGAAACACCTCCCTCCAGTCCCTGTTCCTTGCTCAAAGCCCTTTAAATGATTCCAGGATTCTTCTGTCTTTTGTGTTTTTAAATGTTATGTAGCTTGTTTGCAATGGAAATAAAGTCATCAAAGACAATGTTTTTATACTGTTCCTTTACTCCTCTGTATTTGCGTTGAGGTGCTTTACTGTGAGAAAGTTAATTCATTCCTCGTCCTTGTTTTTCCAAGAACCTGTGGAGTTAAACCACCTTTACAGACAAATACTCCAACCTACAGCCTCTGTGTGCTCCTCTCAGAGGAGTGAGCTGCAGAGAGTGACACCTAAACATCTGCAGCTGTAGGATTTAGCCTAGAGACATCTATGCCCTTTATTCTGTGTACCGAGTACAGTGCAGAGCTCATTCTGACAAAAAAGACTGGCCCAGGTTGTGCGTGAAATGCCACTTTTGCATTTGTTTCCTGTGGCAAGTTTTTAGACCTTTTCTCCTAGGTCTCTAACCCCCTCATTTTAGTCTGTTTTAGTTCATGTCGAGGTGATGACATGGTAAGTGTTACGAGATGTTGGCAAGTTTTCCTTTCTGGGTCTGAAATGACAGTCTAGGAGGAGTGTGGGCTATCTCTTTCACATTTGTTGTGACTTGTATCATACTGCAGTCACGTCAACCACATTGTGTCCATTTATGAAGAGAGTTCAGGAACACAATTAAAAACAAAAATAAAATAACAAGTACCCCAGAGATTATGTATTTCTTGACCTTTTTATGACCTGATGAACAAATTGTGAGCCTGAAAACTTGTCCATTGTTTCAAATTACATCACCGGGTCTAATAAAAGATATTCCCTCTTCCTAAAAAAATGTCATTGCTTTTGTTTATTTTGGTGTTGGAAGGACCTGTCGGCTTAGGATTGCTATGTCATGTGAAGGCTCCATAGCTTTTATTTCATATTTGGTGGTACTGCAAATATAATACATTTTCTTTACGATCATAACTTTGGCAACACTTGAAGCCCCAGCAGTCAGGGAGACTCTGACTTCAAAACCCCCAGTGGAGCTAAAAGGTGAGACATGTGGGGCTTCCAGAAAGTAGTCAAATCATCTGTGCATGTTTTTTTAACAAACTTGTTATGGGCATGAACCTTTAAAAATATGTATACTTAAGCCAGCCTGTTTTAACTTTACCGTTTTGCTTGAAATAATCTAATTAGGAAATTGTGGATCTCAGGTTTCTACTGCACTGAAATTTTTAAGCTTCGTGATTAACAAAACTGGCAATAGATAACAGCATAAGCAACCTTAGTTAAATATATTTTGATTAAATGAGTTCAGGATACGTTTTCCTAAGACAAATTTGGCCATGTTCAATACGGCTTGACATGTAAACGTCTGGAAAAACTGCAGCATTTTTCCAAGCAGGAGGCATGAGATTACTATAATCCATAGCCTCCACCACAGTATTAATTAGCATGGCTCACTAACCAGGGACGTAATATTTGTAAATGAAACTCTAGAAGGGCATCAGTAAGGAACAGGATGTTGAAGCCAAATGGAAAACATGAACCAATAAAAAGGCTGAACTAGCTAGAAGTGCAAGCTCAGCCTTTGAAGTTAGTTCAAGTACTGCATGCTTTAATTTTGGTGTAATCTTATGATGGAGGTACAAACAAGAACTCAGAAACAGATTTTGTAACATTTGGCCCAACTGTAGATGAATCAGTTTGTTGATGGTTACCAACAATTGCACAGCCAGAGAAGCTGTGGTCTTTGTTAAATTAGATTGAATAATTGGCTTCAGTGGGAGTTTCGGGTGCAGAGCAAATGAAGTGTCACGGCCCTCGACTGTCGTAAGATTCCTTAGCGGAGGCTGAGCTTTTGCATTCAGAACAACCTCAATATGGATTCAGAGAAAATAAGTCTCTCCAGAGTTCATCTACGCACTCCCCTGCCCCAGTATGGGTCTGAAAATACGTAGTGATTCCTGGCAGATGTGCGTATCTTATCTGTTTTTAGAACCCCTCTGATGACAATAAGGATACCAAAAGCTCTCTGGGCAGGTTGTTTCCAATGTTTAACTATTGTCTCAGAACGCAGTCTGTGATTAGTAGTACATTACCTTGGCAAGCCCGACTAAGCCTATGTATTTCTGGGTTTTGATTTTGTTTTGCTTTGGGTTTTTTGAAATACTTTCATGTGCAGCTGCAGTGACAAAGCTGTGCTGTCCTGGTGTTTCACTAAAAACAAAACAAACCAAACCACTGTTTTTGTCCTTTGCACAGCTTTCTGAAGGCCTGCTACTGCCAGGTGCTGAGCACCTCTGGAGATGTGAATGAACAAGTTTCAGTACATTTAGCAAATTTCAGGATCAGGCAGACAGGAGTTAAGATGATCTTTGAACTGGAAGGTCATAGCTGGAAGATGAACACAATCATACCCACTCTCTTGTTTTAGGTCAAGCACTTAGTTGATTAGCCTGAAAATAGTAAGGCATTTATCGTAGTCTCTCCTGAGTGGCCCAACACATGCTGTTAATTACTTTCTCATTTGGGAGAAAAAATAGAGGGAGTGTTAATTTTTTTCTTGCAGATGCTTTCTAGAGGAAAAAGAACTCCCCAAAAGTGCATTTATTTTCCTTTCCAGTGGCCATGGAGACCTATGGAAAGAGCCACCTCCCTCAACAAAGCAGGCTTAATGGCTCTATCCTCTGAAAGGCAAGCGAGTACAAATGCAAACAGTTTAATGTAATGTAACGACCTTCATTTTAAAAAAATACACAGGAGAAAAGGGTTGGAAAATCATACTAGGGAAAATATGGTATACACTAAAATCAAGCTCTATGTGATTATAAAAATAAAATAGTTTACCAAGCAAGATAATTTTATGCATATATGTATATAGTGTGTATATGTATGCACACAAGCATACACAAATCTGTGAAGTATATATTTTTATAGATGTGTATACATGTATACACACATATACACATACAAAACTGTAAAGGTGTAAATTACTCTAGAGACACGGCAGATTCAATTCCCAAAGTACCTTTATCAGGAATGAGTGGCAGGCCAGTCAGGGGCTGGGGTTTACAAAACCAACACTGATCAGTTGGGTCTCGCAGCTGAGATGAAATTCATTTAGCTGCCTACAGGTGAAAACTAGTAAGAATGCTGAAAGCTTGTTGATTGCGTTTACCAAGCCATAGGCACTGTGGCCTATTATAATTAATATTTCCAATGACATCTGTATTTACTGACTTTTGACAGATGGGAAATATTGCATAAGCTATTGTGTGCCTGTGCATTCCTTGAGTGTGATGTTGTGTTTTTTTCTTGCTTGCCTCGTCATTTGTTTCATTTAACTTTCTCATTAATGGTACAATTGCTTTGCTTTGTTCAGAAATCCTTTTCTGAGAAGTGAGTATTACTTTCTTTTTAAACTTCTTGCCAACAAAAGATTTTCAAAGGCATATGGTAGAGAGGAATCATGTACAAAATTGTTTTAGAGGAAAAAGAAATATCTAAAATTAAAAGCACAAATCCACTTACTGCATTTCTACTTTGACATGAAATGAAAACTTAACATGAGAAATGCACACAGTTCATCAGCATACTCTGAACAAATACATAATTAACATGTGGAATAAGCAATGCTGTTGTCAACACTTTCACATATGTTACAAAGAAACTAAAATATTTCAATTAGTAGAGAAATAGAGGAAAATCCAAGTAAATGCAGCCTGTGCTTGACATATAAATTAGCATGGCTCAATTAATATTAAAAATAAGAGAATCTCATCTATACCTTGGCTACCCTTACCATACTAGGACAGCTTACTGGGCCCTGCATAACTCCAGCCTGCTCCAGCACTCCGATAAATTATTACTTGACAGAGAATTATCCATCACAGCCATTGTGCAAATGCTTTACTAAATCACTTGTAGAAATCAATATGTGTGAGTTCATTACTAGGAAGGTAGAAAGTGTAGACTTTGGTGTTTTGTATTAATCCAATGTGCTGGATTGACAGAACCTTATTTGAAGACTACGTAATAAAAGAAAAACTATATAGCAATACCATGTGGCTTCTGATTTGGGAACTACAATTTAGCCTATTAGACATGGACCTGTTCCAAAAGTGCACATTCAAACAATCGTGCATGAAGGAGTTAGAAACACAGATGTGAATCTTAACTCTCCGAAATCCTGGGAATGCTCCAAATCAGGCCATTAGATGTAGGTTTGAACTGTGAGTACAGATCCAGATCTAAAATTTTTGTTCAGACTTGTCTTTCCCTAACATTTTAACAGCAACTACTGAAAGTATTAAATCCAGAAACGTTCCATAAGCTTAAAAAAAACCCAAAACCAGTTAACCCCATCTTAGCTGTATTCAGACATGATTCACAATGACTAAAAGCGTTTCTATAAAGAGGCAGTGAAAAAAATCATCAGTTGAATGTGATCGGACAGTTTAAATAGGTCAAATTCAAGCTGGATTACTGCAACTCCATTGCCCATATACAGCTACACAGTGATCAGTTTGACCCAGTATTTAACATTAGAAACATAATAATTTAATGATTTTCTTTTCCCAGTTTTGGACAGAACTTTGAAACACCTGGTCTCTTTTCAATCATTTTAACACACACAGAAGCTAAAGTCAACAGCTTTGATTAGAACAAGAGCATTGGGTGGGATTGAGACTGGCCATTTCACAAGTGTCCAAGTGGTAGGCGATAGAAAATGTCTCCAAGTCTGTAAATCCTGTGTAGTGCCAAAGGCACAGAAGGAGCAGTGAAGGGACACCTGCCATTTTTCAGTGCTTTCAACAGCAGGAAACTGAGGGTCCCGCACTTAGGAAAATACCTAGTTCACTGATACTTTTATCTGTAGAGTTAATTAATGCAGGTTTCTCTTAAGTCAAACATATTTGCAAAGCGAGTGACAATGATTCTTGTGTAAAAGGTGCAGAAGGTGTGGCACAAGCCTGGCCCTGGCCACCCAGTATTGTATGATCAGAGCACCAGTAGAAACTGGGTCTGCTGAGTCTGGTCTACTGCTGTGTCTGCAAAGCACCTTTCTTCATTCCTGATCTCAATGCCTGATGATTAAATATGAGATTTCCACACCTTGAAAGGGGCAAACGAACCAGCAGCTCAGGGTCTAAGATTGTTCCCCATTAATAGTGCTTTAAGAAACAGTCATTAAAAAGAGATCATGAGGAGTGCCGAGGCAGTGGCAGGGCAGCATTGTACAGACACAAATGAGAAAGCATTTTGCCCCTTTCTAGATGGCCTGGTGATCACCACTGCCGCTCTTGTGAACTATTCTAAGTGTGCACCTTAATAACATAATCCAGCACTACATATTTTCAGGAATTAATCTCATAGTCTGATACTTTGTGTCACGCAGTAGCAGGAGAGAAGTCAAAGCAAAATGTATAAAGCCTTTTCCTGAAGTGCGGAGTCAGAGCTTACGTATTTGAACGAGAAATCTCAGGACTGCACCCTCAAAGATTATAAAATGTTTTAATAAACATGCCAGGTTTGATGAAAGAAAAGTGAAATACACACTAATAGCATCTAAGTGTAAATATTTATGGATCCAAATGATGACTTTAAAAAATTCCAAAATAGTTCCACTATGTGGCATTACTTAGGAGTAAACAACAAAAGTAAGTCTGAATGAATATGATTAGATTGTGTATTTTGAACACCACTAAAGCATAAATCTGTCCGGAAGAGTTTCTAGGCTTGCAGGTTTCTGAAAAGAGAATTGTTTTTATCATCTGTAGCAGCAATTCCACAGAGAACTGTTGATCTGCTGCAGACTTCTGAAAGTCCCAATGTATACATAGTTAAAATAAACAAGGAATAAAGTTTTAGTTATCTAAAAGGAGAGGTGCTAGGGGTGTTGAATAAAACTTTTCTAGCCCTTTAAAACTGCTGAGCCCACATAGGTGGTAGATCAGCAACCTGAGAGAGAATAAATGTCAAAAACAAGCCAAAAGATGATAGTGCAAGCTTTCTGAAGTGACATAGAGACGTCATTTAGAACAATAACATTTATTTAGTCTCTATACCTGTTCATTTCTCAGGCTTTCTGCTGGAACTGGCAACAGGCATTACTTGGTCCCTCGGGATGAGACTAAAACCACTATTCTGTTTCAAATATGTCACCAAACAGCAGTTACGGGGTGCCAGCCATTGCATCAGATTAGTTACCCAGAAATGCAAGGGTCCCTGTCTCTTAATATATTCCCTGTCCAATTGCTCAATACTTCTTTAAAACTGACACATGAGATTGGGCATAATGAACTGATATGACATGTATTTCTACCATTACTGACATATGTGATCCTCAGTTGCGTACTAAAGACATGGCTTATAAATGACTGTGCCTGTGTGTACATACACACATATATACACGTATATATATTTCAGTTAACGTGGAGACAGAATTGCAAACTGGATTGAGGGTTATCATCAGCTTGCACAACTTTTACTGGATAGAGCCAGTTTGTAAATTTCTACTCACTCACTGAAGTACATAAAGTACTTTTTTTTTGTTTGTTTCTAAGTTTGATAGAAATGTGTGGTATTAATCATTGTAACTGTCTGGGACAGTAGTTTTTGTGTGGGGGCTGGTGAATTTTCATTAACAACTTGGCAAGGCTGGAACATATTCACTAGGAGTTTTATCATCTGTGACAAATATATGGATAATATTTTTCATTTTAGAAGTAATCCAAGTATGATTCAAGTCAAAGCTACCAGCATAAGATAAGCATTGTCTACATGTTATTTAACTGCCTCAAAATGCCATGGAGGCAGGAACATAACAAAACAGAAACTGGCTGCTGCGCTCCAGCATTTGGTTGCATGCACTGTGCTGACCACAGCAGTAGAAGGTGGCCTTTCGTGTGTGTTTTTAGACTAACATACATCACTGCATTTACGGCATTTCGTGATTCTTCTTTGCCTTTCACATTAATGAGTGGTAGGCCACACAGTACCACATGTGCTCTGCTCACTAAAAGATGCTACATTCCTCCCTCCTCAGATGTACTGAGCATTAAAGTTCACTGCATCTGTGACATTTGGGAAAACATGAAAAACAGGGACAAGAATTTTATGTTTTACTCCTTCGTGGCTTCCACCCAAGTTGTCCTCCTCGGGTAACATCACGCTAGCAAGCAACACAAACACAGAAGGAACGGAGATGAGCATGAAGCAAACTCTGAACTGTGGGGAAACTAAGAATTGAATCAGTGATTTCCCTTGCTTGTTCTGCAAGAACATATGAGCAGAGCAGCTGTTTCCATAAAAGAGAGTGCTTTTCTTCCCTGCCAGCCTGTCTGAAGCAACTCCCCGTGGAAGTCACATACAATTCTTGGTCATTGTGTCAAGAGTGAAAAAGGCTCTTAGTTGTCCTTAGCTGCCAGTCCACACTGAGGAGGAAAGCACTCGTGAAGGATCCTTAGCGGTATGATGTAAGACCACAAAGTGAAGAACCTTTACTACTGAGAGCTGAGCTGAATGGCTCATTCTCCTTGTCCAAGAGGTCGGGATGGGCAGCAGAAGACAATCCCATCCCTAACTCAGGGGTAGTCCTCAGGAACTCAGCAAGCTGGAGCTCACTGATCTGCCTTTCTCTTACATGCGTTACACACATGCAGAGAAGAATGGAGCCAACAACTTTGTGGCTGGGGACTGGTGTTTGGAGTGATCTGAAAAATGTGAAGAGGTCTATCATCATCCTGCCCCCTCTTAAGCCCCCCCCCAACTAATCCTTTGGCCCTAGTCCCAAGATCAACTCTGCCCCAATTCTTTTTAAAACTCTTAAAATTGTAAAAAGAAGCAAGAAAGTAGGGAGAGCCACAGAAGAGCTAAGAGCTCCTGCTACCTTCCAGTGAGTAGTACTGTGGGAGGAATAATGTTTTACAAAAGTTCTCAATCACATCTGTGTCCTGATGTACTTTAAGCCTTTTTCATGGATCAAAATTCAGAAATGAGGCAGAAGGTGTACTTTGTACCAGGAATCAGACTGGATTGGGAGCAAACCATGACAGGGTTTGATTTCATGATAGCTCAGGCACTTCATGAGTTATCCTTGACAAATAGAAGTTGTGTGAATTGCAGTACTAGAGCATAGGGTGCCAAGACGCTCTGCTTTATGGCTGTCAGTTCAATGTAGTGTTTTACTTATTCTTTAGATCAGGCACTGAAGAACTGGGTTTGATTATAAGATCTTTAGGACCATGACCACCTCGTTGTTTGTACCATACGTACTTCAGTGGAATCATACTCTGATTTGAGCCTCAAGGTGTACTATTAAACAGATGAGTAATACAAGAGTCAGTACCAATCATGTTGATATGGAACACATTGGAAGATATTTATTTTCTACCTTTGAATAATATCCCACGGTTCTTAATAATATTCAAAATCATCATCTTTGCTCTGAAAACATAAGGACAAACCTTGCATGCACATTATTTCTGTGTCTCCTGCCCACCTCCATTATATGTCTCTCCATTCCCTTCCTCAGAGAGATTTTAATCTGCCTGCAAAAGGTAACAGAATGTCATTGCTGTGTTGCAGCCAGTTGCAATAGTCAGAATAGTTCTTCAATAAAAGCATCAAAAAGAGAGAAACAAGGTGTGGCTGGGTTGGCCCTTGCTAGCAGCCAGTCTCCCACCCAGCTGCTCACTCACTCACTGCCCTGCCCTCAGCAGGACAAGGGGAGAAACGAGGGAAAACAAGAAAGAGAAACCTTGTGGGTCAAGATAAAGACAGGGAGACTGCTTACCAATTACTGTCACAGATAAAACAGACTCAAATTGGGGGAACTAATTTATTGCAAATTAGAAGAGACCATTGCTGATTCGGGTAGCGGGAAAAACAAGAAATGAACACTTACACACTTAGAGAAAACACTTTTCCTACACCTTTCCCAGGTTCAAGTTCACTCCAAGTACCTCTCCTCCCCTCGTTATCACCACAGGTTACACTCAGTCCCTTCAGCGAGGCAATGGGCAGCTCCTTCCTTCTCCCTCTTTTCCTCTGCTGCAGTTGTGGTTCTCCATGGGCTGCTGGGAATATCTGCTCTACCATGGAACACCTCCTCCTCCTCAACCTCCTTTACCTTCCCCTTCTCCTCTGGCCTTGGTGTTCCCTCTCTTGTTTGTCTTTCCTTTTAGTCCCTTCCCTCTTTGGCTTTCTTTGCTTTTTCTGAAATATGTTTCCCCAAGGTGCCGCTATCTTGGGTGATGGGCCCAGCTGTGTCCTGTGATGGGATGGTTGGAGCCAGTTGGAAAAGGCCGTGTCTGGTACAGAGGCCACCCCTACAGCCCTCTGCTGCCAGCACCTTGCCATTTATACCCAATACACAAGGTATCTCCTCTGTAACAAAGTGGAGAGATGCTGTCCCATCAAGAGCAGTGATGGTCTTTTGTAGATGTCTTACCCTACCAGCAGGGTGATGAGGTCACCACAGAGTGCACGGGTGAGAAGAACCACCAGAGGGTCATGATTGAGGAAGAGAAAAGCACTCAAAGGTGGTGGGAGCACTTGAGCTTTTGAGAAGGGGCAGGGCAGGCAAATTTCCAGTGGTGGTGGAGAGCGGGCTGCTACTGAAACTGGTAGGAGAGACCTCCGAAACCGCTCAAGACCTCTACTTTCTCATTGCATTAGCCTCTATCACAGCCTGATGCCTGGCAGGAATGCAACTTGTGGGTTTTGAACAACAGGGTGGGCCAGAGACTGCTGGGCTGGTCTGCAGCACGGACTGCAGCTGCCTTGTAGCCCTCTGAGCACTGGGCCCAGCTGGAGGTTTCTCAGCTGCAGAGCAGGACCAAACTCCCCGTGCAAGGACTCCTCACACTGATATAGCTGCGTGTGATGCAGAACTGCAGCGCAAAAAGGCACAAGTGTCTGAAATACAGTGACATCTGCAAAGGTGCATAAGGTCCCAGGTGACTGGATGACTTTAACTGTAACTAGAGGAGGTGATAAGAGGTCAGAAAGAGAACAGGAGGGAAGACCAAGGAATGCTGCCATTTTCTCTGAAGCCACATACAGAAAATGCTGCCACAGGAAGGATATGTTCAGGGGGACTAGCGAGAGCAAGACACCAACTTGCCTAACTAGCAGTGTTGAAGTACAGAATTAGAAGAGGAAGGAGGAACAGAGAAGGAAGGGGAGCAATAGTCCAAGTTCTACTAATATTAAGTCCATCTAATTTCAGCACAGGCTTATAAAAAACCCAAACCAAACCAAACCAAAAAAACCCCAACACCTGCAGGGGATTCTTCCATCTAGGGATTCAAGCTCTGAAACAAAATCTGGTTTTCTGTCTTCAGCAGATCTCTTTGTTGTCCCACTTCTTTCTCCCATTCTAATGTTTTAACTGGCTTAGGCAGAGATGAGCTATTGCTAGTTCTGTGAGTAACTTGCCAGTAACTCCATGGGGTCTGAGCTTCCTGCAGTCATCCTATGCTCCTATTTAAAACATTTTAACCTGGAAAGCTCGGAGAACCGCATTTCAGAGACTACCATTTTGCAACAAAACTCCATCTGGTCAACATTAGGTCCACTAACCATGGTTGGAGTGAAAAAGAATCTTGCCTTCGTGTTGAGGCTGTACAGCTTCAGTGAAATGTGATTTGGAGTGGGATAACTTGCTACTAATGAGCATCAGCACTGACAGCAGGAAAACAAGCTTTTAAGAATCAAAATTTCAAAGCACACTTGTTGGCAGTCTGGTACTTACTTTCTGTTTCTTGGGAAGATTTTAGCGTTTCTGCAAAATCACACTGCTCTTTGGAGAAATGATGGATTTTTTGGATTTTCCAAAGGACAGAGATGAAGAACCTGTATATGGAAGGAAAATTAAAACTGAATGGTTTTAATATCACATAGTACTATTGCTAGCCCTACAGCTAAATGGAGTTATTTAGTGAACAAACAGGTCATAATATCCTTAGGGAAGATATAAGAGGATGTACGCAGGTGACATAAGGGTGAGGCAATGCCTCTTAGGTCCCCCAAAAGCATACTGACAAACTGGTGAGAAAAGACTTTCATCTCTCTGCCTGTATGTAAGTTGATGAACCACAAGAAGCCAGGGAGGTGAAACACATACGCGAAGCAAACAGGATTGCCATGTCACTGTGCAGAATGAATAAATGGCTGTATTTTTCTCTGCAGCAGGACCTGTGCAGTAAGGACAATGCTGATACCCTGCAACTTTTGCTTTCTCTTTTTTAGAAAATTTATCCACCACGAGCGTAGTGCAGAGAGCAAGTCCTCTGCAGACAGTGTAAGAGAGGCAGCAGTTTACACACACAGCTCCAAGGGAGAGCAGAGTCCTTGTACTGAGAGAATTTCTCTTAAGCTATAAGCTTGTCCTCTGAAACTACAGAGCTTGGTTAACAACCTGTAAGGAATGATGATGAGGTTTCCTCCAGATCTTCTTGCATTTTAAGGAGTACTCTCTCCTGCGCCAAGGCTTCTAAATATTTGGAATAGGACCAGGAATCCTGCAAGAATCATTAAAAACCATCAGACTCCTGACAATATCACTGGTAGTACCTGGTCCATTTCAACAGTGAGACAAAAAACTTGTTTAGGTTATATCCCTGTTATCGAATAATCATAATTATTAAGAAGAGAAGTTCTGTCATTACAATAATGGGAAAAATAGCATTGCTGCAAAAAAAAAAATATCTCAAAACACCATGAAATGCAATTTAAACAAGTTTGACAGATACCATGTTTACATTCATTTATTCTCTATCCCTGGTCTGAGTCCTATTCCCTCTCCTTTTGTCTTCAAAATGTAAATACAGCAGACTTTACCGCTTCCAAAATTTCAGCCTTTTGTGTTATTGAGGACTTGATTTTATCTCCCTGCCACATCCTTCTGGTGTGTCCTTTTTCAAATCGTTGAAGGTTTCATTAGCCTCAGAGTTCATTTTGCCTTTCCAGCAGAGTGCTGCTACCACTAAAGGCAGATCACCTTGAGATGTCATCCTTTCCTTTTCTAAGGAACAAATGTTGCTCTTGACATTGCAACAACCACAGTTCATGTCATTTTTAGGTCACTCTCCCAAATCAGTATCAGAACTGTACTTTTATTTGGCTTTGGTTTTTTTCTTACAGCCTCAAAAGTTTGAGGCCAATTTGCCGTTTCATGACTCAGTACAAAGCACTTCTGGCATCTCCCTAGAGCAGAAAGAGGCTTGGAGAAGAAACTGCTCTATAAAATAATATTGCTCTTTCTGCAATTACCTGCCTCTTGAGGGCTTAGGCTTACGATACTGATGTACAGACTCACCCAACTAACTATTTTTTTTAATAGGTATGAGCAAAGGTTAAAAGGTCCATTTAAGGGATAGGTGTGAGCTTAACTGTGCGGTTTGCACTGTGGTTTCATATTTTGAGGCTATTTTACCCTGCCTGTTTCTACATTCTGCTCATCACTAATTTAATGCCACAGGAAGAGCTCTATGGAATGTAAGCAGTGGCCAGACTGTGATTTACCCCTTCATCACATGACATAGCTGTGATTATGTGGTTGCACAGATGCCCTGTTATGTTTTGGCAGTGTCAACTCAACTGTGAATGATCCCTTGAGATGCCTGAGGTGGCATGTCTCTACTTCCAGTTTCTGCAATAAAATGACTGTGACCTTTCCACTACAGATTTGATGCACCATGAGAGTTGTTCTGGAAGAAGTACTAAAGAGCTATTTTCTGACAGATTTGCTATCCAAATACCTAGATCTCCTCAGGGTTCAGCTTCAGTTTTTGACATATCAGCAGAAGAGGCCTCAAGCCTAAACCAAATTATTTGGGGATATTAATTTCACAAGTAATCAAAAGCTTCTTATTCCAGAACTGAACTTCCTTTTCTTCAATTTATCTTCAATAAACACTCCTTTTGAATCTACAGACCTAAAGAGCCTAACATGTTGTTAGATATTAATAATACTCAGAACCTACATCTTAAAAAATAATAAAGAAAAAATATCACCAGTAAGGCAGATAAACTTGTAACAGTGAATTTAATTGTAGAAGAATGAACAGTTATTGAAGAACCACGTGACAGTAGTATTCAAAACCAAACTCCACCTTCCATTTTCCCAAGATCACTTTATCTATCTTGAGTGATGATATCTGTAGCAACATGTTAATTATTCACCTGCTGCCCATATCCATCTGAAAATGATGTTGGTCCTCTCTCCACACCAAACTCATCTACCAAAGCTCCAATGAGTTTTGTCCCCACTTCTTTACCCTGCAAGTAATAAGAACTCATAAATAGATGTACACGATAGTTACTAAGCTAAAGTAAAAAGCAAAGTCTGAGGAAAGAAAAATTGTCATTGGAAATGAGATGGTGCCACGTACAGTAGTGTTTTGTAATGCCCAGCTTCATAATTCATCACATTGGGCATAATAGAATATAGCAGAAGATACTACTTTTTAAAAGCATTTCTTTGTCCTAATCAAAGTTTCCTGACCTCTATACTCCTGCCGACTATATTCCTTTCAGATTCAATCCCTGCTCCAAAATATAGTTGAGAGAGAGGGCAGATCTACAACGGAGTATATTTTAAGGACAGAGGGCAATTGTGATCCTCTCATTTGGCCTCAGGCATAAACGCAGACCACAGGATTCACCATTATTAGTTCCAGCTTGGTCCAGTAGCTGTGAATGGACTACAGTATACACGTTAGAACAGCCAATCTCATTTAAAACATCTACAATGAAGGACAAGGCATTGTAACACTTGGTAAATAGTTAATTACACTCTGGTAATTAACTATGTCATTTTCTTGTTGTTTTAGTGTTCTACTAAGGCTGCACCTCTGCACATTCTGTGTGATTATCCCAAAACTCTTTATGAACATCAACCAATGCTTACATTTAACCTCACATAATTAACCCCACAACATCCCCATTAGGAAAATAATATAACCGTCCCATGTTGCAAATAAGAAATTGTAAAAAAAGAAGACAAATGGTTTCCAAAAGTCACTCAGAAAGCCCCTGAGAGATACTAAAAGGATCAGAATATTCTGCTTCCTTGCTCCCAAGGTGCCTTTTCTTTCCTCATCACCCCCACTGTCCTATGGGCCCATCATCTGTAAGGGTGACTTTTGGGTATCGAACTGCCTGGCCAGTCTGGTGTTTATCTTTGCTCCAGAAGGCTTAATAACAGGGATGCCAAAGCAACTACAGAAATAGTGTGTATACTAATATACTACAGTTCGTGTTTGTTAGTCTTCTCAATGAGAATGGTGAATTAAATGAGGTATTTAATAATGTCTTACCATAATAAATTGATGAATGTTATGGCAATGCCATATCCCATGACATTACACTACTTACTAACTAATAAGCTTACTGCTAAGAAGCTTTAAGGGAGATAAGGGAAACATGGAAAAGGAAGATTAATGCTTATGGTTTTGCCTTTCTCTGCTAAGGGCGTGGAAAGAGTAAGTACAGATTTATAGTGTAATTTTAAACTATTTTGTACACTTGAAAGCAAAAAATCCCAAATCTATTTTGGAGGTAAAATGGAGTTGTGTATACAACAAATAACAAATACTGGCATCAAGGCAGTCTGTAAAAGGTGACTAATGATAATTTTTAAAGTAGGCGGCATGTGCATCTGGCAGCTAACAAAGGAACAGATCCACAGGTGGGCCAAAGATGGGCCCATGTAGCTGTGCCACACTAAGGGCAAATATGTGAAAAATGAGAAGCAAACCATACTCTCCCAAGGCAATAGCTTTTAAAACAACTACTTTAGGTCAACACTGAAGCAATCACATTATGTTTGAGCTTACTTCACCCTGTACCAACCCATCCCTGCCTTCCAGATGCTAAGCTTAAAAGAGGTCTCTGCATTGTACAGTGCTTGCATGGCAACCCTCACTGTCAGACACTCCTCCCTGCTCCAAGTCCATTGCCAGGAAGCCTCCAATAAGATTTGCTCCATAGGCTTACACAGAAAATATCGAGGTAGTCAAATAATACCAAGGCATGCATCATTGTGCAGTGAAAGCCTCCTTGTCTGCCCACTTTTTCCATTATACTACGTAAAAGTCCACCTCTTACGCAGTCGGTTCATAAAGTGAGGTGAGTCCAGGTAGGCTGGGCACCCCAGGGAGAAATTTGCGAGAAAGGAGAAAGTAAAATTCCTCCACAGGACTATTGTTCTGCTTAACATAAATCCAAAATGGCAAGTGATGTGTAGAGAAAAAGGAAATACATACATATATATATATATATCAGAAAAAAAAAATCTAAGAAAAAAAATCACTTCTAACCTTGCCGGATCTTTCCTTTCCTTCAGCGTGAGCCTGGTGGGGCAGAGGAGCATAGAGATTATCTTAAATGCCAAGAAATCATCACCTTCTACAAGCTACCAAGTGAACCTACTATTGCTTGTGCTGGGTGAACCTGATCAGTATCCTTCAGGATACTGCACTATTGGAATAGTTACGTTATCACTGAGGGGATAGAAATCTCAAGCAAGAGAACAAGGAATGGCAAATTCTTTAAACAATAATAGAGGGGCAAAAGGGTTTCAGAAACTTATCTGTTCCACCTGTTCTTTCAAGAAATTTTAGAAGGTAACTGGTTTACTGATAATTTTTGTGAGAATAATCTGCAAACTGTTTACTGAACTACATTCACTGTCACTTTCTAAAATTTCTTCCCTGTTTCCCAGTTTAGAAGGGTAATTCACCTTTCCCATTTGTTCCCCATAAAAGCTAGGCTTTTGCCCTTCTGGCCAAGATTTGCTCTTTATTTCCTTGATCTTAATCAGAAATCTTATAGACAGGCAACAAACAGATGGAAAAAATAAGTCTGTGAAAACGCAAAAGTGCATTACTTTGAAATATTGCATTCTTGCACTGTAAGTATTGCCAATGGCCTTGCCAGACATCTCTGTATGGAGGCAACGTGCTCCATACAGAGCACGTTCTCCTTGGAGAAAGGAACATGAGTTCTTGGATTTTAGATTTCACTTGACATGGGTGTGTGGCCTTGAGTAGCACTTCACTGGTCCTTAGTTTTCGTGTGTCTGAAAGAGGATAACAATGTGTACATGTTCTTAGGGGCATGTATGTCTTTATCTGTCCAGGTACTCATGTGGTTCTCATCATGAGAAACGTCTCAACACATGTGTACATGGTATTTAAAATATGTAAAGGTCTTTTAATGCTACTTATGGTAGTTTGCAAGTCCAACAATTTCTCTGCCCATAAATGAATGTTCTCTCCTCAAAGCTGGCCAAACAACTACATTTTGTAAAAAATAAACTTTTGCAAAGCCTATAATCAATAGAAAAAGAATCCATTATATTTTAATAACAAAATTCCAAGGAAAACAATTTTACAAGCAGGCATTCCGCTGTAGAGGTCATAGTTCTGTTAATGCACTGAAACTGTCTGGAAATTCATTGTGAACAGTCTAACAAATTCACTGTCAAAGCTGAGAAATATTCAAGAAAAGACAAATACTATACAAAGCAATTAGCACATAAACATTTTAAATAATGTGCAAACTTTTCAAATGCTGCTTCTGAAAAACATAGATAAAATCTGGTTTTGTTTTGCTTTCAATAGTGACCCAGGATCATATACTCTAAAATAGTACTAAAAAGAAGTGCACACAGGTCTGCAGCTACTCATTGTACACATGGACCATACATAGAGGTTTTTTCAAAATTCAGCCCTCTTTTTCTCTCTTATTTTGACACAAAAGATTACTAAAATACATTTTCCCCTCTGCTTAATGGAAGGAGTATTCCATTGACTCATCTGCTTCAAGTTAAACATATGTATATGCTTTGGCAGGATTGGTAAACTAATCGTCCTAGGACTGAGTTGCATGTAAAGCTTGAACTCTAACAAAAATATTTCAGTAGCTTTGGATCAGGCTGAGACAGGGATATTTGAATTCACGTATGTTTGCTCCTGAAGGAGTTTTTATGCATTTCATCGGCTGTCACCTGAAACTTTGTGAGCCGTTCCTCTTCTGTTTTGCCTGCCTTCTTTTGCATCTTTTTTCCCTTTTTTCTCTCCAAGGCAAGTAGAATGTTGTCACTAGCCAAATTGCTTCGAAACTTACAAAATTTTGGCCAAAATTTAAACAGAAGAGCAAAAACAGTCATCTGCATAGAAAGAAAATAAAGTCAATCTTGACCATATTAAGAAAACAGAGTTTACTGCAAAATAAAATGTAGTTTACCATGAGAATGAACTAACTATTTCTTTTTGAATACACAGTCTTATTCCTCCCACGTACTGTGTCCTGACATTTCAGCCCAGCTTTGCTAGGCACATGCTTTTCATCAGTGTGTTTATTACTGGTGAGAAATCTTCCTAAAACACAGTTAAAAGGCACTTTCTTTTTTTATATTTCCCTAAACAATTGTTTGCATTAATGAAAACATCCATCATTTTTTACAAGTATTCCTGATAAAATATACACCAGTAGAATTGGTTTTGCACCACTGTTCTTCTCAAGTATTCCAAATATTCAGTTCATTAGGGAGAGGGGTTTTTTTCCCTCCCTAAGAGAAAGGAAATACTTTTTTGCCTCTGGAAAGGCTCTTAAACCACATTACAGATCTATGAGCAAATCTTGGATAATTTTTAAATGATATAATCTCTCACAGGGTCTTTTTTGAACTAGAATAAGAAAAACAATTTTAGAAAAGCAAACAGAGGGGCTCAGTGAATTCTAGTGCTGCACGTATTATGGCTCACATTTTAAAATTTATTTCAATGTTTAATTCTCATTGAGAAACATGGCTTCAAAGGAGCTGAGCATGCTCAGCACCTCACTGCTTCTGGCTCAACAGAGTTGACAGTGGCATGTGAGTCACTGCCATGTTCCAGTCACAGCTTTTTGGCCAAGTTCTTCCCTTGGTTTTGTGCCATATTTCTAGAGTGCTCTGGGTTTTACGTGGGCTGAAATGAGACTTCTTGTTTCTCTTAAGACCTATACGAACCCTTTTCTCTGACAAACCATCCATCTTTTGTGATCCAAATACTTTATGGACTCACAGTTGATGTTTAAAGGTCTTGGTGGCAATTTTATAGGAAAAGAAGAGGAACCAGCTTTCTCAGGTAGATAAGTCACAGAAGACAGTAACGAGGAATAAGAAAACAGTAGGTCTGTAGTAAAGGTTCACAAATTGTTGTTCAGCCTGATTAGTACAAAGATCAGAGAGAATATTGTCTACAGCCATTTAATAAAGACTTTCTGTAACAAAGAAGGGAAAGGCATTCTGTAAGTTTAGCTGTCTTTGTGCTTTACTCACATCTGCATTTCTTTTCATAAACTACAAAACCTACAAACTTTCTAACTACAAATTACTTCTCTGACGCTAACCAAGTGGTAAAGAACAAGCAGTTAAAACCAGACAGAATCAATTTCTACTGCCCGAATTCCTAACACAGACCTGGATAACACCTTTGCAGATCAGCTAGTTGTCAGAGATTGGCTGGTTTATTGAGCAGTAAATATCTGAAGCCTCTCTGTCATCTCCACCATCCAGTCTTCATTGAAATGCATGACTATAGTGTTCTCCTACATGCCCGGGCTTATGTATAGAGTCCAAATTGTCACATAAGCATCAAAAAACATCCTTAAAACCAAGCACACAGACTCCAGCCAGATCTGTTACAGAGGTCCTCCTAGCTTCTTACCTGTGCCTCCCTAAAAATGTAAGGTCCTAGTTCTTTCCTGTGCTCCAAAATCTTCTTTGCTTGTTCAGTTGGGATGTCAATCTGCAAAGCTGGGGGTATGGCAGAATTAATAAAGCAGTCGATAATAGCTGTGATCTTTTTCTGGACTGTAGCATCATCACAATGAGAATGGCACAAGTCCTGAAAGATGAAAAACAGGATTTTCAGCCAATGTAGAGAGAGACACAAGACCCTTTACAGGGGCCCAGTGATCAAAGAGTAATTGTCTTGCAAAAATAATTACACAGTAGATTTCTTTAGTATGTAGGACAAAATTATTATAGCAAATATGCATGATCGAAGACATAGTTAAGGCATGAGTGAGACTTCTGGTTTGCAAATGCAGATATATAGCAATCATTGCTTTTAGGGGATAATTTCTGCCTGCACATTCTGATGTAAGAGGATAGTTTTTAACCTGCATTCAGTCTAATTACATTACTGGCAAACAGGAGGTGTTTCTGAAATGAGAAACACACCTACAGGTGTGAAATGCACTGATTTTCACAACGAGCCTGCTATAACCAGCATAGCCATGGTAACTAAAAGCCAAAAAATGCTCCAAGGAAAGAGAGGGATTATTCAGAAGGTACAAGGTATTATAACCAGGAACGCTGTCATGAGAGGAGACAATATCAGCTACCAGTACAATCTTCTAGTTTCGCCATTCATTAAGATCTTCCAGTTGCACAAAACCCCAGTGTTAGAAGTAACTCTGTGCAGAACAGAATACAAAAGAAACCTGAATTTACAAGGGTGAGACTCAAAGGAACACTGAGGGTTTTCTACTTTTTTAATGTGACCCTACTGTTGTTGTAAAACCTGTTGTTATTACTGTGTTTTCACATTCTGACAATGCTACCACTGGACTTTGACAGGAAGGAAAAATAATTCAAAGAACTTCCTTCAAACACTTTGAAACATGAGGTTTCCATCTATCCAGAATCATCAAGAAATTTCTATAACACCAGGAGATTATCACATATATCTACTGGAGACATGAGGAGCACTCTTGAGAATTTTCAGGAAGAAAGCTCTGTAAATAAAGAATACGCACTTAGTTTTTGTATAGGAGGCTGAATATTTACTTTGCAAAGAAATTGAAACCAGGGATTTTAACCAGAAATGCAGAATGTGAAAACACTGGCTTGTTTTATTATGAATACTTCTTAGTTTCATGAAGGAAAAAAAGAAAAATAACAGCTACAATGAAGAAAGTAAGGCACTACAAAGACATATTCAACATGTCCTAAGAATATATTATGGCTTCCTTTGCTCATCTAGCATAGAATAAAAGGCAAAGAGCTGTAGTAAGAGGGAAAACAAACAAGCCATATGATATGAAGAGGGATGAGACATGAGCATAGAGAAACAGATGGAAATGATCCACAGCATTATATTTCTTCATATGTTTTTAAAAATATTTTTGTTTTTTGATTGTCCCAAGATGTGCTGCCAGCCTGATGCATTACGAGGAGCAATGCAGTTTGACTCCTAAAGGGGAATCTGTCTAAACTGATGGCATGATAGGGCTCAAACAATACAAGTATGCACCATGCAAAGTGCTGCCCACGTCTTTGACAATATTCCTCCAGTTCAGCCTGACCCACAACACTCCTACTACTCCAGCCCTTTGCTTCCATAAAGAGCATCAGCTGCCAACCATGACGAATCATGTGCATGTAGAAATATGGTCAGACTGTACTTTTTCTTGATAAGAAGACAAATAAAATTAACATAAATGAAGGAGAGGGGGTGGAACATGAAACAATGAATGCTTTCTTCAGAGAGCAGATCCACAAAGAAAACAGTCTAAACTACACTCCACATTAATTTGCAGAAAGTTTCCATGTCCTCCACAATGTAGCAATGAAGAGTCACAAATCTGAAAAAAAAACATCAAACATTTTGGGAAGGATTTATGTCATAGAACTTCAGGTGCCTTCATGTGAAGTTTCTAGTTTAAGCTAGTCACTCTGTAACCCAGAGAGAGGCAGCAGCACTCCCAGAGAGCATCTGAGCTGATGATTCTTTGCTTGGGGATCTGAGCCTCTGTGAGGAGGGGCGATTTCCCCTTGGAAACAGAGGAGCTTCATATTCTAAAGCAGACCCCAAATATGAATGTGTAAAATTAAACAGTGAAAACACACCCACATGCCTGCAGCAGGATCTCCAAGTGCTAATGTAGCATCAACTGTGTTTACCTCCTGATTTCTGAGCAGGTCAGCTAACCTCATGCTACCTGCCCTGTGCACCCAAGGCCATGTCCAGGAGCCCAGGAGAGGCTCTGCACCCTGGCAGCACTTTTGCACCAGCGATATCCCAGAGGCAAAAGGAACGAGGAACAAGTGAAAGATCTGTGGTGCCCCTGCATTCACCCCAGGGTGCTATTAGGAGAGTGCAGTGTGATTTAAAGGCTCACTCTGGAGGTCTCCCATTGTGTTTCACCCCACACAGCAGCAATTTCACAAAGGGGCATGTGTGTGAGAGAGAGGCAATCCCTGCTGACCTTCCCCATCACATTTCACCTTGGCCACATCCTCAGCTGCCATCAAAAGTGACCGTACAGAGTGCAAGGGAGCTGAGGTCTGCATTGTACATATAAGATTTTTGGGTAGATACTCTCTTTACATCTGTACATTTGATTGAATTTTAAAGTTTTCTCTGATTTTTCAGAGATTACCAAACTCAGCAATAATGCCATTATTTAGCAGTATGTAACTATAAAGACAGAATGAACATTTTAGTGTTTGCATATTTTCTACTGCTCAACAGATGTATACCGAAATCCAGGCATTAGCTAGTTAGTGGTGTCCCTTTAGAGACTTAAGAGATTATTACAGTTTGAAGAACAATAAAGAAATACAAGGATAATATATTCAAGTCATTAAAAGTAGCTACCCTTAACAAGTGCATATTTTCATCAAAGAAAAAAACAATTTAAGCAATTAAAGAGGTTTTACTATGAACCAGAAAGTGTTTAGAGATGTTCTTGTTAAAATTCTCCTAATACGCAGTAATGGATGCATTTCCTTACAAACAATGATATTTCCCTTGCTCCATTTTACCACCGTACCTTATACTTCTGTACCTCTTGCCAAAAGAGCACTCCATTCTCCAGTAGGTCTCCTTTCAGTGACACGAAGCATTGAAACTCATTTGCTGTCACTGGATTCAACAATGCTTTGCGGAAAGCAATTATTTCACTAGATGAAGAAACCCACTTATTGTCCACATGCTGTCAAAAGAAGAAATAAATGCACCAAATAAACTTTGTTTCAAAAAGCAATAACAAAGGCATTAGTAAGCGTAAACTGTCTGATTTTTATCTTTGCACTGACCCTAACTTTCAGTAGTTTACGAGTTTATGACATGGATACAATAGAATGTGGCAAGGTTTCATTTCTTTCTTTCCTTCTTTTCTCTGTTGGTTTTTTTTTCAGTTTGGTTTGGGCAACATGTTTTGGAAGATGTGATGGGAGAGGAAATGACTGACAATGATTTAGACCATATGACTACGTACTATAAAGTATGGAAACAGCTATTGTTATTGATTATGGCAACAGGCTACTTTTCTAGAGAACAGTTTGAGTTTTGTGAAAACAAACAACAAAGAAAAAGGAACAGACAAACCACATAGCTTAAAGTTGTAAAACGCTTCTGACGGCGATCTCACCAGCAAAATGAGCTTTGAAATGTGTTGCCATGATCACAAACAGAAGCTGCAGAGTTTGGTCTCTGTGGAATAAAGCTACCAGTAGTAATATAAAATTTAAAGTCATCGAGACATTTTGGAAATGCCCACGCTGCGAAGCACAAAGCAGCAGGCAGCCAGGAAAGGGTGGAGAAAGAAAGATGGCTTATGCAGGGACAGTTTGTTTGAAATGAAGTTCGGGCTGGCCTGCCTTCCTGAACAAACAGTTCTTGTGCTGACACTGAGGAGCACGCCTAACAACTCCCCTTTGTTATCAGATAGATGAATGAAAACTATCTTCTAACAGTGGTGTAAAACTCCTGAAGTCCTGGAGGGATGGAGTGCTGTTCAATGGCCAGCATGGGACAGAAACTTCTTTAGTTGCTGCAGACAGTCCTAGAAATCTAACCTGATTCTAAGCTGAAAGTCTTTCTGTATCTTCTCTTAAAAACAGGGGTTACACTTAGTGTCCTGCCACAGAGCCTGTCAGGGATGAGAGCCCACCGCTGCGGGAGGGCAGGGTCGGTTGTCCAAAGGGTCCTTTGCTTAAAGTCGTCTCAACTTAGACAGTAAGGTGGCATCTTCTCATCCCTAATCCAATTCTCCAAATGTGTTCTATCCCCCCTGACCAGAGTTTAGGCAACTTCTGGGAAAAATTATTTCTGGGGCATATTCATGAAGGGGAGAACAAAACGTTGCTCCCACCCCTGTACTAATATACGAACACTGCTTATTTTATGGGTCAACAACCTTGAGCAGAACATGGAAAATAACCATCTCATCTTCCCGACCAACAGGCAAAGGGAAAACTCAGTTAACAGAACCCACGTGCACTTTGGATCCCCTTAGAGCTAATGGTTTGCATGGATAATTGGTGACCGGGTCTCCAGTTTGATTTCAACAGACAATAAACGTTCAACTGAATAAATGTACACAACTTGTATGCTGGCAATCACAAAGAGTTCACTGCTCTTCAAGAGGAAAAAACTGGCAAATATCTGATGAAATGTGTTATTACAAAGGTTTAAGATGCTTAAAATTGATATTATCTCAGTACTGTAAGATTAAAATACAATTCTAAATGAAACAGATACTGTGAGATATGATTAAACCTGCCCACTCCACTGCATACTTCACATTCCCTTTTGTGTCTGCACGTAATCCACTCGCAATAATAAATAAACTACCAGATGCTGGAATGAACAGCTTGTCCCAATAAGTCCACTGCATGCAAAATACAGATAAATGTGAATTAAAGGTACAATACCAGTATGAGGAGGGTTAAGACTGCTCTAAAGCTCAGAACAAGAGACATATTTTTTCAAGTATGACCTCTCCAGCCAGGAAGGGAGACAAATTTACCATGAACATCCAGCAGAGAGCTAAATTCACCAGCAATGGGAGTAATCAGTCCACTGTAGCCAATACAATCATGCATGTTTTTGACAGCATTACATTTGGGCCCCACACTGTCAGCAGGGAAATTGTAAAGGATGTGCAAGGTCCAAACAGAAAAGACACGAGACACAGTAAACTTCACTTGCCTTCCACATCCTAGTTGTCTTCTCCTGTTTTTGGCGTGGAAGATCCTCAGTTGTGTCCCTTATCTACAGTTGAACAAAAGATTACCATTGTTTTTTTAATTCTTCTGGTTTCATGTTCAGCCCACTAATGGTTGAGACCACAGTGGTACAATAGTTGATATGTCTTCATTTGGATCTTTATATCTGAAAACTTTTGTGGACCCACACTGAACACTATTCCTTGTTCAACTGTAAATGAACACATCCTCATTAAGACTGGGGAGTGAGAGAAGCCAAGAGGTAATGGCAGTCCAACTGCACTTTTCCACTGCTTTTCCTCACCCATAATGCTCCAAGTGACCCATTATGTTGGGAACAGATTTGGGGTTATTACTTTTTTTTGTTTGTTTTAAATGTTTTTAGTTCCTTTGGACAGCTGTATCAGAAATACAGGCTGGATCCTGCAGCTTCTTTGTAGCAAAAATACACCTCAAATCAAGGGCAGATTTTCTGAATAAGGACTACGTAGCATGCCCACAGTGTTTGGTCACTGTGAAATATGAAGCTAAGCAGAGAATGTCATCTGGTTTCATTTCTTCTAAAATACGTTCTTCAAAGGACCTTTTCATCCTCTGAATTTGCAGTAAGAAAAAGAGCAGACAAAAATGGAGTTATGAAAAGACTAAAAGCTCATTAGAAGTATGTATTTCCTGTAAACTGTGTTTAGAGTTGAATACAACAGTTTCCAAACTGCATGGGCTACTCTCCCTGCCAGCGTCGTGCAGCAGGTGCAGGGGGAGGCATGAGCTCCCAGACCTGGAAGCAGCTCAGCCTCATCTCATGGTCTTGTGCCACCACTCATAAAGCAGGCAGAGTTCAGCTAAAAAAGGGCAGAGGGTTAGGAAATTCTGCTTTACCATAATCATTATTAAAATTACAATTTGCCTTATCAGAACCTACAGTTTTCAGATTGCTGCATGCTCTGAATCAATGAAAAGGATCCAGTTCAAATGCCCATCTGCTAACCTTCCTGAGGTTGAAAAGATCATTGAAAACAAGTTTTGTGAATCAAAGCAGTCTGCCTATGTCTCTGCTTGGTGGAGCTGTGAAGTTTCCTTCTGCTGTGACATTCGTATCTCAGAGCTTTTGTGGAAGTACAAAAAGCCAAGTCTTTTTGCTTCTGTCACCAGCAGGATGATCTCCCTGCACACATCCCAGTCACGGAGGTACTCTCATAAAAGGCAGATGTTAGCTCTGCCCATTCCCTGGTCTTTCTAATGAGCCAGCAGGAGTGAAAGGCTTCTCATTCCTGGTTTTCTGGCAACTTCCTGAAGTAACCAATTGGAAACCAGGCTTATAGCTGTTTACCTCCCCACTCAGTAGAATTTCACAAGCCCTAGAATAATTTCCACAGGCACTGGAACTCCAGATGGGAGAATACAGACAGCATCAGAGAGAGGGAGAACACAGCATGAGAAGCCCACTGGTTTGCTTCAACCTGTACATGCTAGAGTGTCTCTTTCAATGTAAACCGAATGTGAGTTGCAGGCTGCTTTTCTTCTGAACTATTTTATCCCAGTGGTAAACTACGAGCCAAACAAAAAACAATGTGCTGCTGTTGTTAAAAAATTACCTTTGCTTGTCCCTCCGCCCCACGGTGCTCATCTGCCAGGAACAATGGCAGCCATTGTTTTTCTAATCTCTTCTGGACGCATTGCTGAATTTCTAGCAGAACTGCTGCCGAAAGCTGATCATGAAGGATTTGTCCCCATCCTCCACCTGAACGTATTAGCTAAACAATCCAAATACAATAACACATGACATAAACTTTTGTGTATACCAAAAGTCCTTTATCTCTCTACATCCTTGATTTAGCAAAGCATGAGCTTAACTGTAAGCAAAGCATTTAATGCATGCTTACCCAAGGCTCACATGTACTTTTCATAAAAGGGAACAGATTACATTTGTCCCTACCTATAATAGAATACAGACTCCAGCAAATAATACCCCAGCTTGACCGAGTAAATTTCCTAAGTATCAAGATATATCGGAGTACCACAGCTCAGACTTGCTGTCTGTGGCTTTACTGACATACTAAAATAGAAAGCTGGAACTAGTCACTCTGCCTGAAAGCCATTTTTACACATTTTCTGAGCTGTATTGTGCATGCTCTGGCTGTGGCCTCAGATAAGGGTTTAAGAGAGATGTTCTATAAGGACAGGGGAGGAAGAGCCTGAACAGGAAGGAGGGGAGGCCCACAACCAGAAAAGAACCAGATTTCTGGCCAAAAATATAGGTAAAATTTGAGGAAATAGCTTGAGGTAAAGCTGGAGTAAAGTTGCTTATGGACTCAGTCACATTTAGTGTGATTGTTCTTTATGTATTGTAACTGGTACCTGTTCTTGTTGTTCTCTAGTAGCTGGGCTGTTGGGTCCAAAGAAGTATTTTTTGTTTAAGTATTTTTTTTTAATGTCCTTAGATTTTTCCTCCCTTTTTTCTTTATCCTTGTGGAGCATCTTTCTGAACTGTTCAATATCTAGCCAGCACATGAGATCCATGCTACAAATAAATTTAAACAGAATGTTATTTCAATATTGAGTTAATTTCATCAACATTCTAGGGAGTTATTAGTTTAACCACAAGCCACTAAAGTGTTCAAGTCCTAAATACCAGGTCAGATTGGACTGAAATTTTATGTCATTTTTTCTTTGCTAATACCATCTGGTGAGACCATGGCACTTGCTGAGCAGGCAGATCAGACGCACATCTTAAGGATCTCATTTAGGGTCCCTTCTGGGGTACCCTGAAAGAAGTAACCTCCTCAATGTGCCGCTGCTCCATCCAGCAGGGACTGTGAACCGGAGCCACAGCGCGGAACTCACAGAGAGAATGAAAAATGAAACAGATGAGAATTTGAAGCAGCCCTGCAGGCTGTGAGCCACCGAGAGACGACTCGACACTCCCTGTTCTGCCTCCTCGTTGTATCGCCTGAGAAAGGAGCAGAGATGACAGCTGGGAATGTCAGCGCCAGAAATCACCCCCTACCTACCCCGTGCAAAGTGCTAGAGGTTAAGGCAGTCTGCAGTCAAGCAGACAAAACCAATTTATAGTAAATTTTGTTTCTAGGGCTTTTTGTGGGTTGTCTCTTTTTGGAAATCACTGGTCCCACTACTTATTTCTTTATTCATAATAAGTGATAAATAATCTTCATATGCAATTCTTCATCTATATATTGTTCATAATCATTTGAGTGTATACTATCAATTTAAATTTGTTTTAATGGAATATATATTGATTTATAGAATAAAAACAGAGGACAGAGTAGATATACCTACAATTTCAGTTTAATTTATATGGTTCTTTTATGACAGTATCTTATTAGATGGAAGTTTTGTGAGGACATTAATTGTATTTGCAGCAGGAAATATTAAACATTAAATTCGGATAAATCTCTTTCACTTTTTCATTTGGTTAATTACTTGCTTTTTCAGGGCATTAATCTATGAGTAAAACTTTCAAAAGCATCCAACTGATTTAAGAACAGATGTCACCCTTTCAGAAATCCTCTGAGACCCTTATAGACTTAAGTTCTATTGAGACTGAAATTCTTTCATTTGCTAGTTCATCACAATGTGGATAAACTTACTCAAATTCAAGCAATCCAAGTTACTCCTTGGCATCTACCTATAACAACTGATCAAATATGTCCATCTTATTTAAAAAGCAAAATATATAATCTTAAAGTGTGTTAGTTCACAGTGGTGGCTTATCCTAACATAATCTACTTTTTCCTTTCAACTGATCAGGAGCACATGCATAGTCAGTCTGGCAAGACTAACAAGTGGTAACCCACTAACCCAAAGGAACACAAATTGTCCTGCAATTGTGTGAATATATCCTCTATTTTTAACAAAATATGAATTAATGGAACTTTGTTTAGTTTCTTACCAGAATTTGTGCCCAGGTACTCAGCAGCCTGTCCTTCCTGAAACTTGGATCACTTAACAACTGGGCAATAACAGAACCATAAATTTTGATGAAGAGGCAAATGACACATTTGTTGTTTTTTGCTGAAATTTTCCAGACTCCATTAGTTATAGGATCCCTTCAGCTTATAGCACCATTAAGCATCTTTACTAGAACATGCCAGCTGGACTTCAGAGTTACTAGGTCTGGACTCAGCTCTAAAATGCTGTTTTGTGAGTCTTTTTCATATATATGTTTCTTCATTATGAACTTTTACCAAAGAAAATTTCTCCATAAATTAAACATTTCTCTGTCTGGCTCTGTTACTTAAGATGGGACTTGTCTGTGATTAACAGAGAGGCAGGACATCCCAGAGGCAACTCAGCCTTCCTGCCCAGGACCTCATCCTAACCCGTGACCCGTTTTCTGGCGATTCCTACCATTTCCTTAGTTAGAGAGAACCTCAACCAGTGGTCTCGAAAGTGGAGTGTGAGAGACAATGCATTGGGTGGCCAGAAGAAAATACTAGAACTTCAGTAGTGCATACATATAATCTATAAAGAGACCACTGGTCTAGACAGCTAACTCAGAAGTCACTTGACCACAGGCACCCCTAGCATAAGAATCTGCATCTGAACTCATCACCTACAGTCTTTCTGTAGTCAGTGAGCAGAGAGAGCCATTTTTGAGAATGATCCATCCAAACCATTTTTAGATGTTACCTTCAGAATTAGAAGAGTTGTGTGCAGAAGTGTGTATTTCTCTCTCTGGCTAAAAATGGAACCCACGGTGATAAGCAGAAGTGATGACATTGAGTCTTGGCCAGAGGAATCCTGTGCTAGACATCCATCTCTGGACACTTGAAAAAGCTGACCAATATCCAATCTCAAGTTATAGTACTGCTTGACTCGAAGCAATAGGCAATATGCAAACCATCAGCTCATGGGAACCCAGGTTAAAGGAGGGAAGTGAAAATTTAAGGACTAGCAGTTACTTAAAAAATGTATTTGCCTTTTCCTAAAACAGGTCAGAGATTCATGTGAGGCTTGAGGAAAAAAAAAAAAAACAAACGTGGCTAACTCACATGCACTTCTGCTAGAACTTCTGTTTAGGTCTTCATTTTTAAACAAGTGGGTTCACTTTTTCAAAAACCCTGCCTTAACTGACTCTGCTATGAGCTGGTACTTAGTTCTGTTCAGATCACTCCAAACATAAAACTGCGGTTGCTCTCACACTGTGAGAATAACGTGGCTGTCTTCTATTTGTACATTTTTGTAACATCCAGCTTTAATTTTTATAACGTACTAAATTGAATCTCTACTAAAAAAAAAATCTTTACTCATTATAGACTAATTGCTCTGCTCAGGGGTTTGCCACTAATCAAAGCAGAAACTCAAAGCAGAACTGTAATACAAACATGTTATGACAGGGGAATTTTTACCCCCAAAATGTTAAGACAATTCAGTTGTCTGAACAACGTGCATGAACATTTCACATATATATGAACACATTTTTTAAAAAGACTAAAACCTGTGAACATTTAGATAGCCAAGATCTGTAGCAAAGATTTCTTCTGAACTTAGAAATGGATAAAATAATAATAACAAATAAACATACCTAGCAGAACGCTCATTAAGAAAAGCCCAGAACTGTTCTAACTTCTCTTTGTCATGGATCAGGTCAGATACATTAGGACCTGCCGATTCTTTGGGAACTTGACGCAATGGCTGATCTTCTTTGAGAGCATCAGAGCAGGATGGCAGAACAGTGTCAGCAACAGTATTCTGAGGGAAGAAATTATTTCACTTGCTTAACTACTTTTTTAATCTCCATATTTTGTTCAGTCTAATAATCCTTGTATTAGACAACTTCCACCTCTGTAGAATAGCTTTTTGATTGCTGAGAAAATAAATTGAGTTAAGGCTCTGGCTCTTAATCAGCTTTACCTTTATGTTTGCTTTCAACATACCAGTGTGTGCAGGTTCCATAATCAAATAAACCAATATATACCTGTAAATTACTTGAAATTGAGATATTTACTCAAGGTTAAGGGCCCAAAATACATTCCACGGACTTTAGTGGAAACTGTCTCTTTGACTGCAATCATGCAGTGGTCTGATGTTGATGTAACTGACTGAAGACCTGTATTTGTAATTGACACAATGGCTGGCAATCATTCCCCCAAATGAATTAGTAGAAATCAGACTACTTGCTTCTTCAAACTGGCATGTAGTTAGTCTTTCATTGCTGATACTCAAAGTGTTAACCCTCTCTGATAGAAAAAGAGTTTGTTTTTGTTAGTAGGTACTTGTCTTACCTCATCCTTCTTGGAACCACTCTCTTGATGCAAAGCCTGGAGCTCTCTAAAGTACACGGAGTCCAGCTGTTGAGTTTCATCCACCAACTCCACCTAATAAAAATAATATCTTATGTCATCCCTACAGTACACATTATAGAAAGATGGAGAACTGGATGGGCACCTTGCCAGTGACAGTGGATAGAAAAGAATACGTTTGCCAGTAATGAGACTGATGTTTAGAAGACAATAGAAATCACATCCTTGTGACAAACAATTCAATTAAAAGCTTTGGTAGAACAAAATTTTCAGATTTGTGTAGGATCACATTTAGATTTCCAAAGACCACCACTAAATAACCTAACTGTATCTTTAAGAAAAGGACCTTGTGTTTAAAAAATTGCTAGGTTATGTTGTGTATATAATATGTTGTGTATGTTATATTGTGTATATTGTGTCAGACTTACCTGATTGACTATACCAGCAAATTGGATGTCAAAGTGCCACTGAGATGCAGAAAAACAAGTTGTGAGACTATGACTCTCAGTATGAAATGCCAAAAGACGAAGTGCCAGGGAATTCCAGAAATAGAATCTAAGACAAGAAAGATGCTATAATAACCTAAACAATGAAGGTGAAAGCTTTCAGACTTTCAGGTTGTCTCCTTCCTTAGCTTTGTGCCAGGTAATGTATTAAAATAATAAATTGTGCATGATTAGAACTCATGAAGGATTGGCATTTTTAAACTTATTTAGAAGCCTCATGTGTACAACTAGAGCAGTTCTCCGTGTTACGTGCAAACAATCGGTAACTGCATAAGGAACTGTTTGGTGACCCTCTCGGCTGACTCAAGCATTCGAATGCAGTTTTTAGGCTAATTAGCAAAAGCCAGCCAAGGCATTATACTAATTAGCACACGCATTACAAAGATTAGAAAGCTGTGGTCTTCTCATACAAGAGTTTATGTGCAAGAGAGAGAAGAGAGTTTTTAAATTAATATTCATTACGCTTTTATCTAAATGTGAATACCACACTAATCACCGTGTTATCTGAATGCCTTCAGGCTCAGTGTAACTCTATGCCACTGTTATAACATGCTTTTGGGTATCCTTTCCTTTAAAAGAAAACGTAGTTTAAAAGTAAATAGGAAAATAATTCAGAACATTTTTCATAAAGTTTAAACAGAACGCAGATAGAGGCAGGATGAGAGTCAACAACGAAAAGGAACTCTCTCATGTTTTCATGTTTCGTTTAAAGATAAAAATGTAGATACATACTGACCATGTCCCAAATAAACAATTTTGGACTCACCTAATTGTTGATAAAATATCTTGTTTCATTATAGGCCAAATATATCCTGCTGTATGGTAGAACAAAGGGGAAGAGTAGAGCCAAGGACTGAACAAAATACAAAGCAGACCTTGTCTTTGTGCTGGGAAGGAGTGTGCCTGAGCATCAGGCTGCGCCTACTACAAAGAGACTCTAGTGCCTCCTAGAACAGGTCATTTTATGTCTGTGTATTATAACTCTTCACAAACGCACATATTGTGCACTCAAAAGGATTTAGTTCTGTTTTTTCGTGCCTGGATTAAGATGTTTGTGTTATTAGGGTACTGCAAAGTCTGCACGTAACTACACTTGCAAGCAAACCATCATCTGAATTGAAAGGGCAATAGATTGTCCCTCGGTTAACTCCAGGAGGTATAACCTGACATATGCATTAACTTAAAACAAAGTTTATATTTTCAGTTCTTTCTTTGGAGGAATTCTTCCATTGCTAGAAGCAGTGAAAACATTGTATTCAGAGAGTGCGCAAAAGCAAAGTCCTTTTTATACAAAAATAACGTATAATAATACTCGGCTGAGTTGATGATTTGAATCAGTGAGGACAGGCGATAGATATTAAACAACTAGTATTGATAATAATCATGGAAAGCTACATTTACAAAAGACCGTAAGACTAGGCTGATAGTAAATAAAATATCATATTAATGAAAGGTATTCTGCAGATCATAAACAATTAGAGCTGAAATAGCTTAGAAAAAATAATTTATCTGAAAGCTTAGAAAAGATGCTGAAAAGTGAAGAGAATATTTTGCAGATGTGTTTGGATCAGTATCTTTCATTTTGGTAAGTTTTTTTCAAGGTTCAAACTTTCAAAGTTTCTCAAGGAAATTAATTTATCAGAGGATGAGAGGGAAGGTCCCCTTGTGAATTAATTAGAAGGTAGAAAATAAAAAATAAATAAAGAACTTTCATAATGGGGTGGGGCTCTACTGGAGCCTCACAGGGATCTGTGCTGAGGTTGTTTTTTAAAACATTCCGAAATTATCTGGAAAAGGAGGTGGGTGAGGAGACAACAAAGTTTGCAAAATGATTCCACAGAGAAAAAAAAATGAAATTGACTGTGAAGAGCTGCAGGGTTTCAGGACACTGTGCCTGCGTGATAAAAGGGCAGCTGAATTCAACGACAATAAACATTAAGTCATTCCAGTGAGCTCCAAATTAGGACTTTCCATTAGCTGTTATTACTTAGTAAAGAGATCTTGGAATCATCACAGATGGCTATTAGCTTACATTTTGCACATCCACTCAAAGTTCACCAAGAGTCAAAAGGCAATTAGAATCATAGGAGCAATTAGAAAAGGAACAAAGAGCAAAAGAGAAAACATGATTGTGCCACTGGATAATCCTTAGTGCCTCCAGATCTTGAGTACTGCTTGCATATCATCAAAAGAACATAAAATAACAGATACAGATGGGGGTGACAAGTGTGACAAAGGTATGGAAAGCCTTCGGTAAGAGGGGAGTTCAGATAGTCTAGGATTCCTGAGTTTCAAAGGGATGTAACTGAAGTGGGATACAACAGAAGCATGTAAAAGCATAAAAGCGTTGAGAATATGACAAGGTAACAATCATTCACTGTTCCTCATGACATATAAACCTAAGGCACCGGGTGAAATTATCAGGGAGGGGTTTGCAAACAAACCAAGATCAGCATTTTCTACATTTTTTAATCCTATTGCACGATTAAACTATAGAACCCACTGCTACGGTGAGACTGAAGATATAAAATGACTCAAGACACATTTACATAAGCCCATGGATAACAAAAAAACTCATCAAATACTATTAAACACAAAAACATGGATGAGACCTCTGCTTCATTAACCCCTTTAGTTGCAAAGTGCTGAAGCTGGCAATACTGCTGTATGTTGGGCTTTTTTCTCTGTTGTTATACTCTATTCTTAAATGTTTAATACTGGCTGCTGCCTAATAGGCTTAGAAGACCATTCTCAACTTTGGTTTTAGGTGTCTGTTCTAATTGTTAATACATGCAGGTGCGATACAATAACAAAAAGACTATATTTTGTACTACAAAATTTCTACAAAAGGACTTCAAAATGTTTTACAGGGGGAAATGCAAGCACGTTCTCATTACATGCTGACAGAAGTATCAGCAGTAAGTGATGACGTTTCCCTTAAAAATACAGATGCTTTATCTAAGGTCACAGTGGAGTAAAACAGGAAGACTAACTTCCTGCCCTCCAACTCCTGATTTTCCATTGTTATTCTCCTTCCATATCCAAGAGAGAGACTTGGAATTAGATGCCTGACCTACAGCTGATACCTTGTAGGTAAGTTTACAAAGAATGGAGAGCTGCAGCATCCATCATTGCCTCCACCATTCCTTGTTGTTGTGTAAAGCAGTCAGGACTGCAGCCCTCTCTGACCTGCATGAGCCTGCTCCATACAAGCCTTCAGAGGCTTTCTGAGATTAGAACTAAGTACACCACTGAGCCACCTACCTCAGGAAGCCTGCAGGGCACAGTCAGCCCTTACACAGCAGGGCAGCAATCTAAAAAGTGTTTGGGGCAAATGCAGCTGGATCACCATATCACATTTCCTCTTAGGCCAAGCAGTAGCTGCACTTTAATTCTGAACACCAAGAAATACTTCATACAATTAATCTGAACCTAGCATCACTGTAGTGACACACTATAAACACAGCTTATTTTGTGCTTATCTTTAAAAACGTATGATGAATAGCCCTCAAGCCTTCTAAGAAAATTACTTTTGATCAGTACCAAGATTGCAGAAACATGACACTTCTTGAGTGCAAAGAGAAATTTTGCCATAGCAAGATGCATTCCTCCAGAATTCACAGTCCACTCTCCACAGGAAGTTCAGGCTACTCCACGCATGAGCATAGAAAGGAGGGGGTGAGCAAGACATCCCATAATACTTCTCCCTTCCTGACTATAAATGTGACAGGGTTGCATATGAAGATTCTTGTGATTTTCTTCCCCAACATAGGAATTTTTCACCATTTAATCCAGATTACTTACCTTTCCATAACTGTATTTGTCTGCTTCCACCATCTTCATCCATGGTTCTAGCAAAACAGTGAGGATATATTCTTCTGCTGGGTCAAACAGATCCTCAAAAGCTGGGTCAATTTTCTGATAAATCATGTTTTTCTTGCTCTGATGAAGTCCAATGTCCATACTGGCAGATGGGGCAATGTAAGTTGCATAAAGAAACTACAATAAAACAGAAGAAAACTGTTCCTTAGCCATCATTCATTCCAATGGTCAGGGTCCATTGAAGGAGAGAATTAATGCATATTTCTCTCCCACTGTCTTGCTGTTTATTCTGAACGTGTATCTAATTACATGCCTTGTTTTTACAAATATTATTATTTTGTCCAAAATTCAGTTATTGCCATAACTGACTTCCCTGCCATTTTTGCTCCTACTTCTTAAAATGGTTAGATCACAAAATAATATTTAGTGTAATTTTTGTTTGGAGATATTTGGCTGATTCTTAGATTTAGATAACCACAATCATTACAGCAGCTGCACTCTTCATGAAGTTGCACTGTTTTCCAGAGTATGTGCTGAGCCAACTTGTGAAGGAGTGTTAACTCTTCTGAATAGAATTTGTAAATTTATGGTTAAAATTAATGAAAAATTATAAGATTTCATTCTGTGTGGAAATTCTCTTGCACAGTTCTTTTGACACTGGTGAGAATCCATCATGATACAGGATCTGTAACAGGAGATATTACTGCACGACTGAGGTCTAAATCCTTATCAAAGCAAGGATTTACAATATGCTTTTTTACGAAACACAGATTGCCATTCAACACGTACAAATGTAAGAAAGCTGAACCTGGAGAACGTTTCCTTCTCACTGGCAGCTCGTTCTTGAAGCACAGAGTAAGTTTTTTATTTATTTAAAATGATTTTTTTTCCAAATAGTCCCCTAAGTCAAATTCTTCGTTTT
This sequence comes from Pampusana beccarii, assembly GCA_013399365.1. Classification (NCBI taxonomy): domain Eukaryota; kingdom Metazoa; phylum Chordata; class Aves; order Columbiformes; family Columbidae; genus Pampusana; species Pampusana beccarii. The sequence continues at coordinate 1,760,636 of VWYH01010051.1, forward strand.
TAAATGTTTCATGAATTGCTATGAAAAAGAACATTGAAAACTCAGAGAAAAACACTTTCTTCCTGGTCTAGCGTGGAAGAAGATATTTCAGAATATATTTCTAATACATCATGATTCCAACTGCAGCTAGGAACTCAAGAGAAAAAAAGGTGCTGCTGCAATAGATTTCATATACTTATGTTTCTCTTCTTCATATTGTCAAAGTCTACCTAATTTCCAAACATAAGGTCAGGTGATCATAGTAGTAGAATAAATCAGAATTTCTCTCTAGGATGGCACTGAGGAGCCCACATTCACTATTTATTATCACACAGTTTTCACAATGAAGAACACAGGTTTCCAATAATTCTCGTTTAGCTTACGTTGCTAAAATCCAGCTGTATCTAGCAGATATAAAAAGCAGTAGAAAAGAAGAAAATAATATATTTACTCTTTGTTCAAGGAGTAATAAAACACTGTTGTGTTTAGATTTCAGGCACAGTGGGAGAATTAGTACATTCCATAATTACGTTTCCGTTCGTTTAAAATGAAATTCTGATTTATTAGACTCTTTCAAACAGCAACAGTGCCAGACTACATCCCCATTATTTTGGACCTTAACAATTTGAAACAGATCCTTGAGACTCTCCTGATATCAGGTCACTGAGGAATACAGGGTTACAATGGCTGACATCCATCCCCCAGTTAGAATTTGCTACAATTACTATATTTACTGTCTATGCAGGATTCCACCCCCCTTCTACATAGATTTAATCACTGAAAACACAGATGGTTTGTGGCTATTGTGGTCCGTATTATGAGTGCAATAAAGACCCCCAAATATAAGGGTAAGGTCAAAGAATGAGGACATCCACAGGAAGAGTCCTAGCTGAAGAACAAGACTACATTTATCCTGAATTATTCCCTGATCAGCAAATCCCCAAATAAATTTAAATTTAGCAGAAACAGCATTAATTAGATTCATGGTGATTTCAAAAGTTGGAAGTTATTTTGAAGAACCCTAACACTAGTAAAGTTTCAGTTACATCATGTTCTAATCTGATCCAAAACATTTAATATATAAACCAGCCAAATTAGAAGGGACCAGTCCAGTGATATAAAGATGTGGTATCTTTAAGAATAGACTTTTAAAAGAGGGATTAATCATTTTATTCATCATTAGGGCTATATTGCTCTACCCGTTATGACTCGTAAAACCACACACAAAGGATCTGTAAATTGGTGAAAAGGGTCCAAAATAGGTCCTCAATAGTGTAACACACATTTAACCCAGTTCCTTAAAGGACTGGTCATTTCTATTAGAGTTTTAAGAATAAAATCAAAACAAATACTCCACAGCTTTTTTGGGTGGAACTATTCTTTCCCCCATGATTTTGTAGGAAATCGGTTAACCTGAGTATATATGCTGCTCTTCTTTAGAGCTGACAAAAAGTATTAGCCTACAGAATCAGCAACTGCCCAGGCTAAGGAAGACTTGGCCAAAAACTGTTGACAATCTGCACACGTAAACACTGTCGTAATATATTGCCATATTAGCGATGGCCTTTGCAGGCTGCTCTACCTGTAGAACTGCACCCAGTCCTGTATCATTTCACGTGCAAAATTAAAGCAGTGTAAAGACAGTCTACTTTTTTTCAGAAATAATAATTAGGCCCAGTAACACATGTGAAACAGAAATTTAAAAGTGGTTAAGCTAGATATAGGAGTGCACTTTTCCAAACTCAAAGGACCAAACTCTCAGTGCTGTAATCAGGGTGGCCTCTTTTTGAAGGGTGCAGATCTACAGTGTCTGAGGATTGGGCATGATGCCATTTTTTTGCTTAAGTACTTGTAAGAATCCATTGCTGTGGGATTTGACCCAACAACTAAAAAGATAGTATCACAAAGTGACAAATAAGAAGGAGCTTTCATCCTTGTGTCCCTTGCTGAGGGTTCAGGCTCATCTGGAGGTCTGCACTGATTTGAATGCAAGGACTGCAGGAAAACAAACTGCAAATACTTGTAGGCATGCCAAAAAAGAGGAAAAGTTTCTGTGTTCACAGCCTTCAACACTGAGCAATGAAGTCAGAAAGATATAGGAAGAAATACATTGCGTCCTTTAAAAAGTAAAATTCGTAGCCTTTTTGGACTCTCATATCATGGAAGTCTTGTGGTATTCTGATTCTCAGTGGAATAATGAAACTGTTGTATTGCCCAATCTCCTAAAGGATCAACAGAAAAAAAAATACATTAAATGAACTCAAAGGTTATAAAATGAATACAAAAATCTTAAGCATATGACATCAAGTGCGCATCATACTTCATTTATTCGATGTTTTGTTCCTTTTGTAAAACACAAAGAATTTTCCTACCTGCCAGCTATAAATGTATTAAAATTTTCCTATACGTTTTCCTATAAATGTATTAAAATAAGTGATGGATTGAACCCAAACCACTATCTGGAAATTTGCTCAGAGTTTGCATCTTGAAATTACTTATAATGGCACAAGTCTGATGATATGAAATGCTTAGGAAATTCAGTTTTAGACTTTGGCCGCATTTATGCTTTTCCAGATCAGGGATTGTTCAGGTCTTGGGTGTTGGTGTGAGTTCATCCCCAGATAAGAAGTCTTCGGTAAGCGATCTCAGAATGACCAGAGTGAAGCAAGAAACACAAAAAAGGTTTAAGTCCAAGTGGTTTGTATTGCTGCCCAAAAGCTCTGACCTAAATGAGGGGCTTGTGCAGCTGCTTGACAGAATCATATGACAGAAGAACACAATGCACTGGCCAGTCTTAAATGGAAAGGCTAAACTGCCTTAACCCCCATCATCACTTTCCACAAACATAAATCTTGTGCCTGACCCTGAAAGTTTGCAGTAATGATAACTCCCTTTATCTAAATTGATTCTAGTACTAAAATATTGACTTTCCATAACTGTATTAAATTTTCTAACTCTACATAATTATTTTCTAATAAAAACCTACAGTATGTGCTTCTTTGTTGCTTTTCTTTCTTATTTTACACTCCTTTGCATATGTTTGTAGTGAACAACCGTGTATGTTCCTAGATGATTACCAGTACCCATCATTTTTCTTATCCATCAGATTTCATTCTCACTGTAGTTTCTTTCCCTGGATGAATGAATATACACCTTGGAATGCATTTCCTTTCTCTGTCATAAAGCTGAGATAAAAATGCCTAACAAATGAAACAAGGAGTAGCAGATACATAGCGATACAGGTTTGCTCTTGTTTCTAATAAGATGCAGGCAGAACACATACGGAATACTCTGGATGTCTCAACAGTAAAATATATATGACGATGTGTTATGCGAATCTGATCCACATTCTCTCTTAGGAGTATTTGGAATGACTATCTTATTGTGCCAAAGGCGAGCACAGAATTTGGGAAGGCATCTCTTCCATAAGCAGATCCTGTAGACTGGATGCAGCTTGACTCTTTACCGTGTTCCAATGAAAACAAGAATAATTTTTGTGCAGCCTTAAAAGGCAAGCTTGAGAATGATACCAAATGTTGCAGCACATGTGTTGATTTGTTATGTTACATTTCAGCTGTTAGTTATGCTAATGGAACAGTTTCACATTTTTCGTTTTGATGTATTTACTTTAATGGCTGTGTGTATATAGCTCTCTGCAATTGCCTGGTAACACTGATTGTGCGATGTTCTGCTGTCACCACCAGGCGAGCACTGGAAATAAGTTAAAAAGACCAAGGCCTTAATTTTCAGCCACGCGACCACTGCAGAAAGAGTGTGAACTGGTGTGAAATGAAACCAAATTGAAACCCATCATTTACCATAACCTAAGATTTGGCTTGCAACAAAACATACAGGAAAATGAAGACAGAGTAAAGATATGGTTAACTTGCATACCTGTTGTGAGCAGGGTCTCTAGCCCCACACAGGCCTGGGCAGACACGGCAGACAGTGCGTCTTAGGGGTACAGTCCCTTGCCCTCAGCCTCAGGCCACAAGTAGAGCTGGGGCAGCAAACAACTAAATAGGGTAGCAGTCAAAGTTAGCCAGTGTGTGACAGAAGAGAGGGAGGAATCCATGCCTCGGCCTCTGCTTGGAGTTTCTGTACAAGTAACACTGATTCAGGTGAGAATTCTGGGCAAATATGCAAAATTCTGTCACTTGCCCCAGTAAAACCTCCAAGTAGGAAAAGAAGACAGATTCAAGGAAGTCCAGATGCTCAGTAACATAAGCCAGACAAAGAGATTATTATCCACTGCTCTCTACAGATATTTGTTCCAATGACATGTGAAGTAGCTTTGCTCTATTACAGCATATATTGAAATATGCAGATAGCACACACTCCTACACAAGGTTTACGGAGGAAAAACAGACCAAAGTTTCACAAAGTGTTTTTAAAAGTTGCCTGGAGTTCTTCTAATGATATCGCACTGCTGCAGCCTCCTTCCCTGGCAGTAAAGGACTCTTCCACACTCAGTAACGGCTATCAGCACCCATATGGTGAACCACTTCACTTCTGTTTTATTCCCTGAATTAAAATGCATGCTCAATTAAGAATGCTCGTTTATAGGAAATATCAGTTCCGCTTGACAGTAAATGAGGGTCTAAAGATCAAATGGGGAGGGGGGGATGACGACTGCGAAAAAAGCATAACGATGCCCTGACAAACAGAAAAACAGGACTGACAACTGATAGACCCATTTTCATGACTAAGGTCACCATCTGAGGTCTGGGCTGTGAGACCTGCAATCCTAACGCACATAAGAGATGAAAGAAAAGGTACAGCACAATTAGATGATTTAGAAAAAATATCTCTGATGTTAACACTAAGCAGACAGTTTCCAAATACGACACTGAAGAGCAAAGGGGAGATTAGGTAAACCGGGTATAATAGATTAAACTGGGAACAGGCAGCAGAGCCTAGAAATCAAACTATGCATGTTTAACATTTAAATCAAGAAATTCCATGGAAACAATGCAAAGAGCATCTTTTGTTGTCCATAACCCAGATTTACTTTGGTGTGAGTTGTCAAGATTTGGAAACTTTTCTATCTTCTTTCACAGTCTTTACACTGAACAAATGTACTTGTGAAGGAAATGAACAAATGTATTTGTGAAGGGACAACACATTATTTACAACTTACTTGAGCTTGCTCGCATATTTTAAAAGGATGAAGAGTTTCTTGATAGAAAAGCTGATGATAAGCCTGTAGGTCAAACCAAAAGTACGCGCTGTTCTTCCACAACTAGGAATGAAAAATATTTTAAGTTGTTGCTACCCAAATATGACAGCTTTATAAAAGGTTGAGTTTCCAAAGCAAGTATTTATTTAGCTCCTTGGGGTCATCCTAAATCAAGCTCAATTTAAGATGGATTTAATTTTCTATTGCATACTGACAGAAGGACAACATATTTAATGGCATCGTCACTGTGATACTGTATCTTTTATTGTATCCTTTATGCATAATTGGCCATTAAAATTGTTAACACTGTAGTTAGCATTTGAAGAGTAACCACATTTCAGTGGCATAAAGCCAGCACTAAAGAAGAAACATTGATAATGGACATGCAGAATTTGAGCCATCATGAAGTAGCATTTTGCAGCAATAACCAAAACAATTAAATATTGTGTACTTGACATATGTTACTGGGACTGTCATTACATTTTTATTACATGCATTTCTGAGGCACCAAGTCTTGGCTTCATTTCATAAATTCAAACAAACATCAGAAGGTCTTTCAGAAGAAGGAGTCTATATATTTACTCAAGTCCTCTTTATTAGTCATGTGCTTATGGGATATGGATCTTAAAAATACACTGCAACACCCATCACTGGACAATAAAGAAACTGTTCCAAAAAGATAAGGGCAGGGAACTTTGCTCCACAAACTGTAGCCTGCCGAACCTGGCATATAATGGAACAGGCTCCACAGACAAAACCTTAAGGAAATAGTTTTCAAAGGAATCAGGCACCTGCAAAGACGAGAAGACATGTGGATGGGTGCCTATCTCCAATGAAAAACTAAGTTATTTTTATTTATACTTCTATCTATACACATCGAACATTTTTAGCTGAAGGTATTCAGCTTTGGAAACACTGGCTCCTGCCTTCTGGTAGCCAAAGGCATTTCTAGCTACTGCTGCTGGATTCTGCCTTGTGCCAGCGATGAAGCAGATGTCCATCTTGATTGCATTCAAATCTCCCCTAAAGACTCAATTTTTCTGCAAAGCCACTAAACAGTGACTCAGATTCATAACTTGTTCCAACCAATTCTCAATTTACACCCAGCAATGAATGATGGATCTGCTGACTGCAGAGAAGAAATAGTGTTATGTTTCTCAGAAATCCAAGAAGCTTCATGGAAGCAGAAGAACATTTTTAAAACATTGGAGATTTTGGACATCACTAACCTAACAAGTAAGAAGGAGGCAGATTATCATGAGTAATAACGTAGCAGATTTTCCATCTTTTTAAAAAATGTTTTTGTGGGTTAAGACCTCATTTTTTCTGCCAAGTTAAAGGCTAGTTTTTAAAAATGATTAGTCTTTTTTTTTATCCCTGATGGTACAATCAGATTTCCAATAGGTTTGAGAGAGTTAGGATCTGACAGCTTGGTTAAGACCTGTCATTAGTTTGAATATACACATGAACAGTTTATTGTTGTTGAGGGATTGGAGTCTCACAAGTAATAATTCATCCAGTCATCAATCTTTCTTTCTCCATTTTTTTTCAGTCTGGCTGCCCTCTATAACTTGGCATTCAGTCAATTGTGGACAAAATTATCACAGGGTAGGAAAATGTTCATACCTTATTCCCCGACTTCTCACAGAAACGTGTGAAGTAGTAGCCTGCTCTGTTCTCCAAATAAAGAGACTGCAGCATGCTTTCCATTCTTGAACCCCCTAAGACAACACTGCCAGCAGCACTTTTCCCCTAGATAAATAAAATATAGTTATACAGCAAGGAGTAAGAGGTTTTCATTATTTTCAAATGTCAGTACATTGTAATGGAAGGCCATGCAGTGTGTTCAATTAGTAGCTTCATCTCAAGAAATTAGACTCCATTTTCTACTACATATGCAATTGATCATAGCTGTCCATACTGTTTTCCCACTAAATATTCACATCTAATGGACTAAGTCTCAATACTGTAGGCATACAGGTAGCAAAATGACCATAGCATCCCTTAGGTGGTTCCTCAACACTCAAAACAGGAAAACAAGCCTGGCCCTAATTCTATCATTAACTCTTTAGCTCCAAATGTGGGGAATTCTAATGGTACTAAACTGTATCACCTAGCTGTCAAAAGTTGTCTCAGCTCAGGCTACTGTATTTTGAACCAACAGAAGTTAACAGGTGGTTACTACGTCAAACCTCAAAATTATTAACTGTCATGGAACAAAAGATGTATCTTCTGGGGTTACATCACTGACATCAGCATCAAAATCATGAGCATTTTAGCGGAGATAAAATCTATACTCTTTACTGTGGCTATCTCCTGGAGCATTTGAGGAAGAATACATCCATTTTGACAATGCTCACAGAGAGACCAGAGGAGAGTACAAACTAGTAAATTAGCTTCTGATGATCACAAGGAGAAACTCTGACTGATTTGCTGGCTCTGATAGCAGAAATGGGAGCAGATGAGTGTGGTGGTTGATAACCAGCTTCTTTCCAACCAGTAACAGAGATGGAGAAGGGCAGGAGGAAGCCAGACTTCAGAAGCAGAGCAGGAAGATCCTGCTCCCCAGTATGAAGTTAAACTATGGATCCCTGCATTCCCCTTTGCTTCATATTTGTGATCACAAATTGTGGAATCCTGACTGTAGGTTCCAGTCTAGCCCTGTAAGTGTAAAAGGATAGTATTTTCCTCCCTGTGACAGAGGGAAACTCTGCATGATGAAGGTATATAAACACTAGTAATTCATGGTGTGAACACTTCCTTAATATAAGTTTCTAACTGCAAATATCCCCTAATTGCAAAGATGAGCCTTTTCTTCTGTCAGAATTAAAAAAACAAAAAAATTGTAGTGAAGTAATAAATAAGAGTATTATTTTGATGTGAAAAACAATCAATCATGTGGTCAAGCAATCAGCAAACTCCATGCATATGGAAATAGGCCCATATTTCATAGTATGTTGGGGGCTTTTTTAGTTGCGAGGCCATGGGTATCAACACCTCCAAGAAACAGCAGGCTGTCTCCAGATCATTCCACAAACGTGAAAAGTTTCTGATATGTTTTAAATTGCCAAATCTTGGCATCTCACATGTTTGATTTGTCAGCATTTTAACAGTTATTGAGAAATGGCTCATCTGTGCAGCCCATCCCTCCTGAGGTTTGCTGGATTGAGGCCCTGCTTAACAGGCAGTAATTCATCAATAAAAAGAATGAAGTGCACAAGAAATAAAGAGGAATTGTAGAAGTGAAGCATTTTCCTTTTATGAATTTTACTATTGTAATGACTTTCTAGGGCAGATCCAGTTTTCGCTGTAAGTCTGGTACACTTTCCTAGGCAACAAGTCCACCAAAGCGTTTATCCAGTGAGTTTCCATAATAGCCTACTGAACACATGGTCACCATGGAGAAGATCAACACTTTCTAGTGAAAATAAACCTCTGTATGTGCCATGATTTCCTATCAAGTAGCTGACAGATACCACACAGAAAATGCTGACATTCTAATTATACCTCTGCATGCAGCATTGACATGCACATAATCAAACCAATTTCTCCCCATCATTGACTACTTCCCCTTTAATACTATTAAATAAAGTGTTTTAACCCGTGATTCAAGATGACTAAAACCTTCAAGCACTGCTTACCGGGAGCAGCTCAGCATAGGTGTACTTTCTATAAACATGGTATCTTGAGTCTTCACTGTCATCCAAAGCTAAGCAATGAATCATGTCTCTGCTCGCCAACTTTGGCCTGGATCCACAAACAAACAAAATTTTCAATACCTATTTAAGGAAAAAACTAGGACTGCTTCTAAAATAAACAACTGAGAAGGGGCATGAGAGAAATAGAATGACATAGTGAACAGTAGAGGGAAAAGTACATGGAGTTCAAATCTATAATAAATGTAAAAAATGTAGAGAAATACTTTTTCATGTGGCCACATGGAAATCACTGATACAGCACATCTCTGAGGGCAAGTGGTTGAGACAGGTTAAAATAATAGAAATGTATGTAGAGAATATCAATGATTATACAAGAGAGGGTAAACCACCTGTATTTGGAGAAATGAATCCTTTTGTGTTGTGGCACAAACAAATGAGAAACTAATCAGCCAGAGAGGAATTCTCCATGCACGCAATCCCGTAACTGTGCTTCACTAAGTAGAATATTATATTAAAGTACTCATGAAAATAGTAGGCTCTAAAACCCTGTCATAAATATCGAAGGTATATTGGTGTGCAGAAAAATGTACAAGGGATTTCTGTACTTACCACTTCCTACTGCTAGGAAGGGGGCTCTGACTTGATGGCAGGGTAGGTGATAATGATTTCTTCAAAAAGAAATCTGGTGTAGCTGGTTTTGACAAAGTTGTTGGTGAGCTTGTTCTACTTCTCTAAAAGACGTAACAAAAATAAGGCAATTCTGACTATATTTCTACCTTTGTGTTTTCTTAACATGTTCTTATTAACTGCTTAAATACATTCAAGGGTTTTCAGGACCATTTTGCCTTATCAGTCACAATAGGTAAAACTGCAAATTGCAAAAAGCTTTCCTGAGTATCTTGCAAGATTTTTCAGCACACTGTAATAACCACTATACCTAAAAAATGACATTTTTTACAAGTAGAAATACAGTACTTGCACTTTGTATAGAATTACAAAGGATGTCAGGTGAAGAGCACGTGAACATGTTTTGTGAATCTTTACTAGGATTACCTTAACTAGCTTACTATAAACCAGGAAAGTAAGGCAGATACAGCCACTCAGACCAAGACAGAAGGGGAGTATGCTGCCACACCATCACTAACGTATTTTGAAGAAAATCATGCTATGACTTTTTGGAGATGCCAGTTGCATTCAGTGTGTCCTCAGAAATTCACCCAGATTGCTGCTCTTTCTAAGCTCTTGCAAGCACAGTAGAGCTGGAAGTTTCAGAAGTCCAGACTTCTCACAGGAAAAAAAAAATAATAAGGGCAGCAAGAAGTGGTCTGTCAGATGATTCTGTGAGGTTCATGGGTGCCAGGTCATAGTTTTCTTCAAGTACTGAACTCAACAGGGGCTGGAAAACCTGCAGAGTTAGGATCCTGTCAGCCTGACCTACAGCTAGTTGTGGGTCACTAGCACACCTTGTGAAGCCAGAACTGGTCTCTGTAAGAGGCAGCTGCTTCTGGCTCCCATTCCTGCTGTGACCAGCAGGAATCTGGCTCCTGAACCCAGCTTCTTCTGAACAGGAAATCTGTCCCACTGTTTTTCCTCCATGATTTACATGAATTAGCTTTTTAAAAAATATAATTGTAGTCTAAAACTATCCAACTCAAAGTAAGAGAAATGTGCGTGAACAGATCTGTGGCATAGCCAATCAAGTTCATAGTACTGGAACCAGTTTCAATTCACATTCTCCAAGTACCTTCTGTCCTGAGGTTTAACACCATATTGTTGAAAACCTGCAGCTTTCATTGCAGTCAGCTCTCAAATTCAGGCTTTCAAGGAAGAAGAGTCAAAACTGAGCTGGCCACCTGCAAAGCTACATGCTGCGAAAAGGACACATCTGTGTTGTGTGGCTCACGGCCCTCAGTAGAAAGCAAAAATCGTGTGTAGCTGATTAAAGGACTGCGGTGATAGAAAATGAGCAGGATTCTGCCCTTCTTACAAACATGAGGGCTAGGTTCAGGGTAACTGCAGTGAAGTTGTAAGAATTACTCTAGATTAAGATAAGGCTGGTTGAAGGGCAGAATCTGTGCTGCTAGAGCCTTCATCTTGCAGTTCTGAGAATTTTGAGCTAAAATATCAATCTGAAAGACTTACGAAATAGCAAGGATGTTAACTGAGAAAATAATTTGACTCAACTTACATCAACTTGTTACATAAAGTACAGTAAAATTTTGTTGCTTTTTTATATATAACCGTCTGCAACAGACAATCTTGCTAAAGCTTGCCTTCCAAACAACCAAGTACCATATTCCTGTCCCACTGAATTAGAGTTTTATCATTGTTTTTGATGAGACAAGGCTTTGTTTTTCAGTATTGTGATCCTACCTACCTGAGGAAGGGAAGGTGGTATCCTAGGTATGCAAGACTTAGGTGTCAATGGTAGCAATGACACCATTTGTGGAAAAGGATCAATATCGACTCTTGGTCTCTCGCGGCATTTGTGCCAGAGCTTCAGTTTTGCACTGGCAGTTTCTATTGCTGTTGAATGAGTGACACAAAATCTGGGACCCCTAGGAAGAAAAAAGCTAATAAGTAAAACTTTCCCAAAACATGGAATACTGGGCTATTTGGCTTCTTTTTTTTTTTTTCCCCATGATGTTTACTGTATCAAGATATGGTGCTATATACACCTAGAATTCCAAATCAGCACTCTTCTAAATCTAAAACTTAGCTACACATAAATAAACTTAGGTTGCAAATTCTGCACCATTACATAGTTGCCTTTGTATGAGTATGCAGTGGGATATGCCCCATCCATACTACAACAAAGAATAGGAAAGGATTGTAGGTCACAGGACACAGACCATAACTCTCATGTGACTCCACAGCAAAGTTCACAATTGCAGGTATCTGTTTATGCCTGCAATTTGTTAATTCCCCTTGGGAAGGAGAGACCTTCAAAAATTTAGCTTGTGTTCTGGAAACAGGTTAGAATTTGTATCCTCACTTAAGCTGTCAATATGTAAAAGGCATTTTGTTTGACAGACATTGAACAGTAAAGTCTCAGGGTCAGATTCCACATAGATGTATACATAGAGCATCCTCAGAAACTTGAGAAGGGCAATATGGGGAACAGGTTAGGGCAGAATTAACCTTCTAGGCCTGGAGGGATTTCCTCTACCCTGCAGCCTAAAGTTTAGTTGAATGGTATCCAAGGCAGCTATACACAAAGTAGCTCAGATGCTCTGGAAGTAAAATAACAAGGGCTCAGTAAGGCAGGTCTACCTGGCTCCTCAGCAGATTGCAGTGTAGTTTACGCTCAACTGAAAATTCAGATGCAATATCTGATAGTATTTATGATTACCTTTCTTCCCATAGCTGCAATGGGATAAGTGAGATGAAGTAAATCTAATGGGCTTATCAAAGAAAAGGGAACTTTGTTAACCAATAGAGTCTTAGTTCATTTTTTCATACCAGTAAAGAAGTAGAGGTTTCACTACTTCAGGCTGAATCCGTCTTAAATGCCTTATATTCCACTGATCACCATGCAGCAGATCGAGTCTGAGTAACACTTCCGAACTGAGGAAATAGTCTCCACTACTCAGCAGATAGAGTTTTTTCATCTTACTGAGTTGCCTTGAGTCAACAAAAATAGTCACATGAGCATGTACCAGATGCTATACAGAACCAAGTACAGGTCATCCTACTGGTTAAACTGCTGTCATACAACATGTTTTTAATTGCAAGTGGCAGAAGCCAAAACAATTCTTCTGCAAATTAGAGACAGGTTGTGTATAAGACAAAACGTACTATGCCTTAGAACAGGCAATCTGAATCCAGCAGAGCCTTTCACTAAAGCAGTTTGTCATACTGAATGCCCTACTTGCGAATTTAAGTTCTTTTATTCTTTTTTTTTTCTTTTTTGCTGCCATCTGTTTTCCAAATCTCTTTCTAACAAAGCCTTAATATTACAGCAAGTCTGACTTCATGTAAGCTTTTCAAACATGACTGCAAAAAGAGTTTTATCAGCTTCAGCAGAGTCATTCCTGACATACCTTGTCAGGACACTCGTGATTACAGTAATTGGGCCTGTTCTCTTCAAACCTCACAATTTATTCAGAAATCTCAAAACCTGTGTTGATCTAGCTGTGTTACAAGTGTTAAAACAATGGGAATAAGTGTTAAATAATGGGAAGTACCTTTGCTGCCTTGTATTGTTCTTGAGAGCTTTTAGTCTTTCAATATCCATCCAGAGCCACCAGTATCTCTCTCCAAGTGTTCCTTTAATGAACTTCTTGAATCTTTCAAACTCATGTCTGTTGCCAGTGTCATAAGTCCTGTGACTAACACACCAGGCAGCCCTACTGTCTGCCCCATCACTTTCAGAGCTTGATCTTAAGCTTACTTCTTCAGTATCTCGCTCTCTTACATCTCCCTCGGAATCCAAGGCAGTCAATGGAGAAGAACTTTGAGAAAAGGGTGACTTTGCAGTGCCACGAGCAAACTCATTATTTGCTAACTCATGTATAAACTCTTCAGGTTGTTTTTGGAAATCCACGTCACTCTTGGTGTCAGCAGCTGCCTGGCGGATCAGTTCTGAAATGGGTTCCTTAATTACAAATGGAGTATAAGTCGGTATGAATTCTTCTGGTGTCTGAAAAGTTGCACCTTCCGGTTCATTTTCTTCTTGTACTGCACTGTCCCACTTAGGGTCTAGATAAACTCTTAACTGAGTGTGGGAAGGAGGTTCAGCAATGGACACAGAAGAACCCTCCTCAGCGCCTCTGGATCTCTCCCTGATAATGTCGGCTTTTGCTGATGCTGTCATCGAAGAGAAAAGGAAACTCTGTTGGTGGCATTCCTTAGACAGGGAACCTGCTTCTGCATTAAATCAGAAAAGGTCATTGGACACTGTTCTGATTCAGGATCAGGACTCTTCTCTTACATACACACATATTCAAGTTAAAAACCACAACATATTTATACTGTGCTGCTGCAGAACAATCACACCATGTCATGCTGCAGAGTAGGGAATAGCAAAGGTGCCTCTGCTGTTGCTATCTGGCTAGAAACCCAGCCCCATGACTCAGAAACTCATTCCCTGTTGAATTCCAGCAGAGCAGCAGAGTTCAGGAACCACTCCCTCTGGAGCCAATTGCCTTGTTTACTCAGCTGAGCATCCCAGCTCCTTAGCACTTGTTAAACCACCTTGTTGTGCTGCAAGGCCTTGGTTTCTTCCTGAGCATTTGGTGATAGTTTGATCAAAATCACAGTATGTAGCAGGACTGGGTTCTGTTTAGGCATAAGGAAGGTCGTTAAGTGATAACTCCTTGTCTACTTACACTGGTTATTGTGAAAGACTAAACATCAAACAGGCCTCTGTCAGTTGAGTAAAATCTCCACATACACAGAAGTATGACAAAACAAATGATGATTACGTTAAGAGTTCTGGAAACATTTAACAATCCTGTAGTCCAGTCTGCCACCCAGAAATGGCTCCTCTCTATTTAGAGATGTTTCATAACTAACAAGTTCAGAACAGTGACCAGCCCTGCTTTTTGATTTTTTTTTTAGTCTACACTTGTCTGCATAATTCCTTTTACCAGACTCCCCATCTTCCCCATGTTATTAAGCATGCCCTGCCGTCCTGCTCTGCTGGGAAAGAAACTTTCTGCTTTAACTTGATCAAATATCTTTTCTACTTCTGCCAGACTTTTAGCAAATTGAGTACTTCTGGAGCATGTTAGCAAAGATGACCTTGACTATACATACAGCTTAGTTAGGTTGATGCTGTACAAGGCAAAAACATCGTCAGTAAGGAGACTGCTACAACCGGTGAACTCATGCAGTACATCAGACAGTGATAGAAAAGGGCTAAACCTCTCAGATCCACTAAATTCACTTTTGTAATGTTATCAGCCTGTGTACCCCCCTGTGGTGACCTAGTCAATAAATGGCAATAGCAGTTAGACATTCCTTCCATTTTCCCCTGAAAATAAGCCACGTCTAAGCGGTCCTGGCCACTGTCGCAGACACTTGGATTAGGAACATGGCACAGAGATTCCCTGCTCTGCACTTACATAATCTTGTGTCAGTACCTATGGCACAAAATGTTGACAATAATGTAAAAGTCATAGTGATTAAAAATACATTTTCTTATTTCTAAACTATTTCAAATGTTTTCACTTAAAAAATTACACCTTCCTAATACAGTTTGGTGAAATTTAAACATGAAGAATGATTTCATAGGACCTGAACAAGTTAGGAAGTGTGGTACACATCCTGAGTAATCAAAAGCCAAGGGGATCAGGGTTTTGCTCATGACATTAATTGATAACCCTGGTCCAACTGAAGCAGTAAGCAAGGAATTCAAACTGGATTTTCCAAGCAAATACCTTCAGTTATTGAACCCTTTCTAGTGGAAGGCTGGTGCTGAGAAACTTAGCTGATGCCCTTTATTGCTTCCAGTGCCTGACCCCTACAACAGGTGAATTTTGTGCCTAGAAGAAGCTTTCCAAATGAAAGAATGCTGGATTTCCCATGAATTAAGCATAAAGTAATCACATGTAAAGTGAAGGTCTATGTTATAAAATAAACTTTTCAGTGAGAAGATGTAGAATATCCATTGAGGCAAAACACTGTTGACAGCAGGACAACTGCAGCAGAGGAGGACAGAGAGGCTTTCCATAGGCCTGCACCCAGCCCGCTGCACTACAGAGCTACGTTACATTACAACCCTCTGCAAGAACGGTGCATTTCTGACCTCTCTGCTCAAAGCACTGCAAAAATTAGTTGTAGAGTCATGAGCTGCAGACAAGTGTGACTTAAACAGCTTCATTATTAATCCATACATCAGTAATGTATTTCCTGGGGTGATCCCCATGGGTCTGGGGAAGAAGACAAACTTCTGGAGTTACCATGTCTTCCAATTTTCCATTCAGACATTGGACTCCAAGGTCCCAGCAGTACAAGTCTCAAAGTGGAATGCCTGCTTTTTCCTCTGAAAACAGGGGAGAGAAAACTTGTCACATATGAGCTAAGACTCCTTTGTTCTTCTTGCTACTGCCTACAGACCAGAAGCAAGGCTATGCAATCAGGTACGTCCATATGTGCATCTGTATGTTCTCAGCACCTTTGAAACCTGCTGAACAATTTCAGTTAAATCTGACAGATAGACAGGAGTGTCACAAATGATCAAGTTCTACAAGATTCATAAAAATCGGCAGCCAGAATGCCTCTTAAGTGCCCAACATAAATACTCCGAGAAGATGGCTGCAACACAAATCATACATTATCAAATACCCAAATAATCCAGACAAGAAAGTCTTTCAAAACATATCAAATGGAGAAAAACCAAACAAACAAACCAACCACCACCTGTCAGCTGAAACTTACAGACATCTATGAAACAGAAATATGTAAGGAAAAAGGGTTCTGCTGTCACAAAATTACTTGGCTACTAGCTCGAATTTTCATTTAATGTTGTGGCTATGGAAAGAAACAAATCCCTGTCTGAAGCCTAAGATACCACGCGATACTCAGAAGGCAGTAAGAGGAGTTAGCAGCAATTCCTTGGAATGCCTTTTCTTTCCACCTAGCTAGACTTGTGTTATAAATACTATGGCTGAGCCCCTGTTACTTACCCAGAAGGCTGTATTTCTCACGTAATGAATCGTCTCTTTCATGCTGCCCAGGCAAATACTGCATATCTTGAATTTCACTAGAAGCTACAGGATGCACAAAGGAATCTGTAGTTTTCGCACATTCACGTCTTTTTGCTAAAGTAAACCAATCCTTTGTCTGAGAAACTGTAGCCTAGGAAAATAAATGTCATGGAATATTTCAAATTTCTCTATTTATTGCAGCATTTCTAAGAGCAGAGGGCTTACTGTCTGAAGCCATTTGTGCAGTCTGTTCATACAGATTTCTGTAATGATAGTTCCCAGTGAAGAGAGTAGCTGAGCATACTTGTAACACAGCTTCTGTTTAAGCTGTATTACAACACATCAACTTTCTTCTATATTACAAAGAGCTTTGAAAATAAGGGATATTCAGAGAATCAGCTGTCCAATTAGTTTGCGACCTTGCTACAATTATTAACCCTATGCATTCAATCTAACTTGATGTTACACCCGGTAAACATGTTTATTTTACCTGTCCGAGCGACACGTGGAGCTTCTTCATAGTCAAAGAAGTGTCATCCTCATCCTCAGGAGGGGGAGACCTTGGCTTTTGCTTCCTTATCCAGGGATAGTAGTCACTATCTATAATGAAATTAGTGCCAGTTTTGCTCCATTCTACCTGTGATATCAGTTTAGCAAGCCTGAAATTAAATGTTGGGACAAGAAAATAGTTAATTTTAGCTTTTAATCAGAGAAACAGTTGATTTTCCCCCAGAATAGGCAATAAAGAACATGATTCATATAAAAATAAATCACTACAGAGAACTTAATGATCTGCTTTATTATTTCATCCTTCACCTGCTGTCGTATATGTAAATGGCAGTATTGCCATTCCATAGTCCACCAGCTTAATAGAGGGTGGCCTGCTTTGCTGTACTAGTAAAACTGATTTTATCAGGATGATTTTGCATGTATCTACACAGTTCCAAGCCCTGCCAAGCAGCCCTTGAAATTTTGATCACTAAACCAGAACTATTCTCCCGGATTGTGGAAAACCTGTATCACCACCAGGCGCTACGTTTCCTGGTCATGTCAGCAATTTTCCAGCAGCAATGCCACAGCAGTGATCATACTAGTTGAACTTCCTGCTGATAACAAGACAGCTGATGCTACCATGTTCACCTGGCTGCTGTATGAGGACTTCATAGTCTTGAGCAGCACTCCAGTGCTACCTTGTGTTAGCGTCAACCTTGCGATGTTCAGGAAAAGGCAACCTTAGAACCACATGACAATAACGAGGATGCTCTGGGTTAAGGAACTGGGGCAGAACTTAGTTAAGTTAGAAAGCAGGACAAAACCAACCAAGGTGCATGAGAAGGGAAGATGAAGCCTATGCCTGAGCCTATGACCATGAGTGAGTTCCCAGTTTTGTTTGTCCCCAGTACTTAAGGGGAAATACGATTTCATTCTAGGGTTGGGATACCTTCATCTTTAAACACAAGTTTCCCTTTTAGCATCTCAGCCTATCTGGATCCTGATTCAGGAAGGCAACTTAAACTGCTGATGTAAATGGAAATTAGGTACATGCTTAAAGCTAGTTTTATGTAATTGTCTTAAGTAAAACTCCTTGATCAAAGAAATACTTTGCTATAGCAGAAGATCAAAGTTAGTGCTTCATGAGGCCCAGATACGTGTAAAGCAGCTTGCTACTAAAGGTAAAATGGAACACTCTGTCATGGTTTCCTTGTTCTATACAGTTTTCCCTTTGAATGTAATCTTCAGGATACTGAAAGTTAAAAATATTTTGAAACTTCTAATGTAGAAGTCTATAACCCAGTAACTAGTCTGTCATTATAATGATCAAACACGAGTTCTGTGAACCACACTGCCAGGTTGCCTCTCCCTTCTGGACCCCTGGAACACACTACAGTCAGCATCTAAATACAACCTTAAGGGATGTAGAGGCAGATCCTCCCAAAAAGCACATTAAACCTCTTGACCATCTGCTGAAAGGACATCTGGAAAAATACAGCAAGTGTATAACAGTAAATTATCCAACTATGCCACGGCATCCCACAGAGAACCTTGCAAAAGGAAGTTGGACAGTGGACCCAAAGGCACAAAACTAATAATTGAAATAAAAAGGACTGGCTGTTTTTTCCAAATAGATTTCACATATTCCTAATTTCCACTAATACAGCTTACGTATTGATTAGAGAAATATGCATTGCTATTATGATATCTCTGTGGAACAGAAATTCAAAAATCAGTAAACCCATTTTACTCTCTTTGTTAATGGTGTAATATAGTATGTAATTCATGGTCAAGGAAAATTACAGCATGATGAGTGAAAAAAGTCACTGATTTTACTTTATGCAGATCACTAAAATACTAAAATTAAACAAACAGGACTAGAGGCAGCAGAAAACAGATTAAGAGCACTGTACAAATTTAAAATTGAGATACAGCATAAAAGATTGCAATACCTGTATTCAAAGTAACAGTCGCTTTCTAGAAATGCTGGAAGCCTTTCTTTCTTAATCCACTGAATTGCTTGTTCTCGATCAAGACACTATCAAAAAGAAATGCCAAAGATTTGCAGTATGATTGACTTTCTCATTTTGTTTGCCACATAACTGACTCCATCTCCTTCTACAGAAGCATTGTCTCAGGAAGACAAATATACAGTGAACATCTCCTTTGTCATCCAGTTTAGCCTTAATCATGCTGGGACAATTGAGTTAATTTCCTTCCCTATTAAGAGCTAACAAGGTCTAAATCTGATTTCATCTATAAGAGTACAACTTTTTAAATCGCGGGTGCCTTTTCTTCAGAAATAATGTGTGTATGAATCATGCTTTTACTGTACAATTCCAAATGCAAATTAGATGCTCCTAAATTTTCTGCAATAGGAAAATGCTAATTTTTCTGACTGTATCATATTTTACAAGTAATCACTATTTCATTTTTCCTCAAGAATTTGAAGAATAAGGATCCCTTAAATTAAATTATATTCCCAGAATGGAAGAGCTGTGGATATTAAAAACAAAATCAAACAAATAAAAAGCCAATCAGTCATCACCTTTCCTGCTTTTACGCTGGAGCATTCCACAACTGCATTACACACAGTAACTCTCACAGTGGAAACCTAAGTGTGTTATGAATTGGGCCCATAACAGATTTCTGCTCAGGGGGTCTAAGTCTCGGTGCCTCATCAAAGCAGAAAGCAAGGTGGCCCAAAAGAGTGGCTTGGGGGGTGAAAGGGAGTGTTGGGCAGCAAGCTGCACAGAGCCAGCTCACCAAAAAACTATGCCTAGGGTCTTAGAGAGGGAGCAAGCTGACTACTGGCAACACTGATCCACAGCTGTTTCCCTTAGAAATGACACACAGCACACTTTTTTCCTTTTTTTTTTTTTTAAGAGTGTACATTTTCCACTCTTAGGGGATGACCTGTTTTATTTATCTGAGGTGCATTTTTCCTTTTAGTGAAGGCAAGACTGATGATTTGGAATAATGCAGTAACTCCACTTGTCCATAGAAACAGGTGACGTTTGGGCAAGGATGGATGCTACTTGCTATATCAAATAATCAGTTCATGCAGATTACATTTTAAATTTTCTTTCCATGAGCTAATATTCCATTAGGGACAAGGGTTATTTCTGCCTCATATATATCTGTAGGGGATTAAAAAAAACGTGAATTACTCAGAAAGTGGGTGGTTTCATTTAGAAAGAAGAAAATATTTCAAAATATGGAAAGCTTATGTTGGCAGTGGCTCATACAATGTAATTTGTGGAGATGGAGACTAATTATTCCCAACTACACAGTGTATGCCTCGTTTTGGTAACCGACAAGCTTTTTTGGAGTACAGAGGATTGTCTCTTTATTTTGGCATTTAGTATTTATGTATTTACTGACTCACAGCCCAGTTTTTTATCTGAGTGATTCATAACATGTTCGCGTCTGTACATGGCTGGTACACAAAATTGTATATACTATCAGAAGGAAAGAAACTCCATTCTTTCCTGTTACCCAGAGAAAGATGCTACATTTAATCTGATGGGTTTTGTTACCTTGGTTAGCTTCCTTACCCAGTCAGCCTTAGGCCTTGCTGGGACCCAATCCAGCAAAGCTTTTAGCACGTGTTTAACTTCCCTGTGTCAGGAGGATGGAGCCAAACTCTTCTTGGTGGCAACCAATGATAAGACAAGGTGCAATGGGTGCAAACTGGAACACAGGAGGTTCCACTTAAATATGAGGAGAAACTTCTTCACAGTGAGGGTGCCAGAACACTGGAGGCTGCCCAGGGAGGTTGTGGAGTCTCCTTCTCTGGAGACATTCAAAACCTGCCTGGACACCTTCCTGTGTAACCTCATCTGGGTGTTCCTGCTCCGGCAGGGGGATTGGATTGGATGATCTTTCGAGGTCACTCCCAGTGCCTAACATTCTGTGATTCTGTGTGATTAAAGTTAAACACATACTTAAGTGCTTTGTTGAACTGGGGTTTCTCTGAAGTAAGGTATGTGGGATGCCAGCCAGTTTCTTTCCATAGTTGTGATCAATTCTACCCAACTCTGTGGGTTTTTTTTCATAATATATTTCATGTGAAGTTGTTTTTGACTGTTGATAAGAAGATACTTACCTCCACAACAATAATTTGCAAGTGTGCATACACACATGCGGAGAACTTTAGCTTATCTGTAAATTTGTAACAGTCTGAGAGGGAAGTAAAATACAGATAAAAATAGCACTGGGTGTATTTCTTAGGCCTACTACCTCATTTTCATTAGTTATGTGCCAGTGATGGCCACTCAAGGTGACTTTTTGTAGCAATGTAACATTCAAAGCAACCATCAATCTCTTCAGTCAGTGTGAAGAGAGCAGCCAAAGCAAAGAAGACAGCAGCACCTGATGCCTGAAAGATCAAATCTTATTTGATTTGAACAGAACTACTTGATGCAGTTGGTCTGGGATGATTTCTGGTTCAGTCATAGTGTAGTACAACGAATGAAGCTGACTTCTTTCACCTTGTGTAGTTCCAGTAACAGTTTTTGACATGTTGATTTGTAGGCCGTTTTGTTCCAGCTCAGCCTTGAGACGCCAAGCTGACCTGGATGAGGCATCTATGTTACCTAGCCAGTAAATGAGGAGTCAAAAATAAGAAGAAACATCACCCTTTCCCCTAAAAAGGAGAAGTGTGCTGAGGCATAATGCTCCTCAAAAGGCCGTAATGCCTCCCTTTGGAAAATGGCCCAGATAAAGAAATATATTCTTAAATAACACAGAAGCCCTGCTGCTGCAAACCACATGAAAGATGTAAGGAACAGAGAAATGGCTTTGATTTTGTCAAGAAAGTCCATCCATAGTTGCAATGTGGGGTCAACCCAGAGAGCAACATTAGCCACACTCGCACAACATTTCCCAGTCAAATCCTGAGAGCAAATAAGAAATCGAGAATAACTCTTCGGCTTTTGTGCTCTCAAGCAAAGTATTTGTGAAAATAATTACCTAACATGGTAGGGATGTCTGTGAGGCTTGTCCTATTGTACCATTTGTCCATTTAGATGCAGATAATTACAATCTCACATTACTACCCTTTTATTAAACATCATTGCCTTTTGACCTCTCTCAACACTGTTTTCTTTTCTGAAAATCATTAAGCTTACGCTGGGCAAACCAACAGTCTGTTACAACTCCCTGATTTTCTCTCAGCTTTCCAGCTATGACATAATCTAGAGCAGCCGCCTCTAAAAATGTAGCAAGCCCTTAGACTGGCCTTGAATGAAATGAACTGAATTCACATCAGTCACACCAATGCAAAGTAAGCAAGAAAGGAATAAAACAAGTATCCCAGTGAAATACTTTTTCTCTTGCAAAGCTATTGCTTGAATGTAAACTCCCACAACTAATTATACTGTCTTGTAGTCTCTCAGGTACGTATGGTGCTTCAACTCCCGATTTTAAGCTGCCTAATTTGGTGCTGAAGAAAGCCCTGAAAGTAAACAGGTAAGAATACCAAAACTGATAGTGTCTGAGCAAGTTTGAAACAATAATTTTTTTCTAAAATCCAACCTATCTTTCCATTAATTCAGCTTTCTTGTTGCCAGAGATTTTTTTCTCTGGCCATTTCAATTGATGCTAACCATGTAAATCCTTTGGGAATTAATGGAAGAGAGACTTATGTGTTGCCAGACCACAGATGAGCTCATAGCCACACAAGGAAATTAATTAATAAGGAAAGACTGAGATGCATTAGTTTCAGTCAATTTGCACATTCCAGGGATCACTAGTAAAGTAACTGTTGTCATAATATTTTTTCTTTTAATATTAAAAAGTATTCGGACCACACAACTCAATCCTGCCCTACAGAGTCTTCAAAATTCTGTGCTACAGGATGTACATGTGTAATTCCATTCACTTGTCTGGTAGACACATGTGCGTTGCAGGGCATAATTTGGCCCATCATTATGTTTTCCTAACATAAATTAACATTTTTCCCAAGCTACCAAGCCAAACACAACAATAACTACTGCCAGTATCTCTACAGTAAGATCTAAGTATAAACTCAGGGGCTACAAGATGCTTACCATAGTGTTGTAATTTGGATCCATATTGAAGGCTGGAGAAACATTGCACATTTTGGAGAGCTGCCCATCATTCTTTGCTTTCCTTAGAACATCATAAATGGGGTTTGGAGGTTTCTGATCATGTACAATATTTTTCAGCTGGCTCTCCAGGCGTTGTGTGGCATCATTAACTACTTCAAAAACCCCAAAGTCAGAGTTAAATTTAACTGGCTGGGCAAAAGTCTGCAAAAGAAGTTTGGAAGTCTTATAACACTGTAATAAGGGAACTTTTTCATTTAATAAAGTTACTTTTTATAGTATAGAAGCATCCTACAGAATGCAAGCTGGTACTAAGAGGCTTCTTTCTGTTGCCTGCTGTAGTTTATGTCTAGGGCCTGGAATAGTAATTTTTCTGCATTCTTGTTCTTTAGTCTCTTTGCTGTATAGCTTTCCAAAGCATTCCTACTTTTTATCTGGGCTATGCTTAATTGTCAAGAACTTAACTAATTCAAGATCATAGACCATTCTTTTTCACATGCAAATAACAGATCCAGTACACAGATGTCTAGAATATATAATTCACAGTGACATTAGGAACTGTTCTGGAGGAGACTACTTACCGATAAGATCCAGTGTTATTCTCCTGTTCATTACCACAAACAATCAAGGCTTGAAAGAATTATCTAGGAAGCCAGCCTTTTAAGTGTGAGGTGCATTTGAGGAGGATGAATCTGAAGGTTTCTATACGTAGGAAAGGGTTTTCACTATATTGTTACTTGAAGGTCAGGCATCTACCAAAACCTACGGCCTGCAGTATGTTTTATTATACATCACTGGCCAGGTACTGTGTAATACCTGAGATAGACCAAACTACAATGTCAGCTATGTAATTGTAACTTTTGTCAGCTCCAAAAAACCCATTGCATGTGTACATATTAAAACAGAGCCATCTTTTTTCCTTTGAGTTCTGGTATTAGCTATTTTCTTAAAAGGCTATCTTTCAAATTATTTTACTTTAAGAGGGAAAATGTGAAAGGATTTTACAGAAGTAATAAGGGATACCCAAGACAGTGGTGAATATGAGATTATATACAACTACAGCATATAAGCATCTCTGCACTGAGCTGGAGGACAAGAAGGCATGTTATATTTAAGAACTGAAGAAAACCCTGGAAATGTCTAGACCCAGTCCCAAAATTCTTTTTGGCTTCATTCCAGGCAGGATCCCACCTGGTGTTTGTACAGTTGTCATTCCCCTGCACTTAATAAGATTATTTTATTTTTTCAAGCACCGTATTTTTAATTTCCTTGAACTTTTTCATATGTCATATATATACACACATAGACATAATTAATATACATACTATGTATGCTGAATACATGCTACATATAATATAGAAATAAATTACAGACTAATTTTATTCTTCTTCACACCTATATAAGCCCAAAGTAACCATGTCAGTATGAGCGATTTTGTTGCTTCTGTTTGAAGCCCCCTTGTTGATCAACATCTTGTAGAGCAATGCCCAGGAACAAGCCATGTGGCTGCAACATGTGGTTACAACATTCCCTACTTACCCCATAATGTCTCACTGTGGAGGCTCAGCCTGGCAAAGCACATAGCGTGTGAGAGCTCTAAGTGTGTGACTGGTGCCTGTGACATCAGACTGCCACTGCTCAGAGCCATGCATTGAATTGCATTAGTCTGCTTAGTTAACTAACTTCGGCTGAAATCATGGCTTGGTTTTTGTTCTCTGACACCTTGTACTTCTTTTGGCAGCAAATTTCTCCAGGGTCCTCTGCAGGTTTTAGTGTTTTTTCTCCAGATGTACAGAACAGCATTTTAAAGAGGCTTTTATGTGTAGTCAACTTCTCTATACCTCTTTCAGAACTCCTCCCAGTTTGCTATATGTACACTCCATGTACTTTCAAACCTAATTTGGGCTGCTACCAGCTTTTAAGTGACTAACTGTGCAACCTTAATAACTTCCAAATGTATTATTTCTTATTTATTTTTTCATGCTTTTAAAAGAGAAACAGAAGAAAATACTCTAAAAAACAAGGTGCTTCAGTTTCTCAGGATTTGAAATGCTCTTGCTTGTGGAAAAAAGCAAACAAAGTGCAAATTCCATAATCCAAGGCTATGTGACTGGACATGACCAGATTATTTTAGTTCCATGTTATGCAGTTCGAAAACTAAGCAAAGACATTAGCTTATCACACACATCTACTTTTACTTAATCCTTTGTAACTCACTCCAAATCCCATTTATTCAATACGCATTCTAATTAACTGAACAGAAAACACACGACAACTTTGATGTAGTGAAGCAGATGCTAGCATTAATTTTTAAAACGTAAATTGCATTGCTATTTTGTGAGTCTGGCTACAAATCATTTGTAAGACAAATATACTAGTGGAACAAAAGAACACACACTCATGAGATAAGAAAATTAAGACTTCATACACTACTATACTTGACTGAAAAAGATGGTTCTAGCCCAGACTTTTGGGTTTTGGACCAAGGTGTAGTTACCTGTCCCCAGTAATATCAAAAGACATGCATACTTCTTATATTAATCAGAGTAGCCAGTAGAGCTCATTTACTTGACACTAGCAAGACTACATCTGGATAACTGCATTCAGTTTTGGGTCCCTAGTACAAGAAGGATGTTAATATATTCGAGTAAGTCAAGCAGACAGCCAGCCACTGAGATGGCTGGAGCGCTTGTCCTGTGAGGAGAGGCTGAGGGAACAGGGCTTGTTCAGCCTGAAGAAGAGTCAGCTCTAGGGGGACCTAGCAGCAGTCTTACAGTACTTACAAGGAGGTTACTCAGAAGATAAAGCCAGGCTTTTCACAGAGGTGCCTCATGGGAGAACAAGAGGCCATGATCATATGCTGAAACAGTAGAGTTTTCAACTGTGTAAAAGAAAAAAGGTAACTGTGGGATGATTAGCATTGGAACAGAATGCCCAGAGCAATAATGGAATCAGTTGTTGAAGATTTTCAAGACAAACTGGAGAAAGTACCAAGCAAGCTGGTGTCAAAACTAAGCACTGGCCCTGCTTTGGCATGAGGGTGTGCCACAGACCTGCCTGAAGTTCCCTCCAGCATGAGTGATCTGTGATTCTGTACAAATCCCAAACTCTCATCAAGATATTGTGTAAAAGCATTCTAGAAGATTTTAAGCCTTTCTGGGGGAAGTGTGTTTCACTTGCTTACTTAAGAAAACTAGAATAATAAATGAGAATGGTTTTAGAAGCATATTAAAATAAAAGATAAATCCTGACTTTCTTAACTCACCCCCACCACAAAAATAGAAGTGATAATGCTATGACAAACATCAAATGGGAACGCAAAACAAACAAAAAACCAAGCCCACCAAAACCAAACCTGATTTCCTGTAGAAAATTTTTCCCAGTTACAGTCCAGGACAGAGAGGTTCAGTCAATCTGTTTTCCTCTCAGTATGTGAAAAACGTCGGAGCAAACACACAATCTAACCATTTGCACACATTACAAGCCACAAAAAAAGAGCCCAGCTTAATACCCTATAGAGAACTTAAAACCTTTCCCACAGAAGCCAAGTGCTGTAAAATCCTACAATGTTTCACAGGACAATAATGAGAGAGGTTTGTGGCACCAGCAATATTCTAGGTCATTGAAATAACAAGGAATCTCTTCAGTGAAGATGCCTGTGTTAAGGAGCGGATGATAGCCTACGTCATAAAGGAAGGGGAAAAAAATATCCATGCCAATTTAATATCCTAAAAAATGTCTTTCTTACCCCACATTTGGCAAGTGCTTTGGCTTTTTACAGACAAGTAAAATACACTAACAAAAGACTGAGTATCAACGCATTCTTCCCTATATTCTCTCCCCAGTTTGGGCCTATTTTTCATCCTTTGAAGATAGAGAGGGGAAAACTCAAGAGCCAAATTATACCTCAAGATAACAAGAAAAAATAAGTCGGGTTTGGCAGAAGACTTGAAGTTTGGGATTCATACATTATCAATTCAGCACAATTCAGCACAGGATAAACAAGGACATGAGAATATCAACAAATAAGAAGTCTGCAGACTTTGCAGGCTGTTTCAATCACAGGCAACTCTCCCTTTGAGCCCAGTATGACCAGTGTAACTCAGTGTAGTCGTCTCAGCTTCAGAAAAAAATCTCCAAGCAAACAACAAAAAGCTGGTTTCAGACTGTGGTAAAGCAATATTATTAAATAAATAAATGATTGCATGTACATTTTTGACAGCAAAGAAATTTCTTAGCTGTCAAATGCACATTGAACATGGTTTCAGCTGAAGAATAAATAAAATCCATAAAGTTATGCACTTAACTGAAGGGAAGGCAAATGTCTCTCATTCCTCCCAAAACAGAAACCAAAACAGCATCCATCACCGTGTTTCCAGGATATCATACATATAAATCTCACTGTTCTCTGCCTTAACAGTTTTCAGATATACTTCAGATACACTTAACAAATGCGTAAATATGCTCACTGCATCCCACTCTAAGCAATGCAGTTTGATCCCAAGAGAAACAGAATGACCACAGCTTGGCCATCTCTTAGGTTAAGGCCCTGAAAGGGTAGAAATGAATAGGGCCCTCATCCAGGAGTTTTGCCAAACCTTCCTTAAGACAGGTATGTGTGTATCATACATAAATGTCAGTGAGAGTCCAAACCAGAAGAGAATTTGAGCAGCTCTAGGAAGCGCCTGGAAAATTCACACAGTCAATGGCAAATTTCCCACTGACTTTAATGAGTCCAGGATTTCCCCTCCATTGATGAGTAAGACAAAAGTCACAACCACATACCACAATCTAATTAAGAGATAAGAGAAAAGCATTTTTAGTAAACCTGCTATCAATAAGAAAAAAGTTGGAAGACCTTAATTCGCTTTGTTTGTATGTCAAAGATAGCAAACAAGTTTTAGTCCTGGGTAAGACTCAGCCCTTACTAATACAAAAGCCTTTTTAAAAAAGGTTGTATTGGCACCTGCAGCCTCCCTTCACACAGCTGGAAAAGACAAGAAGAAACTAATGAGCACGTATTGATGCCTTGGATTGATGTACTGATGAACTGAATTATTCACAACCATGTTCAAAACAGAGAAGGGCCTGAACTGCGCAGCAGAGTGGATTGCTTTTTCTTTCTGCCCTTTCCATCACCTGCTACTCATAGATCAGGCCTGCTTTGACTCTTGACAGCAGCAGGTTTTCAGGATCATCCTGTTTTCAGAAAGACCAATCAGCTTTAATTGTTTTCAGAATCATAACCTGAGTCAAATGCTGAATCCCAGACTACTCAGCAGCTACACTTAAGTTAAAACTCTTAGCTGCATACTGGCCCATATCCATCTTCCTAGACCATTTATCATTATTATTTTTGATCACACCACAATAGTTCCTAGTAGCATGAAAATTGTATCAAGCAATCTATCTACAGTATGCTGCCTTCTCTTTCTGTGTGGCACTATTAATAGATCTCTATGCTCCTAAGCAAGGAAAGGACAATGTGTTTAATGTGATAAAAGGGATTAAGTAATTCCTTCATTTTCCTTTTTTCTTTTATGAGCAGAGAGCTTTTATAGTGAGAACAACTTTCAAAAGCAGTCATCTTCAAATCTGAAGTTGATAAAACTGTGATCACTTGGTATCTTTCTGCTGCAAGGGAAACTCACAGCCAGGATCTTGCAACAAAGAGTGGTATCTCCTGACTATGCATCAACTGAGGTGCAGTGAGCTCTTTTGTCTCTAGTGCAACTCTTTGAGGTCACAAAGAGGAGTGTATCTTCATCAGCATCACTGGTAACTGGAAAGTGGAGGGTAAGGCCCCAGCATGGACTTGGGGTAGAACGAATAACAGGCAGCTTGTAGACTGCAGGAGAAATGGTCTGCCATTACTGAGCTTTCTTACTGAGATCTCCAACACTGGGCTAGATGGCAATTTCTGCCTTCTGAATTTCCATTTCTGGCTAAACATGGAATCATAGACTGGTTTGGGTTGGAAAGGATATGGTTGGCTTTCTGGGCTGCAAGCGCACGTTGCCAGGTCACATTGAGCTTCTCATCAACCAACATCCCCAAGTCCATCTCAGGGCTGCTCTCAAACCATTTTCTGCCCAGCCTGTATTTGTGCTTGGACTATTACACCTTTTTGGATGTTTTAAATACATGGATCAAAGATTCAAATTCTAGGGATGCCTGACTAGCTAGAAATGGAAACATATCCAGGCCAATGTTCCTCGTAAATCTTTCATTTTAGATTAGTTACTAAGGAAGGTGTAACTCATTTGTATGTCATGTAATTTGTTTCCGCTACTGTGAAATCACTCTACTACTGGCAACAAGTGCCCCCATGAGGGTCTTTGTGTTATTTTATGTTTCAGAAATATTTGCTGTATGAACTATCCTTCATTACAGTACATAGATATTTGGAGTACCTAGATATTAATGTCAGATTGTATTGAACATTATTATAGCAACAGGATCATTTAAAGGACATACTGTAAATCAAAGAAAAAAAATCTGCTGCTGCTATAGAAAGTCCCCAGTGATATTATTCTCCACACACTAGCGGTGCATTATAAATCAATGCAGAGGCAGTCTTTTAAAATAAGCATATGCTACCCCTGATTTCTTGTATCAAGTCACACAATATTTTCAGTTTAACTTGTTGCCTAACTACTAGCACACCTGGGTAATACTGTTCCCAGGCAACCGCGTATAAGCACAACAAGAATAAAGCAATGGAAATCTCAATGTGGTGTTTTAGCAGAAGCCTTCTGAGAAGGAGAGGGAAATTGGGAATATAAGGTATTCAAACCACAGAATTCAAGGCATTAATAGAACTTAATCCTGAAGAGCGTAAATCCTCAGGAAAAGATCAAAGAGAAAATAAAACAAATTATGAGACTATTACAGATAAAAGTAGCTAATAGAGCATCTGTTTTCATGAAAATATGTAAATATACATGAGAGACCACATGTCATCTTAGAAAGCCACCAAGATTACCAGTGTAAAAGAGTGTTTACTCAGGAGTGTCTGTGAACTATTTTCTCCGGGCTTCCAGAGCAGTCAGGAGCGCCTGGACAATCACTGCAGTTCAGAGCTGCTGAGCTGAGCCAGGACTGCTGGCTGAGGAGTCCTCTGAGGCCAAGGAGAATTTTGGCCCCTAACAGATGTCCTGAAATCCATGCATGTCCAAGGAGACCCAGAGACTAAGCAGGCTGAACTTGTTACCCATTCCATCCTCTGTGATTTGGGGAAAACTTGAAGCATAGTTTCCAAATAAGCAGCAAAGGTGTGGAGGATGGTATTCCTGTCCTAAGAACAATCTGGCACATGGAAGGAGGCCTGGGTTTAAAAGCTACATAGTTCAGCTTGGATTTAGGCAGATATCTTAAAGCAGCTACAAGGCTGGGGTTTGCGGGGAGAGAAAAAGAAAAAATCCAGCCCACTCACTACACATTTTATCTGCATCTCCCTAGCTTTACAAAAATTATTCTTAGGAATCTTGCAGCGTGATGAAAGTGTGTAAAGGCTGAGCTCCTGAGAGAAGTCAGTATTGCTGCCGTGCACAAAACCCACACTCTGATACAGAGTTAATACCTCCAGATCCTATTTTATGATAAAAAATTGACACGAGGAGCCTGTTCTACCATCCTTAGTTCTGCAACTGCCATTATAGATTATGTGTACTTCTACACAAATCTGTGATGTGGCTTAGAGAGCACATCTATGTATTTCAATAGTGGCTGCACCATACTCTTACATCCAAGGAGCATCAAGAAATATTCTGCTCCTTCCTAATGCTGGTAGTGGTTCCTACCAAGCAAGTTGCAGAAATGGGCACATATTCTCATAGTGCAGCCTGCTGGGTGGAGACAGTGGGGACAGTCAGGGCCGAGACTACTAAGATGAAGTTGGGAGAAGCTGCTGCATTGAGAGAACAGGACAGTACATGTGCCTGTCATGAGAGGGTGGGGAGGCAGGGTCATTGATGGGGAAACGGAACAAAATATAGAGCAACTGGTTCAATATGGGTCACTGGGCATGGTGGTTTAACTGCAACTGGATTAGCACAAGGAAAACAGTGAAAGACTGCATCCTAGCTGAAGATGGGAGGGGAAGAGGAAGGGAGCACCAACTTTCAGGTCTTAACAGCCATGAAGAGAGAGATGCTTCCTGAGGTAAACTTGTTATTAATCACTGGGTGTATGACCAGAAGAATGCAAAAGGATAAACATTTATTATGTCAGCATGTTGTGATACTGGAATAAAAGTGGACTCTATGCTTTTTAAATAAGTATTTACATCTTTTTTTAATTTCCTATTAATAGTATTTTGGTGCACTGTGATTTAATACGTAAATTTGCAAGAGAAAAATCTGTCTTCAGAAGTCCAGGTACTGTGTTTTTTTCCTGACAGATAGTAACATTGAACTGTAAGAGTTGCTACCACTAGAATACAGACATATTGTAAAAGCTATTTAATTTCCCAGTGGGAAAACGCAAAATGTTCTAAGATGGATTACCTTACTACTAATCTTAGTAAGGTGTTTCTTGTATTTTGCAATTAATTTCTGCAAGGTACTTACCGGAAGACTCAAAAATTCGTTAAAGTAGTCCACAAGCATATCATCTGTGGCTAGGAATTCTTCCTACAGAGAGACAAAACCACAAAGCAAGGTTTGTACTAACCTGTGCTAACATGGTTTGAATGCACTGTTGCCTCAAACAATTACTTTTCCATGAGATATGACATGCAAACTTTTGCAAAATGTTATTTCCCACTTCTGATATAATGACTGCATCTCTGTTATATTCTAGGCACTGAATATCACTGAAGTCCTTAGCAATTTAAAAAACACATGTGAAGGTAAATCCTTTGCCAAAAATGTATAGATAAAGCCTTCATAAACCAAACAGCTTCTAAAAGCTGCAAATCTACATGTTTACTGTTGAAAAAATGTGCATAATCTAACAGTCTAGACATTCCTCACATTATACCTTTCTTTCTCGCTATTGGGAAGGAGGGGAGTATAAAATTTCACCAAACCCTGTTTCTGCACCCACACTTCTGCTTGAGGA
This sequence comes from Pampusana beccarii, assembly GCA_013399365.1. Classification (NCBI taxonomy): domain Eukaryota; kingdom Metazoa; phylum Chordata; class Aves; order Columbiformes; family Columbidae; genus Pampusana; species Pampusana beccarii. Next base: position 1,792,731 of record VWYH01010051.1, read on the forward strand.
TGACTTGGGGGAGTTCACAGATCCATATTTTGGCTCACCAAGCAAGCAGTATATGCCATACTTGGAATCTGACAGCACTGGGAGACTTTCTGTTGATTTCATCACAAGTGAAGACTCTACCTGCAGGTGTTTCTGTACCCTTTCTAACTCCTGCATTTTAAATCTTGTTAACAAGACTCAAAAACTGTAGAAAATATATATATATATTTTTTTGCTATTGACAAATCAATAAATATGGATCCCAATCTTACTTCTACTGCACTAAATACCAACCCCACCACCCCTAACCCCCATTTCAGTTCAACAGAAGGTAAAAGTAGAACATTATTCCATTGGACTTCAGACATCTGTCTTCAGTATCATAAAGACTTCTGAACAATTTTTAATAGTTTCGGTTTCTTGACTATTCTATTATTTCTGACTTGTAATACAAGGAAAATGCACTTAAATCAAATGCTGACATCAGCAAAGGTCCTGTGACACAAATATTTTTCCTCTTTCTTAAGCTCATAGCACTGTAATATGCTACTGAGGAAGGCTGTGCACAGTGTACGTGGTGGCATTTCTAGGCAGGCAGTATCTTGATCGAAACTCCACAGTGTCTAACCTAATTAGGCACAGCTTGTACCTACATAAGGAAGAAATCTTGAGCTAATCTACTTTCCTATGAACCCAGTAAAGCCCCTGTGTGCTGCATGGCAAGCTGGAACCAAACCTAATAGTTTTTGCCCAGCCTTAGTCTGCCAATATTTATTCCTTAGCATTTGTGGTTGCTGCTTTGACTGATACAGGACAGACAAGCAAGCCCAACCTCATTCCTGGAAAATGCTGACAGCACTGAAAGCAAGACTTTCTGTATTGCAGAGGTTGTGCTTTATTTGGATCACAGGCCCACAGTCCAATGCAGTTGCAGTACCATGTACCTAGAGATGTTAGGGCACTGATTAGGTAGGAATCATAGAATCGTAGAATTGTTTTGGTTTGAAGAGACCCTTAAGGTCATTGAGTCCAACCATAACCTAACTCTAGCAGCAAACCACGTCCTCAAAAACCTCATCTATACACCTTTTAAACACCTCCAGGGATGGTGACTCCACCACTTCCCTGGGCAGCCTGTTCCAATACCTGACAACCCTTTCTGTGAAAAATTTTTTCCTAACATCCAATCTAAGCCTCCCCTGGTGCAACTTGAGGCCATCTCCTCTCTTCCTATCACTTGCTACTTGGGAGAAGAGACCAAACTCCTCCACGCTACCACCTCCTTTCAGGTAGTTGTAGACAGTGATAAGGTCTCCCCTCAGCCTCCTTTTCTCCAAACAAAACAGCCTCAGTTCCCTCAGCTGCTTCTCAGAAGTTCTGTGCTCCAGACCGTGCACCAGCTTCGTTGCCCTAGGAGAATTTCCCAAGTGTCTAACCCAAAGCATTTTGAAGTCAACAGAAAATGCTAATGTCACTAAGCAATCAATCAGATCCAGAAATCTCAACTCAGCAAGTATTAACACAATCAACAACAACAACAACAAATTATTAGAAACAAGCTGTAGTCTGCCCCACATTTGGTTTGGGTAATGCACAATTAGATTTGACACTGATAAGGGTGAATCTGAAGACAGCTAGGTGTGATAATACCCCATGTAAATATTTTGTTGTTTCAAAGGACTCAGTCAAAATAATTCCACTTATTACTGACTGAAATATAAGATCTTTAAGAACATGCAGGTAACATGTGTTTTTAATTTGCCAAGGATATAATTCTCTGTAGTCACATGTAACAGCAAGAAATGTAAACACAGTGGTTGATTAAACAATAAAATGTTTATGATCCTATTAATGCAAGCTTTACTAGTTACTGATCTTACTGCATCTATATACAATATACTTTTCTCTGGTTTTTGAAGGTTTTCTTGTGGTCAGGCATTTCATTTGAAAGTATAATTGCACTTTCATATTTGTACATTATAGGTTATGGAGTTGCAAAAACAATATTATAGCTTAGATTTTTGTGTCAGGAAGCATTTTGCTTCATTTCTTCCCATGCCATCTTTCCTGCTGCATGGTCCAAATTATGGCTAGAGACGCTGCCTTACAATTGCAACTGGGGGTCAAGGTGTGCTAAAAATTGGTCCAAAACTGAAGCTTTGCTTTCGTGTAATTTGTGTACAAATAGGAGTATCCTGAGCCTGATTTCTGACATTCTTTTAACATTGAAAGGAATTTAAAAATCATTCTGGCAATGGTATACAATAATTTCTTAGATATTTTGTGGAACCAAACTTTATGAATTTCTATCCGTAGTATTTGAGAGCTTTCTCTGTTATTGCCATCACAAAAATGTACAGCAACATAGAAATATTATTAGATGCTAAAGGAAATGCTGAACATGGGTAAAAGTGGCACCATCTTGAAAGGTTTGCATTTCACATTGCAGCACTCACAAAAATTATAAATACCTCTCCACTCTTGAAAAATATATAGTAAATGGCATCCTTAAATGTCAAAGTTAAAGTTAGTATAAAACCTTGATCCTGCATAGATCTCTGACAGCTGCAAGTCCTTGTGTGAAGTTTACCTGGAGTCAGACACTCCTAGTCACACGAAGTAGCCTGCAGGCTCCCAAAAGGGATAGCAATAAATTTATACCTTAAAATACACAGTTACGAAGATATCTAAAATGGGGAAAAGGCAAACGTTACCTAAGCTGCAAGATTTGAGGTGTCATTTCATATGAGGTTAATATCTACCTTTCAAATGAGAAGACAAGCATCAGGAAAATGCTACAAAGAGCTCTGAGCAAAAGGTAAAAAAGGTAAAGCAGAAGATTTTTAAACCCATCAAGTTGACCCTTCCAGTTGATTGTTGCCTTCCTTCCTTTCTGTTTTCATCCTTATTCTCCATAGTTTCCTGTTACTTTGTTTTTCCTAATTATTTTCAAACTAAGGTTTTTTGTGTGTGATAAAACAGTAAGAAATTACTCAGTACTCCATACTTACACAGAGGAAATAAGTTAGAAACCAGACAACAGTTTCCAATAACTTTTTTTTACCTTTTTAGCTCTACAGTTGCATGACAAAACAAATGATCAAGCCTTAAAAAGCATACTTACGAACACTTCTTCTGTTATACATGGAGGCTCTGAAACACAAAAAAGAAATACCATACATTATCCAAGTACTACAATCAAGCTTGCTTAACTATGATTACTGAACAGAAACAAAAAGTACTGAGGCATGACAACCTTCCTGGATATTCTGAAATAAAATAACTCAGCCTGAGGAAACAAAATAAACTCCAAGAACATGTAGTAACGTTGACCCGTGCATAAAAAGGTTGAGTATCACAGGAATTATTTAAATATAATTAAAGTATTATTTAACTAGATTATTTCTCACACATACATGAACCTTTTGTCAGCTTTCCTCTGCAAAATTGATTACTAGAAGCTTACTGGTTTTAATCAAAGTAGAGGTTTGTATGAGACTCTAGAAGACTTGAAGAGCAAACATTACAAATCGTATGATAAAATTCCAAAAAAAAGTAATTATGGGTGTTCCAAAATAACCAAATCTCACTCATTCTAGGAGAATATTCCATCTTTTGTGATGCCATTTGGAAGGAGTAAAGTTCTCTCTTCAGACTGCTGAATTTTGCTGGGCAAGTTTAAACCTAGCAGTTCAAAACCTCCCTCTTTTGTATCGCCATCTGTATCCCTGAGGCAAACCCCCTGGGGTCAGAGCCCGGCCTGACACAGTCAGTCCGTCACCCTGCGCGGAAAGCGCTACGTACCGGTGGTGAGCCGCTTCGACTGCATCCTGGATCTGCACACGCAAGGGCCCGCACGCACACCCGCATGCTTACGGCCTCATTTGCCAAGGTGAAATCCTTGACTGCAGACCAGAACAGGAGCTGCGGAGGTCCTGGGCCCGGCCGGGGACAGCGGGTGCGCGGCAGGGCAGGCTGGCTCTGCGGCGTGGCTCGCAGCACGGCGGGTTGCTATGGCACTGCAAACAATGCACAGGGTGAGGTCAGCGGGAAGCAAATCCTTCCAGTGCTGAGGCAAAGCTCCCTGACACACACTCACCGATGAGGCTGTGCCAGATGCACTCTTCCCCTTCCCTGCTTCCCCCCTGTTCCAGGCTGACGGACGGCTATGGTCATGCACACACCCCTTGGTCAACAGACACAGAGCTTACCCAATGAAACGCCTTGGTTGAGAGAAGTTTCTGGACCACTACCATAAATGACCACAGCTCAGGTTCAACTAGTGTATAAAAGGAGACCACTGCAGACACGCGTTGAGTTGGTCTTTCTCAGAGGATTGAGTGTGCGGTGGAAGACCATGCTCCTTAGACTGGCCATCTAAGGAACCTTCCCCAGAGACTGTGACTCCTGACTGACCTGGGAAGCGATCTGGGTACCCTTGAGAGTCTCCATTTTGACACAGAGTGGGAAGATGAGCATTTCGCATCATCACTCTGTTGTTTTGGGATCTGATCCCCTTGAGTTTGAGTCGGTTGTGTAGTAATTGAACTCCTAACTGGTATCAAACTTGTGTTTTATAATATTATCGGAGTGCTGAATAATTTTGGATAAACCCTGTTTGTAGTTGGTTTTCTGCTAAGCAGCTCTGGTTACAATAAAGTCTGTTGGGAGCTTATTGCCTGCCTCAATGGACTTTGGGGTACCTCTGTGACACAGGCACACTGCTGATATGGCCCCCAAAGAGATGCCTGCGAACTAGGAACTCCAGGATATTTGCAGCAAGAAATTAAGTGCTCTTTTCTCAACTGACCTAGGTAGTTCTTAGTCCAAAATTGGATTCTACTTTCTCCTACCTTAGCAAAACCCTTCAGCCATGTGGAATTTTTGGCTTTAAAAGATCTCACGCCATATGACTAATAACCAACAGATTTACATCATGTATCACATAATTCTGCATCTGTAAGCAGGCTGTAAAGCTTGATCCCCAGTAACAAAGTCAGTCCCATCTATGCTAGAGAACTTCCACTGTAGTCAGGTAAGATAAGGTGAGGAGCTTTATATTGCTAAGGCTGAGATGAAACCTGGGCTGTTTGCTGACAGCTGGAAACAAGCTCCATTGTGATGTGCCAGAAACACAACCTGCAGCCTTGGCAACAGCCTTTCCTGCTGCCTCCTGCTGCCAAGGCCCAGACCTAGCAGAAATCCAAAGGCAGCTGCGTTTTCCCCCAGCTGGGGAAAAGCTTAAAAATAGCATAGGTGGGAGGAGAAAACACATTAAGAGACAGAATAGAGCCTACTCCCAGCATCTTAGTTTTTTCCTTGGCATGAGGAGGTACTCCAAGATACAAGAAAAAGTCACGTTTCTGGTAGTGTCAGTAAAAGATGTGTACAAAGAAGGAATTCAGGCTCCTATTTGAGGATTTCAGAAGACTTCAGGTGTTCTGCAACTGGGATCTGAAGACATCCTACCTAGTGAGTACCTGATCCTAGAACTGCATAAATTCTTCAGGCACCTTCAGGTTTTTGGCTTGAAAGTTCCCTCAAAGGTTCTACTTCTGCTTATTTCTGGAACAGCACTGGTTTTGGTAGCTTGGCATAAATCCCATTGGGATGAATTGTACAAGATGTCACATATGCAAGTTCCGTGAGGGGCTCCTTTGAGAAGCCTAATCCATCAGCTGCTCTTAGGAGATGACCAAAACGCACCAAGAGCTTCCCATTCCAAGCAAACTCTGTCATTTGTGCCCCCTTTGACAAACAGTATAGTATGTCCAGCCATACCCTTCAGCTGTGAAAAAAGAAAAAAAAAATTATTTTAATTTATACATTACTTTGGTGGAATCCACAATCAAGTAAAAACAGAACAAATATATATGCTCAGAGACTACAGCTTCAGCCCAGGAACTGATGACTCTCAAAAATGAACAAGCAGTAAATCAAATATCATAGAAGCATGGAAAATGGTTTCATGTCCTATAAACACACGGCATTTTGCACCGTCTACTCCAGATGTACATTCACATACCTGAGAGTGCCTGCCTGAATACAACAATCACTGCTCTATTTACTAAATGCCAGAATAATGCCACTTGTAATTGTTGTGATGGAATATTGTTAACTGTCTGATTAGGTTTTATGAGTGGATTGTTTTGTGATTTTTTTTTCATGTAACAGAAGAAAAATATTTCCCAAGATTTAAGAGATAAGCTAAATAATATCATAGCAAAGATACACATTTCAGCCAGAAGTTTGATATGTATTAAAAGCATATTCAAGGGAAGCAAATAATAAAAAATAAAGATTCAAATTTAAGTGAGCTATGGACAATTTAAATAGTATGATCAATATTCTGATGAAGTATTAACTAGTCTTAAGTTCTCTGGATGCAAATTCTGTTCAATAAGACATGACAAAAAGTAAGTTAACACTAAGTGGCATATATTTAAGCACAGGATTTCACAGTGGCATGTATCAGAACGTGTTCTATTGTGATTATTAAATATTTCAAATAAGTATACCTATCATGTAGGTAAGAGAAATATGCATAACAAGACAGCCCATAAAATATAAAATGAAACCTTTCCAACAGGTAGAAGAATTGCACTGCATTTTGTTTGCAGTGCATCATCTCATAACCAAGCTACTTAATACAATTTCAAATGTTTAAGCTAATGATCATTCCATTCCTTTTCCTTCTGCCCGTTTTTCTTTCTGATGTAGGTTTAGACACAGTCTTTGGTATATAACATTCTCCTAAACTTCCCTAGTTGCTTGTAATTTTTGAAGAAAACACAGCACACCTGTCCGGTCAAAAGAGATTATTATCCTGCGGTATTCGGCATTGGTGAGGCCCCACCTTGAACACTGTGTGCAGTTCTGAGCCCCACAATTTAAGAAGGATGTGAAGGTCCGTCAATGTGCCCAGAGGAGGGCAGCCAAGCTAATGAAAGGGCTGGAAGTGATGTCCTGTGAGGGGCAGCTGAGGACTTTGGGCTGGTCTGGTCTGGAGAACAGGAGGCTGAGGGGCGACCTCATTGCTCTCTGCAGCTTCCTGAGGAGGGGCCATGGAGAGGGAGGTGCTGAGCTCTGACCCCTGGGATCCAGGGACAGGACACGTGGGAATGGTTCAAAGCTGCACCAGGGGAGGTTCAGACTGGGCATGAGGAATCATTTCTTTATGGAGAGAGTGGTCAAACACCGGAACAGGCTTCCTAGAGAGGTGGTCGATGCCCCAAGCCTGTCAGTGTTTGAGAGGCATTTGGACAATGCTCTTAATACCATGCTTTAACTTTTGGTCACCTCTGAAGTGGTCAGGTAGTTGGACCAGATGATCATTGTAAGGACCCTTCCAACTGAAATAGACTATTCTATTCTAGAAAATAACAACAGAAACATGGCATGTGCCTTTTTTAAAATTAGAAGTGGAAGTCACAAGTCAGCTTAGATAGAATTGAAGTTTGGAAGTGAGTAAATTTTTTAAAAAGTCATTTTTCTCTCCTTCTGTCATCTGGTATATTTTGGTATAAAACTTTTAGGTCTTTTTTCTCTTTGTAGTGTGCTTCAAATATTGTATTTTGGAATAAGGTCATCAGGAAATGTACGCTGTACTCTCTTATGGAGAATCTATTAGCAGTCCTTATCACATTCTTATTATCTTAGCTAACAATATATTTAGGTCAAATATTTTGTGTGTGCGCGTTTCAGTCCTGATTTTATATTGCCAGTTAGATGTTCACCAGCTGGGGAAGCTGAGGTATAAAATTAAGCTCATTTTCCTCCTTTTCCACATTCTTCTCATTCCATGCTCTTCTAGTAGTTTCATTGTGAGTATTATTTAGCTCAGCAGAACTGCAGACCTACAGAATGTTTCCTAGATATAGTCAAAACCATGATCTATCCCAAAAAGCATCTGATTTTGTAAAAAAAGATGAATGGCTAGACAGGATGGATAATAAGTTCTGGAAAAGGTGATGCCAGTAAAATTCTAGACCAAAAAAAAATGTAATAAGACTACAAGTAGGTTTCAAACTATTAGCATTTTGAGAAAATGGTGATCTAGCAGAGATACGCAAAGGAAGACAAACAGGAGGAAAACGTAAATTGGTCCTCTCCGTCCTTGCTGGCATCTCCCGCCTCTGCTTATTACTGAAGAGCCATTTGGAGAGGTGAACTTTCAGTCAAGACTTTAATCTGTCGTTGTACCTTTCCTCGACACTTCTCAGAAATTTATGCTTTCAAACGTTTACCAGGGAAAGTATTTCAAAGTGCCACCCAGGCAAATCAGATCAAAACTGCTGAGACAACTTTGCACTCACAGAAACAAGCAGGTAAGCTATGCCAGCTTGCTGGCTGAACAAATGTCCTCCTTGTGACTTGGTCAAGTAAAGAGAAGACATAAATTGGATTGCTATATTAAATCCAAATGCACACTTGTGGTTTTAGGTGCTAACCTGTGTTTGATTCCTGGCAGTGGTCACAGTAAAGTCGTGAATATTCCCATAATTAATTACTTGTTCAAAAAGTAACAAATACTACTGAAAAAAATCAGATAGGCAACTAGAGGGATCTCCAAGGGCAGATATGGAGCTGATTCCCCTCAATTTTCAATTGAAAATCCCCATCTCACATATAGGTGGGCATTTCATCATGGGATATCTTTAATACCTAAATATCTTCCCAGAAATCCAGCTTTAGTTAAATGTAAGTACTCCTTCTTTGGATGACTGCCACATACATTTTAGCTTTTACATCTGAAAGCAGCAATCTCATAACCTGGAAACAGGTGCTAGGAAACCTATTTAAATATTGACTGCAGCACTGCCAAAATAGGAGTCAGATCCTGAGAGGAAATCACAAACTGATCATCACACAGCTGGCCCTTAAATGCCTTAAATTATTCTGTTAGCAGAATGACAGAATCTGCCTGTTGTGGTGGTACAGCTTCTGTGTATTGAACCTGTTAGTTCTGTGGCTGTCAGAAAAAGTTAATGCAGACACCCAGGAAAATAGTTATTAAAAATATTAAGACACAAAAGAGTTCTGAAAGAAAAAAAAAAAATCCACACTCCTGAAGAGGAAAACAAGTGCTTAGAAAGAAAGTAGGAAGGGCTAAATTTTAAGTGAAGAGATACAACATAGCTTTGGTCTAGCAACATTAGAAACCTTTTACTAGTGAAGGGCACTGTTAGAGGGACTTACAGAAGTCTCTATTTGGATTGTCACTGGAGAATACTCCTTAACTTGTCCACATCACCAGTGGACCAAGGATTCCTGTAACAATCTTATTCTAACCAGGACAAGTTAGAGGTGTTTCACCGAGTCTTAAGGCTTTAAATAAAGTTTAATTTCCCTTTGCTTAGTATGGGTCTTGGAGAAGATAGGGGGAATAGAGAGACATACCCAGAAAGTGAATAGGAATTTGGAAGGACCACTTAGCAATTTGTGATATACATTAGTATGCTACCTCATACCTGCTGGGTACCTACTTCGTACCTACAGTCATCTAATCCCTTCAGAAACTTGTATTAATGTGTTCAATTAAGACTTAATTGAAAAATCTGTTTAGCAAGATTGTGGTAGTTTGAAAAAGTATATTAGAAATAAAGTAATTCTGAGAAGACAGTATGAAAATCAGGAATCAAACCACAATGCAAGACTTTTTTTTTAAATGGCATGGTGCATAAGTTTATAGCAAGGCAGAGAGAGTTGTTTGCTAGCAGTCCCACTACAGTTAACATAGCATAGCTTTCAGCTGAACCGTAAGATACAGATCAGAAGAAACTATGACAGTTTTTTCTCACAGAGATTTCACTGTCAGGGGTGTGTCAGAAATGTTGGCACTGTGTACAAAAGACCACATTGTCACTGTGTATTCTCTGTTTTTCATGTAGATAAACTGGAGTCATATTTTGTAATACATTTTGGCTGTGCTAATTTAAGCTTTGCAAATTTACCACCACTTCTTGCTTCTGGTTGTGCAAGCAAATTTTATGACAAATGGGGTTTTTTGGGGGGGTGGGAGGCAGGGTTTACTTGTAGCTTGGTTTGAGTCAGGTCAGTTACTTGATCTCTGCTTAACATGTGTTGTAGCCAACTGAGGGGCCAACACAAGAGGCATATGAAGAAGGTTCAGTGGATAGGAATAACATACACCAACAGTGCCAAGTGTGTCCTTGACAACTTCATCTCCTGGCAGTTGGTGGCATATACCCAACAAGAAACATGAAATGCATGCACGTCTTTCCAGTCCTGCTCTTGCAGTGGAACATATGTCAACAACAGTCCCCAAACCCAGGATTCCCCAGCCGAGAACTAAGCTATCAATGCAGGATATTATTGATGTGTCAAGCCTGGGAATAGCAGCAGTGATGTTTGAGACAGTATATCCCACTGACCATCAGTTCCCACCTTTTTGTTATACTGCCGTGGCTGCTCGTGTAGCTGTATAGTGAAGCAGAGTGAGAGACTGTTCCAGCTTAAAAAAAAAAAAAAAAGGGGGGGGGGGGAGACAAACAAATCAAAACCAGCAAGTGAGTGTTAAGAATGGTATAAGAATCCATCACTAATAAATGTTGCCTAAGATTTCAGTAATGCTTTAGAAAAGTATACCAAATTACAGCTTTATTTTGTATTCCAATTTCCTACCTGTTTCACTCCTGGACTCCAGAACTACCTAGTTAAAGAATAAAAACCATTAAGTTCCCAAATTCTCACCCAGTTTTCATTTAACAGACTAAAACTGAAAAAATGCTGCTATTCTGATATTGTTTAAAATACCTTATGTGGAAATACTTATCCCCTTCCCAATTTTGAGTTTAGAATTAGTATTTTCCCTTTCTTGTTCACTAAAGCAATCGATTAAGTATGAATAGAATACATACAATAAGATTTTTTTTCTGCGATCATTTAAAACATGTTAGAGGAGGCACTTGTAGATTATCCATACTTTGTAAAACTAGATGGGATTTTATTATCAAATACATTTTCTGTAGTTAGGAAATTAAGTTCAGAGCACATGGCTCCTGAAACTATCAATTCTCAAATACTTCAACTCTTCCATGGGAGACCTGCATTTTGTAGCCAACACCAGGCTAGCATGGAGACTGCTGAATAGTTCAGGCCCATAGCTGAGAGAGGAACTGGGCCAGCAGGCGCTGTTTAGACCGATCTATGATTCTACAATCTTGCCTAGTTGCAGTAGGACTTGGCTGTGTGCCCAGCACAGCTTCACCCCATAAAGGAGGCCCAGAAGAAGTAATACCATCTGAATTGCTTCCCAGGATGCCACTCTTCTCTTGAAGATTTGGTATGCAGCTCCTGGGGGCAGAAATAACGGCCACACTTGCTTTAAGCTATTCGAAACATTTTGCGTTTGTAATGTTGAGTTAACATGTAAGGGTTAAAGCAAGGAGAAAAATAGCTGAAGTCCTGTAAGAAAAATCTTTGGTGCCCCCTTGTGATAAACTATTTTTAGCAACAGAATGTATGCATTTGAAATCAAGGACTATTTTCAGTGAGGAAAGCAGTTCAACTATTAAGATAGCTTCACATTTAAGTTAGGTAATTAACCAAAGCATTTCAATAATGTTTGTTTTCTTGTTCTCCATTCTGTATTGTATAATATTCTCCCTGGACTACTCTATAACAATTATTTAAACCATGGAAAAAGTCCAGAACAGGAACTTAGTACACCAGTGAGCATTTATGTTTGAAGCAGGAAAAAAAAGACCCATTTATTGACAGAAATACTTCCAACAGCAAGGCTGGAGAATAACTGTGTCCCAATAATAGGTTTTGTACACCACAATAGAGTACCTAATGGGAAACAAAGGAAAATTGAATCTGAAATTCCAATGTTTTGTGCGAGTTCTTCAGTACAAAATTTCTCCAAAGAGAGGAGAATGTTATCAACACAATTAAAACTCATGTTTAAAAGCCAACGGTGTTTCTATCACCACAATCTGTGTAACATCTAATCTATCAAGATGTGGACCAGGAAAACGTGATTCACATCAGAAGAAAACCATTTTGTAACCCAGTGGTCTACATGTAGGCTAGATACTGAGCTACAGAGTCCAGGCAGAGCAAGGCATTTCCAGAAGATGCGTTCTTCAGGCTTTAAATAATGCATTACACAAAATTCAGTACTTGGGGAACTTTAGTGTCCACTCAGTGAACATGAGATAGGAGTCCTCCATTTAGGCAACAGCAGTTTAGGATGATGATTAACATTTTTGCTAAAGTAGAAGACTACTGCACAACTGCTGAATAATTCTGCAATAACCTTGCAGCTCCAAATGATGACTTTAACAAGTGTTACTATATTTATCTAGGGTGTCATTGCTTCCCAGATAGCTGTCTTCCTTTTGCCAGAAGTTGTTGTCCTCTTACTACTTGAGCTGGTTCTAGTCATGACACAATATCTAAGCTTAATCAGCTTACAGAAGCATGTTTTTCACTATGATTCAGGACTGAAAAGAAGCAACTGAAGTACAGGCACAGTTTCCACATCCCATTTGCCAGAGATTGAAGGGACCTACAGAATTAAGACACAACAACCCTTGCAGAACTGTTTCCAGAATGAGTTTTAGAATGCAGAGGGGAAAAACTAGAGGGGCTTTTAACACATGAACTCCAGTCTCCAAGTCAGAGATCTATTTTTATATGAAGCTCCTAGTATTCAACATTAGCTTTTATTAGTTCATTTAGAACACAATGCCATCATATTTTCAGCTGAAGAGGTGGTTTCATTACTACTCAACCATTAGCACCCAGCTCAACAAGGCCTTACTAGCATTTAGGTTTCTGGCAAGTTTGGGCAGGTTCTAACACTGTACAGAGGCTTGTCAAAGTTAAGAAGAAAAAAAAAAATGTTAAGTCTTTTTGTAATGAGAATTTCAACTAATCAGAGCTCAGGAAGTCAGAAAGTAAAAGCAAGCTTTGTTTTCATTTAACTAAAAATAAACACAACATTCCCAAGAAGCAGTCAGGTTTTGTTGGGGCATCTGACAAGTGATAACAGAATCTGCTAGGAGTTTTATATCAAAAAATCCTATAAGATTCACTACAGACAAAAAATATGCACTTACAAAAGTATAATCACACCAAATACTAAATCACCATGAGACTGAAGTAGAGAAGAAAAAAATGCCTGAAGCTTAGTAGTACAAAGTATGAGGTTATTTACTTATGGTTCACTAAGAATTCATGTGAAAAATCTAGGATATTTTCAACATTTGTGGGAGAAAAACATGGGAGTACTACATCTAGTGACAAAACTGTGAGTGTGCAGGAGACTAAAGAAATGCTAATCTTAGTATGCATTGGTCAAAGTATTTCTCCTAGAGAAAATAAAGGCCTGTTACTATTCAAGGTCTTGGAGGTTTAATCTGTGATACTGGTTGCATAGATTCGAAGAATAGATGCCAATGGAAGCAGTGAAGAGTCATTAAGACAACCCATGAAACAGAGGTTGTACTTAAGAGATGAGACTGAGTTCAGAGTATTTTTGTCAGTGAAATAAAGAGTGAGTGAGTATTAATGCTACACAATCATAACGTTGGGGAAAAAACTGTAAGGGGAAGAACAGATGCATAGGACAGCTATTTTAATAGCAATGCTAGGGGGAAAAGAAAAAAAAAAAAAGGCAACTGGTTAACTGAATAGTAGAGCAATCTGGAATAGGTCTCCAACAAAGATCACGAGACAATATTCCATCCAGTTTTAAGACAGAACTTGATGAGTTGACATAAGAGTGGCACTAGACTCCAGGAGTCTCTTTCTAATCTGACACTCCTGTATTTCTTCATGTGCCTATGAAAACAGAAAGAAAAGGCATTACTTTTTCTCTTAAAATTAACCTAAATGATCTAAATTGCCTAAGGAATACTAATGAATAACCAGGATATGGAATAGGAAAATAATCTGACAGATATTGATGTGCTCTGTAATTTGACAAACAAAATTTTTAAATCATTTTATCTAGTTAGTGATCAAACATACTAACATTCTCTATTCTATAAACAATTCAAAAGATTTATAATGATTTTTTGCCTAAGCTCTTCCATACTTGTCACCAAGGAAAGAATGATCAGAGACTTAAGTAATTTCAATTTCCTTCTCACAGACCACTTGAAGTTTATAGTTGCTGCTCCAAATAAAAGGTTTATGAAGTACAATCCTTGCAGTAACATCTGTCAGCAGCAAAAGGTTACATCTAAGAATTCTTTTTTAGGATTTAAACCCACAGCTCTGACTCAAAACATCACCCTCAGGAATCTGAATTCATTCCCTCAACATGCTTTGTAGGCAATATTACTCCTCCCACTGTAGATCATGCCTGTCTGAAGGGAAATAAGGATTGCAAATATAAGGTTTTCAGCAACAAATAAGACAAATATTATCTTGAAAATTAAAATTAATTTCATTTTCTTCATCTTCCAGAGTGAAAGACAGTTCGCTCCTCCCTCTCCAACAATCTGTTGTCGATTGTAAGAAACACTCTTGAGCTGGAGAGTAATCATGGACAGAATATTTTAGAAAAGTCTTGACCATTGTAATTTCTACCCCAGGACCACTTTTGCATCCATCTTCTTTGTGCTAGCTACAAGTGTTAGTACCTGCCTTTAGATCTCTGAGAATTAATTCAGCCTAGTTGAAAAAGAAATATGCTAGACATTAATCCCTAGACTCCCTGACACTAAGGCTGATTTTTATTTGGGTTTTTGTTTTAGTTTGGGTTGTGGGCTTTTCTTGTTTTGGTTTGGGTTGGGTTTTGTCTTTGCTTTTACAAAGTAGTAACCTGTGTTCTCCTTTGCTGTTTCATTCAAGTCCAGACTCATGTAGCTTAGTGGTATCTGATGGACACTAATTGAGTGATACAGTATACAGAAAAGAACATACTATCAGGGACTCAAAAAAGTTACTTCCACTCTCCTACCCCAAAGACTTCATTTCTGTCAACAATGCAATCAAATATCATGAAATAATTTATTCCTTTTACCCAAACTATTAGAAGCTATTAGATAACTACAACATACTTTGTGTTCTATTAGATGTTATCCTTTCCCCATACATTAAGTATATCACTATTTTATTTCTCCCTTATGTCAAGGAATAAAGCTGGTTTTATAAAAATAAAAATATCACTGTCAGAGAGGAGCATTACCCATAGATGAGAAGTCTGGCCTTCTTACTTCACCTCGGCTCTGGTGTAGCAGTGGGCAACAGCAGAGAACTCATTTCACCTGAACACCAGAGCATAGTTACATTTGTGATAGACATAACTGAACAAGAGACATTTGATTCAATAAGATATTTTTGTGAGGCAGATTTAGAAGGGGAAAAAAATAAAGTTTTAAACATGTCAAAAGAGGGGGGGAAGTTTAAAATTGTGAAATAGGTTTCAAGTATTTTTTCCTCTCAAGCTACTCCTTGTTGGATGGATGCTGTAGATGTTAAAGATATGACCTTTAAAAACAAGTAATGCCTGTATCAGAACAAATCTACTAAATTTATTCTCCCTGAATTATTCAGATATTACCAAACACAAACCTTTGGATAAGGTCACACGTCTTACTAGAATTCTTTCCTCAAATGGAAAGGATACTTAACAACTGATTCTTAAACTGAGTTCCTATATGGTTTTCCATCCAAAGGTGTACCTGTTTCAGAAATACTTTCAGAACTATTGATAAAGTTTTCCAAAAAAAAAAGGCTTATACCTCATGTATTTCTGGATTGGACTGCAATACCACATATCATAAAGCAAACTAAATCCTCTGATTGTCTGTCATAACTCTCCCATCAATCTCAAGAACGCAATTAAAGTTTATATATATATATATATATATTTGAGATGTGAAGTACATTGGTATTCAGCAAAGGTAAAATACAGTGATGCCAATGGCAGTCTGACATGCTATGACATGCTGAACTTATTCTATATTGCAGTTACTACCATCCCCTATTTGATAGTTCAATAAGAAACAAAACTAATCCAAATGAAATTATTATAAAATTATGAACTATGTGCATTCAGATTCTTGTGTAATATAACTTCCTTCCTAGAAAGTTCTTAATCATGTGAGTTTAACCTTTAATAGAAACTATTAAGCATCTCTAAAAATGTATAGTTATTTTATACCTAAGAACAGAAAAAACAATCAAATAGTTCTCTGAACTAAGTTAAACTTTGAGTAAATCTTAGATAAAGTTCTAAACAATTAGGGAAATGCAAATATTAAACAAATCAAACACTTCAGCAATTTTTCTGCTTGCAGTTTCCTTCTCTGTAATAATCTGCCATTCTTCCTAAACCAAAACTGTATACACACATACTTCTGTATTTCCTAGCTTGTCCCCAAATCCTTCCTCTCAATTCTTCCCTCAAAACAGATTCTATGTAAAGTCAGTCTTCCAGTTGAAGTCCTACCAGTCTAACACCAGGCAAGAATAATGCAATGGCTTGGCAAACACAAATAACTATGTAATTAAAGTGTTGATAATTTTATTCATGCAATAAACATTATTTTTCTGGATTATGTATCAGGTTTATCCCTTCTTTAATGATACCATGTTTGGTTAATAAAGTTAGCACTAAAACTTTATGGCATTTTACTAAGCATGTTGTTCCTTCTCTTTCCAAATGCTATGTGGAGCAAGTATGCTAAAAATATTAACCAAACCAGTTAGAGGTGAGAAATAGGAAGTGATGTTTCTTGAACATATATTTCTAAGTGAATTATCGTGGTCCATTTGTCTTAAACATCCACAGATTAGGGGTGGGGGGGTGGAGAGAGGGAAGGGAACCACAACTCAGTTGTTATTTGTAATTTTCAGACAGTAAAAATAAAGAGATATGGTAATAAATATTAATAGAGGCAAATACAGAGCTTATCACTTAGTTGAGAGCTCTTTTTTAAAAATCAGACTACTTTAAAAATAGCTCAGTGATAAGCCTTGCCTACAAATACACACAGTAGAATTACAACATCACAAATACAACACACAGCAGAAAATCAGAGGGTGAGTGGGGAAGAAACACCACCTGACTACAAATGTTCTGCAGGATGCTTGTGACAAATTAAGTATTTAAANGTATTTCTGGATTGGACTGCAATACCACATATCATAAAGCAAACTAAATCCTCTGATTGTCTGTCATAACTCTCCCATCAATCTCAAGAACGCAATTAAAGTTTATATATATATATATATATATTTGAGATGTGAAGTACATTGGTATTCAGCAAAGGTAAAATACAGTGATGCCAATGGCAGTCTGACATGCTATGACATGCTGAACTTATTCTATATTGCAGTTACTACCATCCCCTATTTGATAGTTCAATAAGAAACAAAACTAATCCAAATGAAATTATTATAAAATTATGAACTATGTGCATTCAGATTCTTGTGTAATATAACTTCCTTCCTAGAAAGTTCTTAATCATGTGAGTTTAACCTTTAATAGAAACTATTAAGCATCTCTAAAAATGTATAGTTATTTTATACCTAAGAACAGAAAAACCAATCAAATAGTTCTCTGAACTAAGTTAAACTTTGAGTAAATCTTAGATAAAGTTCTAAACAAATAGGGAAATGCAAATATTAAACAAATCAAACACTTCAGCAATTTTTCTGCTTGCAGTTTCCTTCTCTGTAATAATCTGCCATTCTTCCTAAACCAAAACTGTATACACACATACTTCTGTATTTCCTAGCTTGTCCCCAAATCCTTCCTCTCAATTCTTCCCTCAAAACAGATTCTATGTAAAGTCAGTCTTTCAGTTGAAGTCCTACCAGTCTAACAGCAGGCAAGAATAATGCAATGGCTTGGCAAACACAAATAACTATGTAATTAAAGTGTTGATAATTTTATTCATGCAATAAACATTATTTTTCTGGATTATGTATCAGGTTTATCCCTTCTTTAATGATACCATGTTTGGTTAATAAAGTTAGCACTAAAACTTTATGGCATTTTACTAAGCATGTTGTTCCTTCTCTTTCCAAATGCTATGTGGAGCAAGTATGCTAAAAATATTAACCAAACCAGTTAGAGGTGAGAAATAGGAAGTGATGTTTCTTGAACATATATTTCTAAGTGAATTATCGTGGTCCATTTGTCTTAAACATCCACAGTTGCGGGGGGGGCGGGGTGGAGAGAGGGAAGGGAACCACAACTCAGTTGTTATTTGTAATTTTCAGACAGTAAAAATAAAGAGATATGGTAATAAATATTAATAGAGGCAAATACAGAGCTTATCACTTAGTTGAGAGCTCTTTTTTAAAAATCAGACTACTTTAAAAATAGCTCAGTGATAAGCCTTGCCTACAAATACACACAGTAGAATTACAACATCACAAATACAACACACAGCAGAAAATCAGAGGGTGAGTGGGGAAGAAACACCACCTGACTACAAATGTTCTGCAGGATGCTTGTGACAAATTAAGTATTTAAAAGGACAAGTAGGAAAATATCAGTTGGAGAAGTAAATTGATATTATATCTTCATAGCACAAGTACTGTGTCTACTTTTGTCACCTGTATTTCAAGCTGTTTACAATTGCTAGGGGTTTGAGGGTTTGGTTTTGTTGTCGTTTTTTGTTTGTTTTATTTCTTTTTTTTTTAAACCCAAACACAAGAAACAAACCACAAAAATCATTTAAGGTCTGAAAGGTAGATTAATTTCTATTCTGTAAAGGATCAGCATATTTAGTTCAAGAGCAACATCAATTAATTCCCTTAATTGAACCTACAGATAGAGAAGGGGTGATTTCTAGCAGTAGATTATCCTTTACTTCAAGCAGAAGATAATCCAGTATCTGGGAGGTGAAGTAAAGTCAGACTAAGTATACAGGGAAGTTCACAACAACAAGGGTAATGCAACAGCATATTTAGATATGTGAATATATACTACATCTGCTGAAGTTTTCAGGTAAAGACAAAAACTCTGTAAAAACAGTGCAACAGAATATCCACACAGCATCAGCTTGATTTACAAGTTACTGTTCTATTGACTTGCATTACGGAGGCTAAGAGATCAACGAAATCATTATTCTGATATAAAATTCAGACAACTAATACATTGCTTTTGAGGTATCATCATTTATATGGGTAGAAGTATTTTTTGCATATGCCCCAGTTAAAGATGTTTTTTAAACATTTACTGAAACTTAAAGCAAATATTAAATAAATCCCATTTAAAAGGTTTTTTTAAATAATATTCTTTAATTTGTCATTAAGACAAGAATCACATTTTTAACATCTATGAGGTGCTCTAAGCTAGATATTGAAGACTACATTTAAGATACTTTATTAAAAGATTTAAGATGTTAGTAAGTGCCTAGCTACTACACAACAGGTAAAACAAGACATAAAATGTTTTAAAATGTTCACTTTTTTCAAAAACAAAAATATACTACATTGATTAAGATATGTACATGAGAAGTTATCAAGATAAGTCAGCAAAAACATATTGAATGAGACTGTCAAAATGCATATCTTTAGGAAGAATATGAAAAAGATTAAGAATTTAGGAGAAGGAGAAAAGGAATTTAATGTAAGGACTTAGATGCCTGACAAATTTAGAGTCTCTTTAAATTTCTTTTGCTTTGGGCACTTCCTGGAAGAGCATCTTTTTTGTTATTCCGTTTTGCAGATAAACTAATACATTCTTTTGACCCATGGAAAGCATGCAAACATAATATACAGAACTCAAAGCCACACGCCTCTCTGCTACATAGTCCCCGTTTCTTTACCAATTGATATTTAGCAGGATACTGACATCTTGGGCACGGTTTTAGAGCTTCATCAGTGAACAGAGTTTTAGCAACCTGTAGCAAGAAGAGGGAGAAGAGAGCTACTTAGTTCTTGTAAATTAAAATTTTCTAAAAATTGAAAGTGAAAAGTTTCTTAGCTACCTACTTTAATGTATTCGTCCTGTCTACTAGTTGAATGGGGAACAGAACTGCATCTTCTGGGTGTAAGTTCAGTGTATGAAGTTGATGTTTGTACTACAGGAGTTCTGGCTTGAGCTTGAACAGGCCTTAGAGCAGATCTATTGAGAACATTAAGTCTTGTGGCAGCGTCTTCAGCTTTCAATAAATATTCCTGTTGTAGGTTATAATTATTAAAAAAAAAAAGGAAAAGAAAAAAACATAAAAGGAAAAAGGAAACAAATTACAGGTTTATTTCATTTGGGATTTGCAGCTGGCTTTTTTGGTTGTTTTCCCTCTGCGAAAACATGTTAGAAAAGGAAATTATGTATAGCGCAGGTATTTCCCATTAAATATTTATATTTAGTAAGGGGACAAGAGACAGGAGCATTAAAAACAAAGTCCCATGAGCAGACGAAAAAGCCAACTGTCTTTTAGCACTCTCTACTGGTCCTCATGTTTTCTGAATTAGGACACATCTCAATGCAAGCATGGAAATAGCAAACATAAATTTTGTCACAATTAAAGCAAGGTTACACTGAAATGTGTATGTATACACACATAGAGGATCTAAAAAAGTTACACTGCTATTAATACGCCTGTTTTTCTAGATAGCCCTTTAAAACCTTCTGTGTGTCCTTCAGCTGTTCGTAAGTACATCATGAAGAAGCTGAGACACAAGCAGTCCTGAAAATAATTAGGAGGTAGTCTAGAGAGGGTTCTACTGCACTGCAGACTAGAGTGAAATTGAAAATTAGGAACAGCAGGGCACAAAGGTATGAAGAGGGTTTAAGATCCAAAGCCAGATTCAGTTGAGGATGAGATCCTATAGGATTCTCAAGAAGGGAGGGGTAGAAGAAGGAAGGAAGGAAGGAAGGAAGGAAGGAAGGAAGGAAGGAAGGAAGGAAGGAAGGAAGGAAGGAAGGAAGGAAGGAAGGGTACCACATGGTGGAAAGACTAGTACTCAAACTGTGGACAGTTGAAAAAGCAATAAAAGCTATTACATTCCCCTGTTAGAATCCTTCACATGCTCATGTTGGAACTGTCTCTATCAATTAACTTTCTGTAGTTTTAAAAGACATTTCCTCTTTCCTCTAACCCATCTTCTTTCACACTTGGAAAAATTATTACCTTTTGAGGTGAACCTTACCTCAGCTGCTTCTTTCAGGTGTTTTATGTACAGCTTTCTCCTCTCATCTGCACTTTTATCTTGTACAATGATTTCACGCCAATTTTTGCTTACTTTCCAAATGCTGGAATAAATGAATGAAAAAAATTATCCACTTTCACACATTGCCAAGTAGTATAGAAGTCGTGATAGTAAGGCTACTTTTTAAAGATTTTTGCATTATTTCATACACTATTGGTCATTTTACAGACTACTGCTATATACTTCAGGAGTTAACCATATTGTTATGAAACACATCTCATTTACTCTTATGCACCACTGTATAGAACAACAGAAGAGCCTGGAGAACAATTGCAATATAAATACAGCACGTCTTTGACTTACAATATTAAATAAGTCGCTTCCTTCCACATAAGCCACTTACCAAGTTTGTTTCTAAAGTCACATATATGTGTGTTAAGTGTTCTAAAAATATCCATGCCCTCATACTTCCCTCTGTTCTCCTGTTCCCTTTGTAACTAATAACACACATGACACTCGATTTTTTTTTTAAATGAGTGACAGTTTCCATTGATTAAAGACTAATCTAGAACATTACTCGTGAACCAAAATTCTTGGAGCATCTTTGTGCTTAGAAATAACTGAGGTAATTAAATACACAAGTAAAAAAAAAAAATCTAGAAAACGTGTTTTGAGTACTATGCATTATTGGGGAACTTATGACAAGAAATTACTTCCCAAGCTTAATTTTTTTTTAATGTGTAAGTACTGTGATTTAGTTTTAAGTTTACTAATTCCTATGTTCGGCATTTAGTTCTTTCAGTTTTTAATTCTTCCATACAATATGTTTTTAGAACTACACAGGAAGAGCCACTTGGTTAATGGTGACAATCTTTTTTAATTTCCCCAGAAACAAGTTAATTCTATTGACAACACCTGGTATTCCAGAAATTATTTTAATTTATTTGCAGAAACACGTGTTTTCACCTTGGAGGACTGGGGAGCAGGGAGCAGCAAAATAAAGCAGTAGTACTTACCTGCATAGACTTTCCACTGTCAAAGCATCTAAAACTATAGCAAGAACATGTTTCAAATTTCTGTATTTTAATTCTGTTAAAATATCTAATTTTTCAAGGCCCATTTTCTTGCCAATAAGTCCAGCAAGAACATGTCCCAATGCAAATATTTCTGTTCCATCAGTATTCTCTGGTATTTGATTTTGGTCTGATCTTTGTCTTTGCAAGCAAATTTCATGAACTACTTTCAGAGCTGGAGTTCTTGAGAGATCTTTGTGACTTGCAACTGGGTCCTCACTAGACTGTTCTTCTAAAACTAATGCATGGTCTTCACTGACAAAGTTTCTTTCTTCTTTTAACAAACATGCTGAAGTGGAAGGACTGCTATAACGATCTTCTGTCTCTGATTGTGAGCCTTGTTCCCGAAGAGTGGATAGTCTTCTAACTCGTTCGAGTTTTCTTGCCTTCCTTTTACTATCCAGAACTTTGGAATCTTCTTTACATTTCTGGAAGACCTCTTGGAAAGATCCCTCATGATCAGACAATGAGTCTCCTGATTTGTCCAAATGAAGAGAATTATATCCACTATCCTCAGGTGTTGAAAGAGCTGGATAACTTGCCAGCTTAGCAGGGGGAGAGTCTGTATCATGTATTTCAAAGTTAAAGTTCTCTACAAGATTGTTGATAGAAGTCAGGAACTTACCCTCATTGGCCTCAGGTGACACACTGCAAGTGGGGGTCCTAAGCAACCCATCACTAACACTCATAAGGACGCTTCCATTGAATTCATTAGTGTTACTAACAATAACATCCTTACACTGAATTGGAGATAAACATTCTGGTTCTAGTAATAAGGGGTCCTTACATTTGGACTCATCTAGTGTAGAAGACCTTTGTTGTGAAAAGGAGAGTCTCCGTTTTGGGCAATCAGGATTAGAGTCCTCAGTTTTTGAAATGCTAGTTGTCAGACATTTGTCACTTTTATCTTTTGGAGAATCTGAAGCAGTTTGTGAAAGTTTTTCTTCAGAACTTAAAACACAAGAGAATATTTTTTTCCTGATGCTTCCTGAAGAACTATCCTGTCTTTCACAGCATCCTACAGTTGTGCCACCTGGAACAGTCTTAGATAAAAGCAGCCTCCTGCGTAGTGAGGATCCTTTTCTACTCACTTTGGGGGTTTCAAAAAAATCTGCACTTCTACTTGCTTCTCTTCTTTCTGATAACGAGATAGAACTCATTTCATTTTCAATAGATGATGACATAGGAAAGAAGACATTTGGATGAATACGCTCAGAATGCTCTTGTAGCAATGATAAAGTTGTTACAGTCAGTGCTTCTTTGTGTTCTACATCAGGATCTTTTACTGACTCATTGCATCGGCTGCCCAGAAATCCTGAAGTGCAACACGTGTCTTTAAAATCAGAGTATTTAAAATTGCTGCCAGGAGGTGTTAATCTGTTTCTTTTAAGAACATTGAACATTACTGGGCGACTGTCTGACATCTTCTGCTTGGTACTTTGACTCTGTAAATTAAGATACCAGTGTTATTTCTTAAACAAATGATAAAAGTAGTCACCGAAACACCCTCAGATTAGTGAGAAAAGGCTTGTGTACGTCTATCAAGCTAGCAGCCATGACAAAATTATTTTCATTAGTCTTAGTAGAAACAGTGCTTATACATGAACAGAAAGATAAATTGCTATCAAGTAGATGGTTAGAATGAGAGATTAAAATGCATAGTATAGCGTGAGGCAAATTAAAACATACATCCAGTTAGCCAGCTGATCTGCCAATCTTCATGCAAGGAAAAACAGTTCAAATAAGCAACACAGCAACTAGAGTCTCATCTGTGCTGAAATCAGTGACAAAACTCCCTCTCATTCTAATAGGACCAAGATTTTTATTTGCACTGTGTTACTGGTTCATCCAAACGTTAACGGCTCAGTCCTCAATAACTAGCAGAAGCTCTGGTAACAGGTGAGTTTAGACAAAAGGCATTTTCTTGTTAAAGAAGTGAGATGATTAATCACAAAGCCACAAGTATACAGGTGTCTCTATAATTTACATCCCTACAGTCCCTGGAAGGAATAAAAATTTGACCTCTAGTGACAAAGTGAACAATACATTCTTATCTGCCACAATATCCGATGTTATTTTGTAAAGAAGCTCTGTGCTTTTACTCAGCTTGGTGGGTAAACTGAGTGTTCTGAAGCTTTAAAGAAACTGATGGACTTACCATACACGTAGATAGAAAGCTTCTTTTAAGCTTAGTAAGTATAAAAGCTTTTAAGAGTGACTATATATTTTCCTAGAAAAGTTACAAGTGGCTGATGCATCCATTGAAGTAAGACATGTGAGAATATAGACTTACTTTTTTGCCACTCATATATGGCAGAGTTTCTCTATTCTCCACTCTATTGCCAGAGTGGCAATAGGTCACTGCTTTCTACACACAAGACATAGTAATCGTATAAAAGATATTACAAATAATGCCCATGTGAGGGCTGGTGTCCCAGAAACCATAGTAGTTCACATCAACATTGTAAGACCTTCAAAGTCTGTATCAGCACCTTTCACTGGGCATGTTACTGGCCTCTAGAACTGGTATTTTGGAACATAAGCCTGGAAATTCTTATTGAATTTTCAGAACAGACAAAAATAGGAATATTTAAAGGCAATTTAAACACCAAATATTAAGACATTGCTAATATCCCAGCAATCCTGACTTAGTCAAGCCCCAAGCCAGCAAATATAAGCAGTGGGAATCCAAATTGCCTGGGTGACAGAACTCTTCTTTGATGGTGTTGGGCGACTTAGTTAGCATTTTTGACCCATACTGAAGGCACTTTATAAGATCATTGCAGTATAGAAAGTGCCTTGTTTTGTTTTCTACTGTGAGGAGACAGAAACACATAAAAGTTCAAAAGGAACAGGATGTTAAAGAGCAGACTGTGAGGACTGGGCATAAAGGCCTACAGAACCATGTTAATATCAGTATGAAATCTATCAGATTTAAAATAAACAAACAAATTTATCCACATAATTTAGAAAAATTCTTCCAAGAAATAAAGGTGTGTGAAAATAATTCCAAGAGGACTACAAACTCTGAAATCTGACCTGGTACCTTTCTCTCTACAAGTACCTTGCTTTCACATTTGTTTTCCCTCACTGCTTTTTCCTCATTCCCTGTTTTCACTTGGTGAAATAAATGACAACGCAAATAAGAAACATGAGGGCATAGTTTTAAACTAGTTATTACATGAATTAGGGATAACTTCCTTGACAGCGCAGGACTAACTCTAAGTAGCATGTAGTGTTTCATATGTATCACTTTTGAGCATTTTAGGCAGTAAGCTGGAAATGCTGTGTCATGAACTAGAAAATAACTTTCAGAAGACAGGAAAAAGATGTGAAGAGTCTTTGTGTAGTGCATTGCTGCTCTTCAATTGATTACTCATGCTATAAGCAGAGGACCACATCAGCATAGCTCTTCTTTTTGTAAAAGGAGGAAGACCTATAAGAGACCTGTAGCAGCAATAGAGCATTGCCTTCTGTGTAATCAACAAAAAGAACAGAGATTTCCTTTTCAATGCTGAATTTTGGTAAACTGCAGTTAGTTAACAAACGTTGCCAGGAGATATTCATATCAAAAATGCTGGTGGACAGATATTTAAATGATGAATGCTATTTAGAGACAGATATTCAAAGTCTCAGTCACACCAGAAAAAAAAAACCCAAACACAAAAACACTCCCCCCACACACACAAAAGCCGAAACAAAACAACCACTCCCAAACTTACCTTTAAAAATACTAGTGTTTTTGTTAAACAGAGTCAAACTAATCACACATTGAACAAAAGTGCACAAGCTTGCACATTTAGAATCTTAATGTTCAGTCAGCATGCTGAAGAAACAACAAAAGGAAAGCCCACATTTGCAGTTTCATTCTCAAACATTCCATGGGAGAAATTATCTAATATTATGAACAACTGAGAGTAGAGAAAATTTTAAATATTACAGTATAGAATAATTAAAGCAAACTTGTGTATGAAGTAACATAAAATCACAGAAAAACAAGTTTTTGCAGTTGTAGGGGAGATGAGAATAGTTACCAAACTCGACTAAAAGCCAAAAATATTCTGTAAATACGCCAGCGTCCAGCAGGAGGAGTCTGTGAGCTTACGGTAGTGATACTGAGACCACAATTTACAAACAACTGTAGGGGAGTCACTGCAATACAGACACTGAGCGAACGGTGTCCATTATATGTCTTTACAGCAAATCCTAGTGTATGCTTCAGTTTTGTATACACATTATTTTTTTTCAAAACGTATTATTTGTACAAGTTAAGACTTAATTTAATACAAGGTCTCATTTTACAAATACAGTACACAAGGGCAACTTTTCAGAGGTGCAGAGCATCTCTCATAATAGAATGAGAGGCTACTTATATTCATAAGAGATGCCTAACAAAACCTCTGATGACTTGTCTAGAGTTTTATAAGCACTTCCTTTTTTTATCAGGGGAAAAGTTTCATCCATTACATTTGACACATAACATCAAGCCCTTTTCATTCGGGGATCTTGAAGTAATTTCTGCAACTGTTGTTAACCTTGTTTCAGATATCATAGAACAAATGTGCAGGGAAGCAACAACTGGTCACACAGCAAGTCGGTTACAGGGGAAGGAGTAAAATCCATATCTGTTAAGTGTAGATTCTTGTGCTCTATACCTTTCTCATATCTATTATTAATCTTGTAGTTCCCAAATTGATCTACAACTCAACTGCAATCTTTCTAGCAGTTTACAGAACAAAATATCACCTATTCAGAGACCAAAACTAAATTAAGAACAGGATTCAGACATTTAGACAAGGAATAATTTCTTACAAGCTTAGTCTTACAAAGTGTCCTAAAGGGGTAAAAATGCTGATTACTAGAAGTCAATGTATATGGTGCCTGTAACTTAGACATAAGTTCTAAAATGGAGTCATGCCTGTTCTGATACTAATTTACATTCCCCAGTAACACGCACTGAACATTTATGCCTCCAACAAGAGGTTTTCTGTCCTTGCTTGTCACCATTCACCCCTGTTAACAAAACAGATAAAGGCAAAGTTTTGGTGATACAAGAGTATTTGCTCTGTTATTTAAAGAGATGTTATATCTGCAGTAAAACTGACTTTATTGGAAGACTCTGCTCCTTGAGCACCCAGATCTAAAAGCAGAGAAGTCATTAATACCTTCAAAGCTATTAATATTGAAGAGAGTGTAGCTAAATCCTGTCTCTAAGGTGTGGGTCACTTACCCTAATTTGTGAAGCAACTCGAGATCTTCCAAAGCAAAGGTGCTGTATTCAAAGAATTGTTTACCCCTACTGACAACCTAGAGTGCGAAAGGATGTGGAGATAAAAGAGAGAGATGGAAGAGAAACGTTACCCAGCTGAGGCACGGTTTTCAGTTGGTCTATATATGCGTTCACTGCAACGTCTAATTACCCAGCGATGAAGATTATAGACGGCTACCTAGGGACCAGCACCCGAGGGTCTCTCAGTCACCTGGGATACCGGAGACGAGCAAAGCAACAGGTTAGCCCCCTCATCTGGCAAATCGCTGGGCACGGAAATCAGAGCCCAGAGGCCCTTTCCACCGAGTGCCCCCGAAGCGGCCGGCGGGGCTCCCTGAGGGAGATGAACCCCTGCCCCGGCTGGCTAGAGAGAACGGGGATCCCGCCGCCTCAGCAGCTCGCCGCCCGGCTCCAGGGCCCGTTGCCCTTAGTGAGGAGCCGCTTCGCTTCTCTCCACCCACACCGGCTCCTCGCGTGCGGCTGCCGCTGCTTTCCCTCGCTTGGGTTTAAACTACCCGCCCTTACCAACCGAAGCCGCAAAGGCTCCCCCGCCCCCTCCGCCCTGCGGCCCTCGGGAGAGCGGTGCCGCCCTGGGGCGAGGGCAGGGCGTCGGCGGGACGGGAGCCTGAGAACGGCTCCGCCGAACGGCAGAGCCCGCTCCTCAGAAATACGGGAAGATATCAACGAGGCTCGCCTTTCTCCTCACACTTTATACTGCGGCCGTGCGCGGGGGGAGCCCCCACCGCACCCAGCCCACCATGAAAAGCGCTCCTGCGCCGTCCCTCCCCCTGCTCTGCCTCTTCTCAGGTGCCTGGTGAGGGTGCGGCTTTCCCGCCTCTGCGAGAGCCCCCTCAGCTCCCTGCCGGGGGCGCCCGGCTTGAGCGGCGGCTTCAGAGGCGCCGGTCGGTCACGGCCAGCCAAAGGCTTTCCTAAGTGATGAACCTTATCTGCACCACAACCTTTGAGCTTGAGTTACTAAGGTGCTAATTAATTCGAATTACATGTACATTCGTACTTGACGGCCCAGGAACAAAACAGTCACGGAGCGCTTGTCAAGTCGCGTCTTCTTTAAATGTCAGTCGGGTGGGGGATGCCTGGTGATGTTTTGCCGTGGTTTTAGTTAATCTGTATATTAAAAAAACCCTGAATGCCTGGGTGCCTGTTTCTCCGGAGCTCGGGACGGCTGATGAGGGGCCAGAACCGGCGGGCACCTGCTGGCTCCGAGCCGCGGGGGAGCTGCGGGTGGGGGGAACCGGCGGGGAGAACCGGCGGGCCCCGCAGCAGCCGCCCTGGCGGGGAAGCCGGCGCTTGCCACACAGGGACAGAGGAAAGGCCGAATAAAGCGGCATCGTGTTCTGCTTCTGATGGGTCTTACTCTCCTTCAGCTCGTGATATAACATTTAGGCTGGATTATCTCTAATTTTCCTGTTTCTTTCCCTGTTTACACTTCTGCTTTTCTCCCTCCACCAGAACGTCAGATGTAAAATCGTCGTGTGTGACTCCAAAAGCAACATTTGCATTTAAAGAAGCAAAATAGAGGCTTTTGAAAGAAACGTCGAAGGCAAGCAGCATAATTCCTGTGTGTGAGGTTTGGCAAGTTTGCAGCCTTCCCTTTTGGCACTCTCCACTCCTCCAGCCTTCCACAACCTGGCAGGCTGAGGAAAACCGGGTTTGAAAGTCATCTATCCAGAGCCGGGGAAAAGTGTGACAGCTTTAGATGAAGAACACTGGTTTATGTGACTACAAGGTAACAGCTACAGATAAAAAGAGAAAGGCTAGAGGGATCTCTCTCCCTTTTTAGAAAGAGAAATCATTAGAAACTTTCAGAAATGTTCTCCGAAGGCACTTTCTGTAGTACCATCTCTTTCACATGGATCAGAATAAATTATTTTTCAAATAGTTGTATTCATTTAGTTAGTTATCATTATATATATATATTTATTTATAAAATCAATCCACTTTGCAGTGGAATTGGCAGCTTGTTAGCTCGTTAGAGTGGAACACATCAGCTGCAAGTTTGTCTCTCACCCGGGTGGATTTATGTGACTTGGATGAAAAATATACAAGAAATGTAACAAGTTGTAGTTGTGACATACAATGCAATTCACAGCAGCATCAAAACAAAACCTGTGATTTAACAAAAAAAGTAACAAAAAAAAGCAACGAACAGAAAAACACGACACAAACCCAAACCAAACAAAAAACGCCACCCAAACAACCAAAACCAACCAACCAAACCCCCAACCAAAACCTGAGAATATTGTTTCTAAACCAAATGAAGTATGGCAGTTCTGCAACATATTCACGTTGCACTCTGCTACGACTGCATTTCCTTCCCCCCTAAAAAATAGTCCCGCACCCCTCCACCTCGCCCTCAAGCCCTTCCTCACGCTTTCCTACCAATTCCCCGAGAGCTGTTTCACTTCGCCGGACAGTGGGGATCCCCCACATAGTCCCAACCGTTTTTGTCACCCTAAGCCCGAGGAACATCTTTCGGGCTGGTGTTCCTCAGCCCGTCAGAACGGGGCTGCACTGCTCCAACGCTCCCCTCGAAGGAGGCGGGCTTTATCAAAACCGGCTCCAGTAACGGAAGCTTTAGTACCTGGTAAAACATCCTATTTTTCCAATGAAACAGTTAAAGGATGTCAGTAATCAAGCAATTATGTGATTTCTTTCTTAGTAATGGAGACCTTATTTTCACAGAATTAACTTTAACTGACTTTTTCATGGCTGCTGTATTAGCAAGTCCTTTTAAAATTATCGGTTTGGCAAACAGAATCACAGAATGGCTGGGGTTGGAAGGGACCTCTGGAGATCATCTAGTCCAACCCACCTGCTAGAGCAGGTTCACCAGAGTAGATTGCACAGGAATGTGTCCAGGCGGCTCTTGAATATCTCCAGAGAATATACGAAACGAGTATGGAGAAACATTGTCAGTTGTGCTTTATTCGTTTATTTGTGAGACGGTAATTACTTAGTGTGCATTTACCAGGGTTCGGGCTTCCGCCGCGCTCTGCTCCAAACTCTAGGTACACGCCACATCTACAAAGAGCGTGGGTGAGGAGAGGACGCCGGTAGTAACGGCACCAGGACATCAAGAGTGGAGATGAACAGTTTTGCCTTTCACATATCGTTTTTCTTGCTTGTGCTTTATTCTGGCACTCACAAAGTTATATTTAGCTTTATTAATCCTCGGCAGTATGGATAAGCAGCTGAGCTGTCTAAAATCATTATTGTATTTTCATTACGTTTAACTGAAATACAAAATTAGGAAAACAGCAACTATTTATTACTCGAGTTTACTTTAAGTCATGTATGAAGGTGATTTGCTACTATAAGAACAACATCAATAAATTACAACTGATAGTGCCTCACATACATAAATACATTCGGGTGCTTAGGAAACAATTTTTATTCAGTATTCAGAAGCAGAAAAGACTTGGCATATTCACAAACCACGGTATTTGTTAAATATTTTTCCAGGAATAAAACAAACCCAGCTAATTCTACAAACTGTCTATCGAAGATGCCAAATTCACACCGCCATGACTGAGAGAGCGACCGATATCGTTTCCGATCTCATCCGCGCTATTTCGGTTCAGGATATACAGGAACTGCCGGCATTTGAACTTTTCATAATACGATTTTACAGTTAAAATATGCAGCATGGCAGCTTGTACGTTTGGCTCAATATGGGCACACATGACACCACCCACAAGATTAAAATATCAAGCTGTGGTCTTTATCCACGGATCTCAGGTAAAACGCTTCTGAAAAGAGAAAGGACTTTGAGGTAAGACGGCTCGCCGGTTTGAAACCCCGCAAGATTTGATCAGACCCGGCATAGGGATTATTTTTTCCCGAGCACGTACAGTGAGTGGGTCCGGTACCGACAATCTAAAATACCGAGTACGTTGGTTCTTATTTCATCCCGCCATGCAGCTGCCTGCTTTCTTTTTAGGAAACCGACGCTGCTGTTCATAGGAAAGCTCATATATGAAGAAACGCCACCAAACAGCCCGCGCTTTTTCCCAAAGCACCTAACACCGAGAGCGAAGTACTCAGTACTTTCTCAGCTTAATTACGCAGCGGGAAGGAGGCCGGAGCTGCCGGCGGCTCGCTGCCGGGACCGGCCGGGGCTGCCGGGACCAGCCGGGGCTGCCGGGGACCACCCGGGGCACCCGGGGCTCCCGCGGCTCGCGGGCAGATCCCCCCAGGCGCGCGGCGCGGGTCGCCGACTCTTGCGGCCGGTGACATAACGACACCCGGTGATGGTCGCCGCTCCGGGCGGCACCGGAGAGCGCGGGGCGGGACTGGCCTCGGCGGCACAGACCCCGCCTCCGCCGGCGCCCGCAGTGTCGTCATCAGCCGGCGCTGAGGAGACGGCGAGGCTGACGGAGGTGCTTGTGCAGGCGAGCGGGGGTCGGGGTTTCTCTGGGGTGTTTGGGCCCCTCCATCGGGAGCCGGTGCTCCTCTTCGCAGTGGGAGGTGGCGGTGGCGAGTAGGGAAAGGTTCGGCTCAGCCTCGTGGGCTTCCTTCCCTCCTGCACTTGAGGCCAGGAAGGCCAATGGCATCCTGGGGTGTATTAGAAGGGGGGTGGTTAGTAGGTCGAGAGAGGTTCTCCTCCCCCTTTACTCTGCCCTGGTCAGACCACATCTGGAATATTGTGTCCAGTTCTGGGCCCCTCGGTTCAAGAAGGACAGGGAACTGCTGGAGAGAGTCCAGCGCAGGGCAACAAAGATGATTAAGGGAGTGGAGCATCTCCCTTATATGAGGAAAGGCTGAGGGAGCTGGGTCTCTTTAGCTTGGAGGAGACTGAGGGGTGACCTCATTAATGTTCATAAATATGTAAAGGGTCAGTGTCACGAGGATGGAGCCAGGCTCTTCTCGGTGATAACCAATGGTAAGATAAGGCAATGGGTATAAACTGGAACACAGGAGGTTCCATTTAAATTTGAGAAGAAACTTCTTCACAGTGAGGGTGATGGAGCACTGGAACAGGCTGCCCAGGGGGGTTGTGGAGTCTCCTTCTCTGGAGACATTCAAAACCCGCCTGGACGCCTTCCTGTGTAACCTCATCTGGGTGTTCCTGCCCTGGCAGGGGGATTGGACTGGATGATCTTTGGAGGACCCTTCCAATCTCTAACATTCTGTGATTCTGTGTAAAAGCCCCGTGGGATGATGGAAGAGGCCCTCGTGCAGAATTGGGGAGGGCTGAGGTGTCTGGGGCTGAGGAGCTGGAGGACTGTGAGGAAGGTTACCTGCCCTTCTCCTTCGCGAGCTCTGAGAGGGACGTGATGCAATGGGGGTGTCTTTCTTACAAGTACTTGTGGCATCCTCTCGGCACGGGTAGTGTGGCCACTGTGCCAGGTCTTCACGGTAGGTGACGGTTGCACCCCAGTGCCTGCAGGTACATCTGTGCGCCTTGTGGCCGTGTCAGCCTGGCAGTGCTTACAGCTGCAGGGTACACGAAGGCTGGCTAAGCTGTGATACCTACCTGCAGAATACTTGGCAGCAGTGTTATTTTGCTGCATGAGCAGCTCCAACTCAAGTTATTGTAACTGTTGTCCTCCTTAGTTCAGCGCTGTGTTTTAGAAGATGCTACTGCTTTCAAATGCTAATGGATGACTGCTTATATCTTGCTGTAATATACTGGCATGAAAAGACTATAACAGATGTGGATTAAGGTGCCACTATGGTGATGGTAGAGCAAAACTTTACTTGAAAATGATGGAGTTTAATGGTCTTCAGTTCTCTCAAATGCAGTAGCATAATGGGGGTTTTAGTGAGGTGGTTTGTCAAGTGCTGATCAGACTCTCTTAAACGAAGGTTACTGTAATATTAAGCAAGAGCATATGAGAGTCATGCTCATAAAGAAGCATCATGAAAGCTACTCACTGGCATAAGGGTTAAGAATTCTTGTCTTCTGTGTCAGGAAGAACAGCAACACAGAAAACAACAACCTAAAAAAATCATCTTCTAGTCTAGACTTGCATTGAGTGGGGAAAAAAGTGTTTACTGTCTCTCTAGTGGTTACAGCAACAACCTTAAAGTTTAGGGTTGCAACCATACTTATATGCTAGGATAGGGTTACTTAAAGGTTGGTAGGATGTTTGACAAGTATATGTAACTATTTAGTCTGATACTGTGAATGAATACTTGTCTCCAAATAACTCTGAACATTCAAAACCATTTATAGGGCATTAAGAGGTGTTTGAAGAGTAACAGTGAGTTGTTGAACTCTTAATCATTTTGGTAATCATGTACACCCATGTTACGATTTTGAAGGTGAAATTTCTTCTTTCTGGCCTCTCATTTTGTTTGCATTTTTTTTGTTTGTTTTGTTTGTGGGCTTTTTGGTTGTTGTTGTTGTTGATTTGTTTTACTGTTCTACCTACAGTCTGTTCCCAGGATTTCTTATCCCTTAGATCAATGAAAAGGTAAATTAGGTTAACTAGTGGTGTATCAGAAAAGGAAAAAATATAACAAGGCTTATCTTGTTTATGATAACACTGTTGTTGCCAGCAAGGAAATTCTTACCTCTGCCAGAAGAAAAGAAAGAAAATATCTTCCATTGAGCTTTAATGTTTAAAATCCTGTTTTCTAGAAAACATTGTGCCCTCTCAGTCTTTGGAGGTTTTCAATACCAGATTGGTAAAGCTCTGAGAAACCTGATGTTACTCTGCTTTTGAGAAGTTGAACTTGATGACTTTCTGAAGTCTCTTCCAACTTGAATTATTCTATGTCCTGTGGATCAAATACAGATGGAATTTGTTTGGTTTTACTCTTAAGGAAGTTTTCATCTTCTGTTAGCTGTAGATTGAGATATTGAAGTGACTATGCATGCCTTGAAAAAAAAATTAAAAACCCAAACTGGTATGTTATGTGTTTTTTATTTAGAATATGGATTCACAGAAGGATGTTCAGCCTCCAAAGCAGCAGCCAATGATTTACATTTGTGGAGGTAAAGAAAAGTCATCAGTGAATTTTTTTACTTATTCCTGGAGATTTGGTGTTTTAATAATGAAGAATGCATAATCTTTATACTGAAGAGTACATAAATACAAATAGTTGCAGTGGGTTCTTTAAAGCTTTACATGCTGATAGTAACACATATATGGGGTACATATGCATAGTGATGTTGGAAGTAATTCACTAGAGCTTGTATTGCTGTGTGGAGGTCCTACATCTCCAGAGGACACTTTCTCTAAGTGTTTGCTTGTGGCCTTGGGGAGCTGAGCTGAAGTTTTCATCAGCAGGCAGTCTAGTTTTATCAAGAGTGGAATGTATTCTGTGCAGTCATAATTTGGTGATTTTTAGCAAGATCACCTATGATCTTAATATAAATGAAGTTTTCTTTTTTTTTTTTTTTGCACAGTATCTTGATAATCATTCAGATCTTGATACAAATTCATTACAATTATTTTTTATCATGCTTTCTTTGCCACAAATAGGAATTTGACTATTGTGACTTTTGAAAGTTCTCTATGCATTAACAATGCTGATTTTGTTTATCCACTCCCTTTCTCTTCCTTCATCATATCAGAATGTCATACAGAAAATGAAATAAAGGCAAGAGATCCTATCAGATGCAGAGAATGTGGCTACAGAATAATGTACAAGAAAAGGACAAAGAGATGTATCCTTTTACGTGTGCACTTCGATGCTTTTGGGAAGCTGTGGATGGAAATGAGGTCTATAAGGGAAGCAGAATGGAGGATTTGTGTAATTATGTAAAAGTCCTTGAAGACCGGAAATCAATACAGTACAGCAAAGTGCTGTAGGGAAATCTCTGCAGTGTGAATGGGTATCTTATTTTCTTTCCTGCCACTTTCTCGCTTTCTTTTCCCCCTCCATTTTCGATGTAAAATATAATAAGATGTGATAGTGTCTGCTGGGTATCATACTGTGAATGGCTGATATTAGTCGGCATTTTAACAAAAGGAAAGTGTTGTGGGGTTAATTAAAGAGGAGTTTAGAAATACTTTTATGTAGTTAGTTGTGTCTTCAGATTTAGGCAGTCTCTTTTGTTTCCCTCCCACCCATCATGTTTCTTCTCCCTAATCTTTCTTCAACCGCAACGTATTTTCTTCTTTAACTGCACTATTCCAGTGGTGGTTTTTGATGCTCGGTGATTTCTGCTGAAGATAGAGTCACTTTATGCTGCAGTTTCATCTTTCTGATAACTTTGCTGTGTCAATCCATTTGTGTTTTAAGATACTGAAAAATTAAAGTTTACTGTGATACTAAGTTTTGGGTTTGCTGTCTTCTAGCAATAGATTTCTAAAGCTGTTGTTTAAAATGTAGTCAGAGTATGTAGTAGTTTTTTTTAAGCTCAGTCGTATTGTATTCTTTTTGAGGTTTTGCTACTCTGATATAAACTTTATTTGCATTTTAACTTTGTTAAGTGTTCTTTGGACTCCTGTGAACTGCATAAAACAACTGTGGTTTGAATAAATTCCACTGAAAATAAATAGAAGACTACACAAAGCTAGGTCCTGAAACACTAATCTGGATTTCAAAAGAGCGATTCTCAAAGGACTTGAGGGCACTCAATTCAGACACCCAGTTGTGCAAGAGGTGTCAAAAAAATCATCATAATCTTGGAAAAGAAGAGGGGAGAGAGGCAAGGTAAAAATTAAGAAACAATGTGTAAACAGATATTCCCAAAGTGCTTCTTGGCTTGGTTATACTCAATGAAGTAATTAGGTTTGTACTGTAAAAATTTGGGTAGTGTCCCAATATTAAAATAACATCTTGTTTTGCTTTTCAGATTATTTGTGAGGGGTCTGTAATAAGATCAAAGTGGTTGTTTTGTACTGATGAGCCAAATCTTTTTCCATCTGCCCTTTTGAAATGTGTGTTGAGTAATGCTAGAATAGCCTTGTCAATGAAGTGTACTACAAAATGTGCCTGATGCTATTTTAGCCTACTTAAGTGCTTCCACATCTCAGTTTTGATGGTGCTAATGATGTGTTTAATAATGTACCACTGTAGTAAGGTATCTTTGTTAGAGACTGCATGACCTTCTACTGGCTTACAAATGCACTTCAGTGGCTCATTTTAGGGGATTAAAAAAAAGCATTCTTCAGGTTTTGTTTTGGAGCTGTCTTACATATCTGATCTTGGTTGTAAAGACATTTATTATCTGGATTTTTCCTTGGAGCCAGGTACACTCGAGTATAAATGATGGCATTTTTACTACACCGTTGCTATCAGTTTGTTCACAGATTGGCCGGGGTAGGGTGCACCTTATGCATGCACAGCTGTTGAGGTGGCTGCTCAGAGGGTGACGCAGGAGCTGCCCCTCGCGAGAGGGCAGTACCAGACAGCTGTGGGGTGAGGGAGGGGCTGGGCACCTCGTTCTTCCAGACAGGCAGCGAAGAGCCCGTGCTGCCAAAACGAAGGGATGCAGACCTGCTGGGAAGACTGCGCCGGGGGACAGTATGGCTAACGGGCAATAGTGGTGGAGGCACCTGGGGAGACCGGCTGTTCTAAGCTAAATGAAATACCACACAGAAATCAAACAGGTGCTGTTTGACTAAAGCTGAAGCCGCAACTGCTGTGTTTCTGCCCCGTCCCGCCGCTCGCGTCAGCTCCGCTCCCGCCCGCCGCAGGAACCCTCGCCACGGCCCGGCTGCGCATGCGCGGCGGCGAGAGGGAGGCGGGTGTCCCCGGCTGAGGCGAGGGTCAGGGCGTGTCGGTCTCTCGGAGGCAGCGCGGTAGCGGGCAGGTGGGTGCTGCGGTCCGCCTCACGGCGCCAGTGCCGCTGCTGAAGCTCGGCGGAGCTCTGTGGGAGCCTCGCAAGGGCGTCACGGCGGGGGCAGCCCCGTGTCCGCACCGTCGTTCCCGCTCCGTGCCGCCGGCTGGGGCGCGTCCTGCGAGCCGCCATGTTGTACATAGCAATGGTTGCTAGGGACGGGTTGGCCGTGCCTCCCGGGCTGCGGCCGTCGTGTGAGGGGAGCCTTTGGTGTGGGATTTTGAGGTAAATTCCTGGCTCCAGGGGGTGAAATTTGTGTGTCAGCGGCCGCTGGGCAGGGCGCTGCGGGAGCGGCCCGGAGGAGAGGAGCGCGGGGCTGGAACCCGGGGTGTGCGTTACCGCCCGGTCTGCGCTGGGTACCCGCGGGAACTCCCATTCCTAACGTTTGTAGAAATACTGAAACGCGAGAAAATCGTGCGGTTCTGCTCCTGTCTAATTATTTCCTCTATTCGTCCGTCTCTCCCATGCATGTTGTTTCTTTTCCTGTAGTGAAACTGTAAATTCTTGGGGCAGAATCCTGTCTTTATGCAGTACCTAATTATGACCAGTTATTATTTAAGTGGTACTGTATTGTGAACATTTTTGTGCAACTACATGTTAATAGTGTGATTATAATAGACATTGGAATTGAATTTATGTCCGTAACTGATTGCTTTAAACACTATATAACGTGGGGAAATTCTGCTCCATAAAGCTTGGAATCAAAACTGAAAAAGATGCAGATAAGTAGGTGAAAGGTACTGGGAGACATGAAGTGTTCAGTTTGAAGACCTCACTTCATCAGTTACAGCCTTACTGGAAAACATCCACATTAGTACAGTAATATAATCAGAGGCCCAGAAAATGCAATTAGTAAGGAAAGGCAAACATTTGGGTTTATTTTAGTTACAGAGAAGGCAAAGGTTATAATTTCATTAGATACACTGAATTGCTTAACATCATCCCTTTGAAGGGACCTGAGGGCCCTGTACCATCTTCTCCATCATCCCTACCGTGCTTGCTTAAAATAGGTAATACTATATTGTGTTTAAAGAAAAATAGAGAATGTGGTAGGCAAAAAAGGTAGTTTTTCTTTAAACGGTCTTTCTGACTTGTTCTGCCTTGCAGAAGCAGTAGAATTGTATATATAATTTTTTCAATAATTTTTCCAAAACATCTCATATATAACTGTACTTCTGTCATTAAACTGCTGTCAAAAACAGTTTGATCAGGTCTTCAAATTTGACATTTTTCTTTTGTGGCAGTAGATCCACTTGCACAACAGTGTGGTACTTTGGAGCATGAACAGGGTTAGTCCTTAAATTAGCGTTGCTTCAAAATATAACTGAATGCCTACAGAATCACTACATTTTTTCCTTTTAATATTTAGTCATGGGTGATGAGTCAGTACCATTTTTGCTGGACCAAGGAACCACTAAAACATACCAAATACCTATTGCTCACCTGGACTACAAGTTCATTGAAAAATGCACAGATGTTAAACACCTGGAAAAGATTCTCAGGGTATTAAGGTATGCATTATATTTTCTTAACTTCATTACTAATTATATTCTTGTTCTGTGCAAGTCAAAGGAACCCAACCTAAACACTCAATTTGTCTTGAACCTATTTATGACTTTCTCATTTAAAAACTAAAATACAAAGTTTAAGTCAAAGTCATGTCAAAAGTGTCCATATGATAATGCTAGAAATCCAAGTCCTGTTTTAACCATCCGAAAGGTTTGAGTAACTCAGTGCCAGTTTTTCTCAAATGTTGCCACTGGACCTTTGGTTCTGTCATCAAGCCAACTTGTCTGACTGTGGCCATTTCAGATGCCATGCTTGTTTAACTTTTGCTGAAAACGATGAGCATTTTTTTATTAGAACAGTGATGATAATTTTGAACTCTGTGTGTGTGTACACTGGAAAGTGGTTGAAGGTTAGTTTACTGGAACTTTCTGATCAAAACCTTATTAGGTGATAGTAGAATTCAGTTGTAACAGGAAAATAATCCCCTGCAGTGACTGTGGTGACTACATATGCAGAGAAATATGGAGGACAAAGTGCAGTGTAGTTCCTTTTTTGTAACTTTTATATCTTTGCATTTTAAAGGTCTGGTGAAGAGGGATGTTATCCTGAACTTACATTGTTTTGTGAAAAGCGTATTGAGCATTTAGATCCAAGGAGCAGAGCTCTGAGAAAAGACAAGCCTCCAGCCACAGCTTCTGATTTCACAGCTGAAGAATGGGAAACGATTAATGGTGAACTGATGGTAAAGTATAACTGTAATTTATAACGGTCAGTAATATAATCACTTTGATATATCAGTCTTCCTCTTGTGCATAAGTAGGATGTAATTATTTGATTAAATGAGGAAATGATCAAAGAATTATGTTGGGGTTTTTTAATTATTATTTTATTGCATTCATGTCACTGAATCTTTAATGCACATTTTAACTCTACAGATTTTTTTGATAGATTACTTCTTATTCAAACAAGCACAATTGCTTTTTGTCTTAATTGCTTCTCCCCATTAACAGCAGTGCAACATAAGGATAGTTGCTAGGGTCATGGTAGACTATGAAGTATATCTTCCCTACTGCTTTAAGGTACAGATATGTTATTTGTTTATTTTCAGAGCTGGGTGACAGACATGAATGAAGATGATAAAAAACCACAGTTCCCAGGAACACTGCACGAACGACAAGATAACTTACCTCCTATTCGTTGTTCCAGCAGCTGTCTTTCAGCTAATCAGGTATCTCCAGTTTTCTAATGTATGTTAATTGTATGTCTTTCTAAAACCAGGAAATTTTATGTGTACAAGCTTCTAGTCATTAAGACTTTCTTACTAGATTTATTTTGTTAACCAGATTAATTTTGTTAACCTTTAAGTTCCATTTCAAGAGACCAATGCTTAAGCAAAAGTGCCTCCTTAATATTAGGTTGGTGCAAAAGGAATTGTGGTTTTTGTGTTGTTGAAATTTGCCATTTGATATTGGAATACGTTCTTAAATAAATGTGGTTGTGTTATACCTCATTTTAGTGTGTTTTATTGCTTTATGTTTTTTTGCTGCTGATTTATTACTTGCCATTTATATTTATTTTAGACTATGGAAATGGTGTTAGACAAAAAGCAAATTCGAGCGATTTTCTTATTCGAGTTCAAAATGGGTCGTAAAGCAGCGGAGACAACTCGCAAGATCAACCATGTATTTGGCCCAGGAACTGCTAATGAACGTACAGTGCAGTGGTGGTTCAAGAAGTTTCGCAAAGGAGACGAGAGCCTTGAAGATGAGGAGCGTAGCGGCCGGCCATCCGAAGTTGACAACGACCAATTGAGAGCAATCATCGAAGCTGATCCTCTTACAACTACACGAGAAGTTGCTGAAGAACTCAACGTCAACCATTCTACGGTCGTTCGGCATTTGAAGCAAATTGGAAAGGTGAAAAAGCTCCCTAAGTGGATGCCTCATGAGCTGACCGAAAATCAAAAAAATCATCGTTTTGAAGTGTCATCTTCGCTTATTCTACGCAACAACAATGAACCATTTATTGATCGGATTGTGACTTGTGATGAAAAGTGGATTTTATATGACAACCGGCGACGACCAGCTCAGTGGTTGGACCGAGAAGAACCTCCAAACCACTTCCCAAAGCCAAACTTGCACCAAAAAAAGGTCATGGTCACTGTTTGGTGGTCTGCTGCCGGTCTGATCCACCACAGCTTTCTGAATCCCGGCGAAACCATTACATCTGAAGAGTATGCTCAGCAAATCGATGAGATGCACCGAAACCTGCAACGCCTGCAGCCAGCGTTGGTCAACAGAAAGGGCCCAATTCTTCTCCATGACAACAGCCGACCACACGTTGCACAACCAGCGCTTCAAAAGTTGAACAAATTGGGCTATGAAGTTTTGCCTCATCCGCCATATTCACCAGACCTTTTGCCAACCAACTACCACTTCTTCAAGCATCTCGACAACTTTTTGCAGGGAAAACGCTTCCACAACCAGCAGGATGCAGAAAATGCTTTCCAGGAGTTTGTCGAATCCCAAAGCACAGATTTTTACACTACAGGAATAAACAAACTTATTTCTCGTTGGCAAAAATGTGTTGATTGTAGTGGTTCCTATTTTGATTAATAAAAATGCGTTTGAGCCTAGTTATAATGACTTAAAATTCATGGTCCAAAACTGCAGTGACTTTTGCACCAACCTAATACTAGCATGTGTCTTGTAATGTTTTAATTCTGATCAAGAATTCATTTGTGGAACAAATCTCCTTAAACACCTTTTTATGTTCTTTGATTCACATTTCAAAGTGGTGTTTAAGCATATGAATTAGGTTCCTGTTGGATGAAACTGCCAGGAGATTTTCTCCAGCTGCCAGGAGGCTTTTGTTCCACGAGACCAGACAGGAGCTAGTCCAAAATAAATACCCTGAAACACAAACAAAGTGGATGTCGGGCCCTTTGCACCAACTGCTTCGTTATATAGCCACCTCTATGTTGGGTTGCACTGGTATACATGTAGCCTTTGATTCCCTTTTTTATATACCTTGAGCTGGTATTCCAACTTTAGCCATAAAGCATACTTAACAAATCTTCAGAACTACAGAAGAAACATTTCCTTTTTTTTTTTCCCCTTAGGTATTAGTTTCCTGATGTTTCTTTTGCCATGCATTTATCTTCCTGAAATCTGTTTTGTCTGTGATCAGCTTTTCTTACTAAATTCAGTGCCATTGGAGGGATTGGCAGAAAAGTAGGTGTGGAATGGGATTTTTTCGAATTGTCAGATGTTACCATGGATGGCTTCAGTCTGATTCCCACTCTTTTCTTTTGAATTCTGGGACACTGTTGCAACAAATTCACTGAAGGATTTTTCTTTTGGGAAGTGAGAAATGTTATGAAAGGATCCTTACAGGTCATGTGATATTTCTTATTAATTGTTAATTTGACAAATTTTATTGGAATAATTATGTGTTAGTAAATGCCTGATTTGTGTTCCTGTGTTGTCAGAAACTACTTTTTGTCAGCTGATACTTAGGCATCAGACCAAGATGCTTGGGATAACTAGGCACTCTCCATTATGTCGTATACAAAGAGGCTGGGAATTTCAGTCTCATGCTTTACAAGTGGTTAATATTGAGACTAAGGTGTGCTTTTGTGTTTGTTTGTTTTGTTTTCATTGATCTGTCCTCTTTCACATTTTGCAATGTATGTTCCTCTTGACTATCTTGTTTGGCTGAGACAAAGAGTGCCACTGTAGCTTTACTCGTGATTTATGTCTTGTATAAATGTTTCTTATAAGAGAAAATAGTAAATAAAATATCATGTGGACTCAGTGAATCTAGATTCTAATATAATCATGAAATTGTGGAAAGTGGTTTGAAATCTAGGATATACAGTTTTACTGAAGAACCTCTGTTCTCCATTCACAGAAAAAATATTTGTTCAGATTTTTCTTCTCCTGATTTAAACCATGCAACAGTCTTCAAGTCAAATTTTTCTTCTCCATGCAAGGTTTAGGTGTTAGCATTATTTCCTAAGAAACCTAGATACAGCTTTATGCCTTATTTGTGCTAAATGATTTCCATTCCTTTTGTCCAATCAGACAGACTCTGAAGTAATTGTAATGTGTCCTGGAAGAGAGAAGGGAAGCCTGAAATTGAGTTTTAGAGTTCAATTTTTTTATGTAGCAGTGTGGTTACACCACTACTAGATCACTACTGAATGAAAATAAGTTGTCTCTACAGTATACACTAAACCTACACCTGTTATATGAAATCTCAACAAAATAGGGTTTAATCAGTTTTTATTTCTTTTCTTTCTTACTGATAAAGCTATGTGTAATCTTATAATTTTTAAACATGTTTTGCTAATCAATTAGGACTAATTATTTTTACACTGGCATCACATAATTTTGTGATGTGGTATCAAGTATAAAGTTGGCATGATTAATTTCTCCTCTCTGCTTGAAAGAAATTCACCAACCCTTCCATGATTTTATGTTGTTATTTGATTGGAGACTGTTCATCTGATCCAATGCATAAAAAGTTCAGTATCTTCAATGAAACAAATTCTGGAAATCCTTATTGACCCTAAACCAGTGGATTGTACCAATGAGTAGGAGTTGGTTAAATGGAAGCGTCTTGTTGTGTCTGTAACCTGATTTTCTTGCTGATACTAAATGTAGGTATATGTTTAATTCACTGCTAATAGCTTGTAACTCTATATGGTGTTTTCTTGTTGATGTGAAGTCATGTGGAAGATTTTACAAAAATGAGGAGATAAATAGTGAATTTATGCAGTATTTCCCTCTTTAACACAATATGAAAGTTTCTGTCTTACACCCCTGTTTTTCTTTCACACAGCCCTGGACTTCAAGGGTACATCTATACTGCAAAATGAAAGAGGGCAGGAGAGGCAGCTTGAGTTTTTCTGTTCCTAACCGTCCACAGTGCTTAATTATTGTTTTTGCTGCCTAACTTCTTCCAGGACAGAACTAAGCATAGGTTTAGAGATAGTCATTTCCAAAAAACTATATGGATGGGATTTCAGCAGACTTAAGTTCCTTTGCCAAACACAGTTTCCTAATTTTTTTCCAGAAATACTTCTGTCCTGAGATACCAGCTCACACTACAGTCCAGGGCATGCAACATACATTCCAAGTTTTATGTTGTAGAAGTCTGCTGTGATGCTATCCATATAG
The DNA here is from genome assembly GCA_013399365.1 of Pampusana beccarii. Classification (NCBI taxonomy): domain Eukaryota; kingdom Metazoa; phylum Chordata; class Aves; order Columbiformes; family Columbidae; genus Pampusana; species Pampusana beccarii. The sequence goes on from VWYH01010051.1 coordinate 1,836,597, forward strand.
TCTTCATATTATTTTTGATACTCTGAACTAAAAAAGCATATTAGTTAGCTGACCCAGAGCAGCAATGTCTTAGGGCATCCCATGGGGCCTGGAGGATAACCAAGGCCAAATTCTGTGTCACCTGAACTGAAGCCAGTGCATGTTTTGATATTTGGTCCATAAATGGTTCACAGAGCTTCAAGCTCTGTGGGATCTGTGCATTGCGAGTTCTTGCAAGAAACATGACAAGAGCAGAGTTGGTTTGGTTTGGGTTTTTTTTAGTTCTACAGCATGCAAACGTACGCTTTTCGTCAAAGCCTCTTGGATGAGATGCTCTGAAATATTACTGATTAAGAAATTCCTGACTCTGCTGGCACTGCAACTTGGTTACAATGGCCCCAAGAATATGAGACATAGAATTTTTTTAAATGTGAGTTTTTTTAAATGTGAATTTTTGAGTCACCATTTCTGCCTTATTCCTTAAAGAGACATGCTGCAGTTCTCCCCCTAAATTAAAGTTGGATTAGTGTAAATACCTTATGAGTTTTTTTCTGAGAGTTTTGCTATTTATGTGCTCATTTAAGTTAAGGACGTCTATTTTGAAAAAAAAGATTTGGTATTTATTAAATTAGTAAGTTTGTAATATACACCAGGATTCATACATAATGGTAACTTGTGTTTCAGGAAGCCATATTTAAGAGTTACCTCCTTGAAACATGCTGATCACTAAATGTCATTTTGTCTAGCTTCTTGAAAGACTGAGAATATTAATTCTGAAGTTATACAGTAGAAAAGTTTGTATAACCTAACATTATATTTAGTCAGAAGTGTTTACAGGAAGGGGTACATTTACATTATGTAAATTGAGATGTTTACATCCAACTGCAGAAGTATTTCCTTGTTACAGTGTCACCACTGGTAAAGCTAGTTTAAGAGGTCTGTGCTTGTTTCTTTGGTCCAGTTTATCACATGCTCAGTTGAACTGGTACAGATATTTAGGGATTGTGCCATAATCTATATCAAATTGGTTGTTTGAACCCACATAATTGTAAATCTGCAACTCTGTGAACAATTACATTGGTTTAACTCAGTGAATGATGGATTGCAAGATCGGAGGAGGGCTGAATGGCCAGGACAGAGTAGGTGGGAATCTTTTGAACTGGCTGTTCCACTGTGGAATACCTGTTTGGAGCCACACCTTGCTATTAACTATTGTTGAAGTCAACAAGCAGGGGCGGACATATCAGAAATATAGTTTCATGACAGAGGTAGAAGAGATGCCAAAGGTGCCAGCTACGGAAATAGGTTCCTTTAGTGTAGGAGAAGGATTGCAATACAAGTCAGTCGAATCTGTTATTGGGACTGATTGTTGTACGAAAGTCCTAAGGATAAATTGGCGGTAAGGCAAATTTCAATGATGGGGCTTGTCTAAAAGTTGGAATGAGTGTAAGCCACCTTAGGAATTAGCCGGAGTGTGAAATACTCCAAAGAAGTCCAGACACTATTTTGAAGTCAAACATTTTTAAGTTTCTTGTGAGGGTTCCAGGGACTTTCAAAATCTGTGCATTGCCTTCTCTGGGGAATGGCAAGCCTAGATGAGATTTACAGGTTCAGTCTCGGTGTCAACCACCTCATCACGAGGCTGGGGTTTCCCAAGACTGAGTTCTCCCTTGCTGTGTTGGAAGGATGGTTTGGAAATGGCAGCACAAGGTACTAATTAGGAAGACGTCTTCTATCTGAAAGTTTTATTCAGTGTCTCTCTGAGATATAACAGGGCAGTGCAGAGCAGGTGTGAGGTTGAAGAGGTTCTCAGACTATGACGATATGTGAAATACATGAAGATTTTATTTTAAAATGATGAATTAAGTTTCCAAGACTATGCTGAGGTTAGTCATGAATAGCGTTAGTTACTGGGAATATGTATTGCAGAAACAAAAAGTTGTCAATTTCCACTCTAAAAATGTCTTACAGGCTGTTTGTATCTCTTTCAGAATGAAAAATCACAAGACAAGCAAAGAAACAAGAAAAACGTACCACGGGATTACAGTGAATGGGACAAGTATGTTAAATCTTTTATATTTAAGTTTTTGTTAAATGTTATTTACCTGTTTAATAATGGAACATAGTGGTTGATTTTTAAAAAAAATTCCAGAAACATATTATTAAGGTTAGCATTCCAGGGAATTGCAACACTTTGGTGAAACTTAGGTGTTCTGTTAAAATGCAGATGATGCCTTGTGGTGCTAACAGCTGAAAACAAGTTAGTCTATACTTTTGTGTGTGAAATATAGCAAGTCAGCAGAAAATATAAATAAGAAGTGATTTTGTTTCAGATTTCATTTTTCCTTTCGATATCTAAGCTATGAAATCTATGGACATAAAAGCAAGGAATTAAAATTAGCTTAATTTATGAGGTTCTGAAAGCGCTTCTCAGGTAACTTATAAATTTTATCTTCTGTGTATCTAAAATCACAGTTCTAAATTAAAAACAAAACTAATGAATCATTATTCCTGTACTGAGCCCCACTGACCTCAAAGAATGAGCTTGAGTCAGGTGCATTAGTTTGCTCAAACACAGTTACACATCATCAGAGGTTTAGACAGTAACTGACTATTTCTAGAGTGGATGGAGCCCTGATACAAAGATGCTCTCTGCATTATGTAGTGGTGGCATGTTATCCTCCCAAGTTATGTGACAGATTGATGCCCCCAAATTGTTGAACACAGAGGGAGAAATGCACATACTTCTCTCTTTTGCATGGTAGCAGCTTCTCTCTAGCTCCTGAAATCCGGAATGTGGTGCGGTAGGATGAGAGTGAGGAGGCACAAATTTCCGGTGCAGTAGATAGGGAGCTAAATCTATGGAGTTTGGGTAATTAAACCTTAATATTTCACTCTAGACTAAAACCCCTACAAAACCACTGTCTGCATAAGATGCTGTTCTTACAAACACTTGTGAAAATCAGTTATTTTCATGCATATATGTTTCAGAAACTGGGGCCTTCCTGCTCAAATGTGAACAAACAAAACAGGGTATCCAAATAACTTGTGCAACAATTTATTCTTTCATCCCTCTTGCCACTGCATCCTTTCAAGTAATATTTTGGGGATTTTGTTTACAGTTTTATGTACACAATCTTTAAGTGCTTTAGCATGCTGATAATACTACAGTTTGTGAATTTTCCCACGTAATGTGTTTTGGATTATGAGAGTATGCTGAAACAGAAGTTGTTTGAAATAAGTTTTCCAGTTTGAAGCATATCATGTTTTCAAAAGATTCTGAGCATGATCTCAAAACCTTCAAATAATTGTTTAGGCAATTTCTGAACAAAATGTTTGACATCATATTTTAAAGACACATTGAACTGTGGTTAATATATAACAAAATGGTAAAAGTAAGCTAGCAAAAGATCAAAATTAAAATGGAGAACAATTAGTCTTACCTGAAAAGGTTTTGAATTGGATAAATTTCCAAAATTGTGTCTCTGTTTCAGATAGAAATTATTCATATTATCAAGATTGGAAAGCAAAAGCTATTTTTCGTTAAGTCCTAAAGAGAAAAGCAGTGAGCGTAGTGTTTCTAGATAGTGTAGGAATTGGTTATTACTATATTTGTTTTATAGGACCATAGCAATGTTTTTTTGATATAAATTCCTAAACACTGTTTCCAAAAGCTGCTTCAGATTAGCCTTGGAAGTGTCTGAGACTATTTTGAAATCTCTCTAATGTTTACAGTATTAATTACTTTGAAGCTGTTTCCATGGTATTTTGGCAAAGGTTAATATAGATGTTTGATAGGGGTGGGATTGAGCCTGATGAACTATTTCTTCAATTTTACCTGTCTTTGGGGGGGGTAGGGATGGCGAGGAGGTGAGACAGACATCTTTCTTGGTTTGGTTTGGTTGGTTTTAACCAGAAGGAGGAAGAAGGGAGCTAATGTATGAGCAGGAGAAGCACACACAAAAAAAGAGAACCACACAAGGAAAGGAAATAAGACTAAACCTATTTTTCCTAACTAGTCATGGATAATTGAACACAGCCTTTATTTCTCTTTTCCTTTGGTTTATAATGGAAATATAGTATTTCTTTCTATTAGTAACGGAGTCCTACAATGCAGCATTATTGAATTTGTTCTTTTTATTAATTTAAGGTTTGATGTGGAAAAGGAGTGTTCTAAAATTGATGAAGGCTGTGAAGAAAATAACTCAAAAGCAAGATTCTTTAGTAGGCCAAGTCTACCTATAATTGAAAAGAAAATAGACACAACTGGTAATGTCTTAGAGACGTAGTTTTTCTTTAATTTTTATACTGTGTTTATAGAGTGTGAATACAAATTGCGGAAGCATATTGCATTTATCGATTTTTCAGCCCCTAGAAATACCAAAAGTTGCTAGGGGGTCAACGGAGCTTGAAGCCGTATTTGAAAAAAATCCAGTCTTCGTGTTAATAATCACTTAAAATATTATGTTGTGTTTAAGTTGAGAGTGCTAGGTAAAGAAGTAAAGCATACTTTGCTATTATAAACCAATGGTAGAGGTGAGCCAGCTGCTTTCATCTTGCATTCTGAATTGTATGCCTATCAGAATAATGTAAGTTTTTATTATAGCAAATAAAATACAAATTCGTCTTTTAGTAAATTCTTTTAAACAATAATATACAGATTATAACATTTAAAGTATTTTAGCTGACAGTGTTTTGATTGCATCTGTGCAGTTGTTAGTTGTTATGTATAAATATCTTTTTCTAGGCATGACAAAGAAAGAGAAGATTTTTATTGCTAATCGTGAAAAAGAAAAGGGCAATGAAGCCTTTGCCAGTGGTGATTATGTGGAAGCAGTGACATATTACACTCGGTGAGTAAATACTATTGTGTTCTTTTATTTTAATGACTTACTTGTAAATGTTATTTTTAGAGCAATGTAATTAAAGCAACTTCTTACTGAAGCAGCTAGTGACAATTAGATGATTTTCAAAAGGACAAAAAGATTTGGTAGGAGAACACTTAAAGCACTGTTGCATCCTGATATTAATTTTTGTTTATCAGGAAGAGAAGTGGATAAATAGTGATGGGATGCAATCTGCAGGTGTCACAGATTTCTTCAGGTTTTTCAAAACTGTTGATATTCAAGGGCAAGTTTACAAAAATAAAAGGATAAGAAAGTAAATTCACTACAAATTAATTCTAATTAATCATATCCATAGGAGTGGATTGTTAATAAGTAAAATTGATTTAATAAGCTCTTCTTAGGAGAAAGAAAAATTGTGTGCTGCTTCATTGTAACACTGTCTGTAATTAGTAGCAGACCAGAAAAAAAGTATATAAACACAGGATAAAAAAAATGAGGCTCTTGTATATTGCTTGCCTTATTTAGTGCACAGGGGACTACATTCAGACTTTGGCTTTATTAATGTAAATAGATGTTGTTACTACAGGACCTCTGTTTTATTTGTTTCAAAAGTAGAAAAGTTCAAGGTGACAGAATTGAGCATAATAGGAAGAGAAGGATAGTGTTTCAGTTAATATATTTGAATGCTACCTTGGGAGAACTACTAGATGTTTTTTCCCTACCTTTTCCACAGTGTTTGAACATGATGCCATTTGTAAAAAACAGGATTTTCACATGAGACCAACATTTGTTTCTCATTTGCAGATTACCTATCTTGAGACACTATTGGTCTGACTTGCAAAAGTACTTACTGCTCACACATTAACGTTAAAGGAAACTCAATTTTGTGTTTAACTCAATACTTTGAAATTATAAGGACTTTAAAAAAACACAAGTTTACAAGAGTCCAAGTTGTCACTTAGAAACTGAGAACATATGGGAATCTTGGGGTATTAATTACCACTGTAAACTGAGGGTAATGATATGGCACTACTGTGAGCTGAAGTATTAAGATAATTCATGGGCTATGATATTATAGTGGGATACCCTCAAAAAATTTATGAGGAAGTTTATGTGTCTGTGATCAGTGCAGACAAGTATGGAGAAAATAATGAACAGGAATAAGTCGTGTGTAACAGCAATAAAATAAATATTGGACTGATTTATTTTTAGGGAGCAGCATTCATACTGTCACTGAAGGAGGCAGGGTATTGTAGAACAGCTTAAGAAAATTTACCTGGAGATTGTTGATGTATATATGTACACAAAGGTATTGATATTCACAGTGTACAGCCTGTTTGAACAGAGGCATTTGATGTGTATTTTTTTTTTGTTATTGACTTGAAGCCGTAACATGTTTCTTGTTTGTTTGTTAATTTTTAATACATGAACATGAATATTTTAAAAATTCCATTGCTGTATTTCATATGCAATAAATAAAATAGAAATCTATAATTAAAAATAAGTTAAAATTTCTACTCTTGGGGCATATTAATAAATAAGGTATTAATTAGTAAGGATGGGCAGAATTCTTCCTAATGGAAAGTCCTTATATATTTGACCCCATGCGGCATTGTACGCTTTCTGAAATATATGATATTGACACTATGTACACTTCTAACTGGGCACTTTTATAATACTATCCAAAAATTCCTATTTTCTTACATTTAGAAATACTTAAATAAAACATATTTTGGACTGAATTGATAATTATCTGAAGGGGTTTTTTGTGTATGGCTAAAATGGAGGAAGAGTAGAGTTCTATATAAAAATACACAGTGTACAGTTATTCATTCTGTTTGTCGTGTAATAAGGCCTACTATTTTAAGCTGAACATAGAGAGTACTTTCTGTTTTACAATAAATAAACCTTTCTCATTTCTAAAGAAATTAAAGACTTTTGCAGAGGACACGCTGTGACGTAATTCTGTTATGCTGATGTGATTTTAAAATAAATGATCTTGTCTATTTTTCTGCATACCTCTGGTAAAATCACTCTGCTTAGTAATTTCATTTATACTGCAGAATCATAGAATAATTTAGGTTGGAAATGACTTCTGAATGATCTTGTGGGCGAATCACCCCTCAAAGGAGGGCCAAGTTAGATCAGGTTACTCAGGGCATTGTTCAATTACATTTTTTATACCTCTAAGGGATGGAGATTTCACTGCCTGTTGCAGTGTTTAACTAACCTTACAGTATTTTTTCTTTCCTATAATGTCATCAGAAATTCACTTTTTGCAACTTCTGTCTGTTGCCTTTTGCCCTATCAGTGTGCAGTTCTGAGAAGGATGTGGCTCTGTTTTCTCCATATCTTCCCATTTAGTTCACATTAAGAAAACAGCTACATGACCTCCCCTGAGCCTTCGCGTCTGGCTGAACAAATCTGGTTACTGCAGACTCTCCTCAAAGTATTGCATGTACTCCTGCCCCTTAACTATCCTGGCGACGTGCTGGACTCACTCCAGTCTGCTGGTACAGTAGAGCCCCAGACTGAACACAGATATTTCACCTGTAGTCTCATAGGTGCTGAAGAGAGGGGAAGAGTCACTTCTGTGGACCTTCTGGCTATAGTCTTGTGAATATGGCCCAACATACGGTATGAGAGCTCAGTTAACTCCTGTTCCGTTTGTTGTCCGCCAGAGCCCCCATGTCCTTTCTGCTTTCTAGCTAGTTGGCATCCATCCTGAACTGTTGCTGGAGTTAGTCCGTTTCAGGTGCAGGGTTTTGCACTTGTGTTTTTCGAGCTTCCTGAGAAGTCTGCCAGCCCATTCCTCTGGCTGGTTAAAGTCCCTTTGACTGGAGTTCTGCTGTCCAGTGTGTTATTGACTGTTCTACCTCAACTTTGTGTCATTGACAAAGTTCCTGGGTGTGCCTTCTGTTCAATGTTACACTCCTCTGATAAAGATGTTATAAACTATTAGTCCCAAAGGGAGGCCATGAGTAGCTGGTCACCAGTTGGACTTTGTATGACTCAATTCTTGAGCCTAGGAGTCCAGTCAGTTTTCTCTCTGCCTTATTGTCCACTTATCTAGACAACGTTTTACCTATTTGGCTATAAGAATACTGTGGGAGATCTTGTCAAAGGTTTTACTACAGTCAAGGTAAGCAACATCTTCCTTCCTTCCTTCACTGAGCCACTCAGTAAAGCAACCTATCAGGCTGGTCTTGGCATGATTTGCCTTTGGTAAATCCATGCTAGCTGTTGCTAGTCACCTTCTTATCTTTCGTGTGCCTGGACAGGAATCCGGAAGAATTGCTCCATCATCTTTCTGAGAACTGAGGTTAGACTGACTGGCCTGTAGTTTCCCAGGTCCTCCACCTTGCCATTCTTGAAGATATGGGATGTTTGCCTTTACCAGTCACCAGGAACCTCTCCCAGTCGTCATGGCTTTTCAGAGATGGTATAGACCAGTCTTGTAGTAACATTGGCCAGCTTCCTGAACACCCCATCTGGAACTCATCAATATCCTGTTTTCTTAAGTGTTTTCTAACTTTGTCTTCCTCTGTTGTGAGTACTGCTTCACTCCTACAGAATCTGCCTGTAGACTCAGGGACCTGGGAAGCCTGAGAGCAAACCTTACCAGTGAAGACTGAAGCAAGGTAGCCACTGACTACCTCAAACTTTTCCATGTCCTTTGTCACTATGTCCTCTGCTGCGTTGACCAGCTGGCCCACAGTTTCCTTAATCTTTGTTTTGCTGCTGATAGACCTTAAAACAAACAAAACCAAAACCACAACAAAACCCCACAAACTTTTCTTGTTGCTCCTCACATCCCTTTACTAGTTTCAACTTCAGCTAAGCTTTTGCTTTCTTAATTCCATGACTTGCACTTAAATAGCATCTATATATTCCTCCTGGGTAGGCCATCACCACTGCCATCTGCCGTGTATTTAGTTTTTTGTGGTTTTTTTGGTTTTTGTTGAGATTGTCCTCCAGTCAAGCTTTTTTCACCAAGGAAGTATGAGAGTATCTTCAGTATGCTGTCCTTCTGACACTTCCATATTGCTCCTCTTCCCAGTGAACATAGGTTAGAAGCCCTGGCAAGCAACAGACCTCTGAAGATGGTACATCTAGTTGGTGGATGGTTGCCTCTGGTCCCACAGGAAGGATTTACTAACCACTGTTGTGATTAAAATATCAGTGTTAGTGTTGTTATGATACTGTTTTCAGCTTCCAATACTTAAGTGTTTCAGGTTATCTAACTATGAGCCTGCCATGATCGATATTCCCTTTTTCAGGAGTATATCAGTAATACCCACTGCAGCTGCGTATAATAACAAAGCTCAAGCGGAAATCAAACTTCAGAACTGGGACAGTGCTTTGCAGGATTGTGAGAAGGTACTAGATATGGAACCTGGCAATGTAAAAGGTAAAGTAGAACATAAACTTGCCCTTCTATGTATTATTTTATTTCTAGCAAATAAAATGCTACATATCCATCCATGTTGTTAGTTGACTTCACTGAGCTTCAGATCAAGTCCAAGAATAAAGAAGGAAACAGAGCAGCTCCCCAAGGCTATTGTAAGAGTATTATCAGGGTCGAGAAGTTGTATGCAGTCTGTCATGTTGATCCATAATGGGTTTTCTTATGCAGTAGCATGGAGCTAACTCTTGTTTTTTAAATGGTTACTATAAGCGCTCTTGTATTCATGCAGTGCATTGTTTCCACACTGAAGTATTAATTACCTTGAAAGTGACATGAAAACAATGAAAGTTGCTGATCAATTCCCTTCTGAAAGGCTTGAATGTAGCTAACTATATTTGCATGGGAGGAGGGGAAAAATTGGAAAAATGTGAAAAGATGCTTCACAGTTCATGATTGCTATCTCAAAAGGTGCTATGCAAAATTGCATTGTTAAAAATGATCAAGAGATCAGTTGTTACTAATACAGAGTCATTATGAAGTAAATGCAGAATTTAAAAAACTTTTAAACTTAATATGTCTAGAAAAAATAGTGTATTATTATATGCTTTATGCTTTAAATACATTAAAAATACACTTTGTTCCTTTGTAGCTCTGATGCGCCGTGCCACTGTACACAATCAGCTGCAGAATTACCAGACAGCTATAGAGGATCTGAGCAAAGTGTTATGTATTGAACCAGAAAACGCTATAGCTAAGGTAAAGATAAATGAGTTGGATGTGACTAGAAAGAGGTTGCGTGCAGTTGTAGCATAAAGTGAGTTCAGTTTATATTGTTTTATTGTTTGATTTGAGTATGAGTTTGAGGACACAGTCAATCTACTGTGCCAATGATCAGTTTCCCAGGACTACATAGGTGCCTGTGGTGGAAATGAGGTACTTGAATTTGATCAGATCTTCCGTTTGCTACTTAATTGTGAGACAGTGCAGGTACTCGAGTCCTCTCTTATGTAATTTAGGTGCTTAAAACTTTGTTGCTGAAGATGGTTACAGTAATAGTGTCTTAGCCAATCAAAGTTATTTGGAAATTTCTCTCAAAAAGATCCATTGAGTGTTAATCTTCGTTTTGATACTGGCTCTTGGAAAAGTCATGTTCGTTTATTTTTTTCTGGTTTTATATTTGTAATATTTTACAGTTCTTCAGGATCTTATGTGGATTATTTAACAGAACGTATTTTCTCTATATAAATTGGAATTTATATACCTGTTGTTTTTTTCTCTATTGCAGAAAAATCTGCTAGAGATTGAAAAGAAACTGAAAGGTTTTAAGCCCGCATCTAAGACTCAAGGCAAAGGAAAAAGGATACTTATTCAAGATATAGAGGATTCAGAAGGTGATGAGGAAAGAGGGGAAAATACAGAAGAAAGTGAAAGAAACAGTGGAGATAAAAGTAATGTAATATAATTTCCTATTTAATTTTAACATGGGGAAAAAAATGCCTTTTGGTATTGCAGTGTTTATTCACACAATTCATCCATATTTGCTTGCAGAGAATTTTGCCTGTTTGAAGACTAAAATTACATTTACTACTTAAAGTAGATCTGAGTGTGAAATCTAGGATTCAGTTTGGTTACACATCTTTGGAATTATTTCTAGAAAGTATATAACAGAAACAGATGGAAAATATTGCTATAAATCACCTGCTTCCCTGTGTCATGTAATTTTACAGTAATATTTAATGTTCGTCCACTCGGGAATTTCTTCTGGTGTTAGAGAACATTTTGTGCTCCCTAGCTCTTTCTGTTGCACAGATCTCTTGCCTTCCCACCATCAGATTTTTCTGCATTTTTCCTCCTTTGATTGGATCAAAGGGTGTAAAATTGATCAAGTGGCATGTAATTTGGTTGGTCTTTTTTTTGGTTTTTAATGTAAGAGATCATCCATGTGCTCTGAAAGTATATATTAGAGGTAAACAACATGTAACTCTTGTGCTGTATGTAGTTTACAAGCAGCTGATGTGCAGCTCCCGTTCCTGGATTAGCGTGTGACTAACTGCACGACTGCTGAGATGAAGCTATTGGCATAATCAGAATACCTGACTTGTGGGAGCATGTGAGGCAGCTGGGACTATTGAGCTTTGCACTGACAGGTTGCTTTTAGAGTCAGCTGCATGTCTGCGCTCTAGCCTTCAACAGAATAACATCCCTAGGTTGATTTCCACCGTTTCTCCTTTCTGTTGGTTCTTTAAGATAATTTGGCACGACAACTGTGGATTTTGTATTTTCTGTGGCCTATGTGGTTCTTTATCTTGAAATTAAACCAGTCTATGGGTTTTCCAAGTTAATTGTGAATATTAGACTGTCTATGTGTTTCTATAATGCATTATTTACACATAAATTTACGTAAAAAACATTTTTCAAAATCAGTAGGTATCTACTAAGTCTCCTCAGCTAAAAGCCTGGAAGAAAGGGTTCAGGTCGCTAGCCTTAAATATTACATAATTTGGGGTTGCTTTCCATTGGGAGCATTTAGATGATTAAGTGCCTTCTAGCTCCATAGGAAGACTCCCATTCCGTTGATGAATGGTTAGGCTTTTAAACATAGGGAATATTGTCAATTGACGTCAGTGTCAAACATGTTCATGTGATAAACATAAGTATTTTTGAAATTTGGGAGGCAAGCATCTTCATAGATTATTCTGTGTTTTAAAGTACAATTGGAAACAAAGTCAGTTCGTTTATTTAATAAATCCGATATGTTATGTGGCTCTAATAGCAATAAGTAGACTAGGCATCTTACACGTCTTCTCTATACATCTGATCATGTAGTCACAGCCAGTCCAGTAGTCCATGTAGTCCTGTTGTGTAGTCACATTTATTATAGTGGAGATTTGGACCGTTCCAGTTGCTTTCATATGAAGCTGGTCCAGAGTGGATAAAAGAGTTGAAAATGTTTCCTGGCTTTGTAATAGGTTAATTTGTCGTGAACTAAAATTAGGTATGTTGCTCTCCATTCTGCCACCACTGTTTTTATGCCGCGCTTCTGGAGGATAAATACTTTATGTAGCTGGAAATTAATTTTAAGTGAGAGACAAAAACCAAAAAACTTAAAATATTCTGCTTTCATGAATATATTTCTCTGTAGGCTCCAATACAGGAATATTGTTTATGGTATGAATGCTTAAACTGAAAGACAGTGAGAATAGATTTGAGAAATATATCTGTACAATTCTGCTCATGATGTTTACTCAGTCCAGAAGTATTTAGGCAATTGGCATAACCTCATAGCTAAACAAGTTAATTCTTATTTTCAGGGGAACTCCAGATGTTATAAATGTTTCCTGTGTAATCCAGGATTGGTTCCGTGCACTTCATCTTCAGGAAATTTTCTTCTGTATTCAGGAAATGACGTTTGCATTAATGACATTCACATCACACATTATCTGCCTTTCTTGTTTTTTCTGTGTCTCTGGCAGTTGGGAAGATCTTAAAGAGTGTTTTGCTGTAGAGTTTTTGCTAAACACGTCCTGTCACCTGTTTATCTGTGACATCTAAATTTATTTTTTTTTTAAGTAGGAGGTATACAGAGTATTCTCTGTTTTGACAGTTGTAAAATAAAAAAGCATTTTAGCATGTATCCTAAGGAAATTATTATTATTATTTTATTATTATTATTTTACTACTGTCTTAATTAATCTGCCTATCTAGTCTTTTACCCTCATCCTCCCTACCAAATAGGCTTTAAACCTTTTTGGCATATTTGACACTACAAAATTTGATGGATGGATGGACAGAAGTCTCAAATATAAATTATTTACTTGAAGTTTTATAAGAATGTCTGTGTGGGTAGAATAGATTTATCCTATCATTGTTCCCACTGTGGAATATGAACTCATTATTAAACACGGTATTTCGAAACAGAGACCACAGCTAGGAAGGATGCAGTTAGAGCTTTTGTCTATTAGGCATCAGAGAATTTATTGTTTTTAAAAACCTTATGCTTTCGCATCCTGTTCAGTTTGATTTCAGTAACATTTTGTGCATTAAAAAAATATTTCTGTAATTTGGAACAACCTAATGTTCATCCATATTCAATCAACCTCAGAAGTTTAGTTTGAGTCAATTGGAACTATCGCTCCAATATATGAAGGCATGAAAAAATGCTGTTGCATAGATGAACACATCAGGTTAGGGGAAGGTGAAAACCCAGCACCAAAACACAGAGTTGCCTTTCATGACTGGGAGTATCAAGAGTGTATCAAGAATAAGGAATTTATATATGTTAATATCTGATACCCTTATCATATTATTTTTCCTAATTACATTAGTAAGAAATAGTAGCAAAAACTGAATGATCAGAACTCTAAAAAAAGGCGTTTTAACATTGTGTTTAAATGAAACCTTTTTGAGAATGATTTATAGGCTTTTTTTCCCTCCTATTCTATGTTGTATTTGAGGAGAGTTTTGAAGTGTGCAATATCACTGGTTTGCTAGTTGTGTCTTCTAAGTTTAACAGGCAAGCACATCCATTTGGTCATGGAAAAGCCAAGTATCAGTATTGTTGCAATGGCCAGTATTTAAGGAGTTAATTTCAAGGTGCACTCTGTACCATTCGGACACTATGGAACAGGGGTTCCCCACGTGCCCAGCAAGGAGAAATGAGATTTCATAGCAATACCTTCTCAGTAATAATTGCAAGTTAGCTGGAAGTAGGAATTCTTTGCTGTTCTTATGGGTGTTTTCTGAGGCAAATAAATCTTCGTGACATGGGGGTGCCTGAGGGATTCGATGCTGTGTTCTTTGGCCGTACACCCCTCTCTTGCCAGGACGATAGTTTCTTCTGATGATGCAAGCTCTAACTCAGCTCATTAACTTCCCTGCAGAATCTGGTGTGCCAGTAAGAGGAGAGGCGGCTGCCGGGGAAGCGGTGATGGGGAACGCACACAGAAAGTTTCATACCAAAGGAGATGGCAATAAGGCGGAGGACAGAGAGACGAAGAAGCAGAAGGAATCTACTGAGAGCGGATTGAAAAAAGGCACATCAGAGGAAAACCCACAGAAGCATTTGTCAGACCATGAAGGTGAAATTAATGGCTATTTACACAGTTATCAAAGGAGTGAAACCCCTAAAGCTGAGAAGATCTCCGGATCACATGGAGAAGGGTCTCAGCCGGTTGGTGATACCAGTTCTACTTCACTTCCTCCTACTGCTGCGAAACTAAAAAGTGAAGGAAATGAGTTATTTAAGAGTGGACAGTTTGGAGAAGCTGTGCTCAAATACTCAGAAGCAATTGAATATGTCATTGGTCTAGGTGAGTGCAATACCTTACACTTAAATCTGGGATTATTGTTTAGATTATTTAAAGGAACTACAAATGAACTAACCTAGGTTATCCCTGGAGTTTTGGCAGGAGTTACTGTGCAGTAAATTCATTGTCATTGTCCTAGAGGATAGTTCATGTAATACAAACTATTAGGAAGGTGAGTGAAATAATCTTTTAACCTCCTTTAACTTCCTTGGCAAAGCTGTTTGCTTTTATTTATGTTTTTGAATAATTGCGTATTCTTGGTGACATGATAAAGCTCCTTACAGCTTTGCATTGTCAGCAGACTGCATCACTGCAGTGCAACTTAGACTATGCAAATCTTTAATTCATGAATGTCGTTTTAGTAATGGTCTTTGATTTTAATTGTAACTTCTTTTAGGAGAACAAAGTCCAGATGATTTAAGTATCTTGTACTCAAACAGAGCAGCATGTTACCTCAAAGAAGGCAACTGCAGTGACTGCATTCAGGATTGTAACAGGTAAATTGCAGCCTCCCATGTAGAGCAACAACATTCCTGATGATGATTAAACATTTAAACTGATACATTGTTATTGCAGTTTGACTTAGAACAATATTCAATGAAGTCTGATTCCCTGTCTAAATGACAGGTGTATTTGTTACTTATGTAAACAATCACATGGAACCTAGGGAAGGAGTAACTTTCAAATTACTGCCTTACTGTGTGAGAACAGTTGTTAGGCTTCTTGTGTACACAGAAATGCATAGCAGGGTAAAAAATTTTAATATAAAAGCAGGCTTACTTCAATGATGCTCTGTAGTAATTTATATGTAAAAGGTTTGTTAAGCCAGATGCTTATCACAGGGTTGGAAATTGCTTTCAAGCATATGTATGCTGTATATGTGTGTGCTCTTCGGTGTTTGGTTTGCTTGCCTTTTTTGTTTTGTTTTGTTTTGTTTTATTATAAATATATACTTGGCATAGTTATAAACAGTAATTACAGCTGTTCAGGCACTGAGCTAAAATCCTCTCTGCTTATCATGGCTATTAAGGATACAGGAGTTAGAGAGGGTCAGACATCTTCAATAACTTCCAAACACTGCCTGCCACTAACTTATTACTGTATTTCTATATGTCTTTTTTTAATATTTTCATAGATAGGGTCAGTAAGAGTGGGGCTTAAAGTGCAAAAAAGGATCCCAAGACAGTTAGAAATCATATTAATTAATCAGTCAATTTTTTTTACAGCACAACCCAACTGTTAAAACCAAACCCAAATCCTAAAAATAAAATATGCATGTAATTTTGAATTAATTAAATATTTGACTTACTGTATATATTCTACTTGAGAGAAAAGTTTTCTGAAAATGTCATTTGAAAAAATTGACTTGTTAACAATATTTTGTTAAAACAGATGCAGGACCATGCTGGCTGATAAAACAAGATGGCAAGTTAAGCAGTCATCACATTTTTTTTTCAGGAGGTCTGAAATATGTAAGACTGAAACCAATCATTCAACAGTTTTGGATTTTGTATTCTTACCAGTTGGGAGCTCATTTTCTTAGTACTTAACGATAATGTCCTTATTGTTTTGAATATTTTCTGGATACACGTGGACCTGTGATGCTCATTGAATGCAACAGAGGTAGAAATAATTTATTTAATCGGAAGCAGAACTGCAAAACTGCAAGCACACATGTTTTGGGCAGGGTCAATTAAATATTCACAAGGCAACACGACATAAAGGGTGATCACAAATAGGTTACTTCAGAGGAAAAAAATGATGTGCTTATATTACTAATAGAAAAATAAGAATTGAACATTTATCTTTTAGTGAGTTCTAGCTATTTAGGGCTTAGAAGTGTACCAAAAGCCCTCTGTTGGATCTCTGTCTCAAGACTCTGGTTTGGAGTGCTGAGTACAAGGGGTTAATCACTTCCTTCAATTCGCTTGGCTGTGCTCCCTTTATAGCCCCAGAAGGCTGTTGGTCTTCTCTGCTGTGACTTGACTTTGCACCATTACTCCTTCTAAAGCTAGAGAAAAAAAGATTTCTACAATAAACATTTCCAATTTTCATTTAATAAGTATTTCCAGCATTCAATTTCTCTTCATGTTGCTAAATGCATTTGAAACATACAACAGCGCACAATATCATAGCCCCTGCGAAACCTCTGTGAAATTACTAACATTCTGTAACTCAGAAGATTGGATTAGGGACCTCTCAGCCTGAAGTACTTTATGATTCTATGAAATGTAGTTGACTAGACTCATCTTGATTTCAGTATTTCAAAGTTCGTCTCTTTTTTCTCTTTACCAAGAATCATTGATTCATGAAAGGTAGTCTTTAATAAATAAAGCCTTTGTGGACAGCTTCTTCATATTGCTGGAAAAGTGCATTGTGTTTGAAAGGAGTTCTGATTGCAGTGTCAGGGGCTGAGCTCAGTGTTGACCAGACACACAATCAGAAGAGTAAACAGACAAAATACAGGCAAAACCCTAAAAGCCAAAAAAGGCAGGTGTATATTCATGTCTTACCAAATGTATTTTTAATGTACACACTTGCATGTAAGGAAGAAGAACAGAAAATCATGTAGGCAAAAGCACCATATACTTGAAATCCTCGTAGATCTAGGCATGGCTTAAGAAAAATAGCTTTTGCTCTTGAACAGCTGCAATTACATTAATCTTTTCTTGGTGATAAAAGTAGTTTTCCAGGTGGAAGACAGGGGTTTGAGTAGACTAAGTTGTAGTTAAAGCACTATCAATTTCATAACTGCATGTAATTTAGGGAGGTAATGTTAACCACTTAGTCCCATTTTCCTTGGTTATGTTACCGTAAGGCCCATCTGAAATCACAGAGTTGTTATGTATAGTTGTATATATAATAAAGTACTTCTATTAATATTATTTCAGTTATTCTGTTTCATTCCTGCATTTTGCTTTTGTTTTCCCAGAGCTCTGGAGCTTCAGCCGTTTTCCCTTAAGCCACTTCTACGACGAGCGATGGCACATGAGTCTATGGAGCGGTATCGACAGGCATACATTGATTATAAAACAGTCCTACAAATAGACAGCAGCATCCAAGCAGCAAATGATAGTGCTAATAGGTAACTGCACTTAGAAATTTTCTCCTCGTATCAGTACAAATAGAAAAACAGAATTCAGTTTTGTTTTACATACTTTCTCTGTTCTGTATCCATCAGAGGCAGGGTCCTCACAGCGAGTGCGTTATAACTAGAGGACTGGCTGTTTCATCTAGTTGTTTTCCCATAGCTTCAGTTTTTCTCTGCCAGCAGTAGGTCACTTTCTGTTTTAAAAATGAAATATTTTAAAGGTGTTTTTTACTGGTGCTTCAACTTGTTTTATTTCCTAACTTGTATTTGATAACATTGAAAGTAATACCTTAAGGTCTGTACCTTTTCTCTGACATTTGTTTCCTTTTCATATTAGCACTCTTCCAGTTGGAGATCTATACTGTGTGAATCCTTCAGTATGCTGTAGCTGGGTAAACAGTGAAGTAACTTGAAACAGTTGTTGGCTACAAAGCTTAGAGGTGTAAAAAATGTAATTGAATATTATTTTCAACTTAAGTGTTAATACTGCCAACATTAATTCTTGCTGCCAAGAGAGACATCTCAATTTCTATAGTATTTTAATAGTGTAAAATTAGTGTAGACAGTCTATCATAATTATATTCTCATTAACATATAGTTGGTGCTTTAGTGTGTAAATGATAGGATTTTCCATTCCCTTTTCTTGTGTCTTTTAATGGAAGAAAAAAAGTATTTATGAAAGCAGAACAGTCATTAATCATTGAGCAGGAACCCACATGTATGCGACTTTTAACAATGGAATCTATTACCTTTTTTTTCTTTCTAAGGCAAGGCCAAGAGCATTTACATTATTACTTCATTTAAAAAGTCCATAATATCTTTAAATATCTTTTTATTTGACCAGAGGTGGCCAAAGGCAATCGTGACACTTCATTATCTCCTCTTAGAAGTCTCATTTTTGATAACACAAAAAACTCTTACTGATCTCCTGTATCTAAACTGATCGTAGAGCACTTGGATTGGTGAGATAACTGCTTGTCCTGGTATCTGTGTGATTATTATACTTTTTTTTTTTTTTTAATCTTCTTAGCTTATTTTATCTGCAGAAACTCTTTTCATATTTCTCCTTGACTTGTAACTTGCTTAGTAATAAGCTTATTTCCTTTTTTTCCCTTAACACTCTTCCTTTTCTCCTCTCTAGGCCTTCCTTATGTTTTTAGCTTCACTGCTCATTGCTCTTTCCTCCCTGGCAACCCATCACCTTATTTCAGCTGCTTCTTCCTTCTTCTCTTCTGGTAATTCATTTTTGCTTGCAAATTCTTAGTTTCTAAAGCATAGACCTCCTGCATAATTGAATGTTTACTATAATTTATTTTTTTAGTATTTTATCATTTATGAATTAAACTGAAATTGTTTATTAAAGTATTAATTTTCATTTCCAAAGTAACGGACTTTAAAAAAAAATAATTTTAACAGCAAATGTTTGTTACTCTACTTCCTTTTAACTTAAAGGGACAACTCCAAAATGTAATTTAACTTCTTTTTATATTAGGAATGTGAGGTCTTAACAACCTGCTTTTGCTGGAGGATTTCTTGGTTTTTAAGTTCCCGCGGGAAATTAGGTGGTGATGCTGTAGGAAGCTGACAGGAAAAACTCATCATCCTACTTGTGTCTGAGGGCGGATTTGAAAAATTATGTTAAGGCTTGTCTTGTAGTGCTTCCCTGAATAAGCAGGCTTTCAAGAAATCTTAGAATTGAATGGATGTTCAATTGTATTTCTAATAAATCTCACATAAAAGACAAGTAGAATTTTTAATAAAAAGCATTTGCCTGATCATTTCACAATCAAAAGGAAATAATTAAGAATGTAAGTAGATATTTTTATGAAAAGTCAGCTGAAAACAAGTATAAACCCTTGGAGTGTTTATCATGTTGATTAGGTGACATTGAATTGTGTGTTTTATTGGTTATCCTGAGGTGATTTTTAGGTAAATTGGAAGGTGTGTTTCTTTTAATGGTGTGTGCCAAGTCACAGGAAAATGCATTTCAAGCATGCTTTTAATTAGTGACATTTTCCTAGCTTTTTGAACATCCATGGATTTCCTACTTTGCATATTCGAATTTCCTCATTAGTGTTTTATTCTTTGCTTTTTGCTGTTACGAATATGTGGACCAATATGTTTATGCATTTCCATTTGCTAAATTGAAGTTTTATTCCAGTTGTCTCAACTCCTTCAGTACCAGTTAGCAAATTGCATTAGATAGTTTGGCAGCTTTAAGATACCTGTGCTTTTTAAACTAACCATGGCAGACATGTATGCATTTTTGCAAAAGACTCTTCTTAGATTACTATATTACAAGAAGTCAGTTGGTCATCAAAGACTGCAGGATGCTTTCTGTTGATTTTGATGAATTAAATCAGATTTTTTGTCCAACTTTCTGACCCCATTACGGTAAATGGAGAAAAATTAAACAGTAGGTCAATGGGACCGTGGTTTACTGTAGAATTATTCTCTTACTTTCTATGGGTAACACCTAAACACAAGAAATTGACTTTTTAATATGAATTGTACAGTTTTGTTTTTTAATAAAATAACCTGAGTAAATCTTAGGGCTGTTTAATTTATGATGGTGTGCCGCAATTTTGTAAGAATTTAATTCAGACCATCATTAAAAAACCCTTAAGTTTTAGTAAACTTAGTGCAAAACAGAACTTGGACAAGCTGCTTTGTTGGTATGTCCTATAAAATACTGCTTAGTAATGATTGAGGTAGAGGAGAGCCCCTGGAAGGGCATATGAGGCTAACACACAGAAAAACGTTCTTCTTGTTCCCTTAGAAAACAGATAAAGCAACTAGATAATACTACAAAATGTGATACTCTGTGTATGAAGAAAAATACTTTCAATTCAAAAATATAAGAAATAGTATGTTTCATGTAGCATTATGTAATACAAAAAAAATCATACGTAATATAGCTCTACAAACAGCCTTTTTAGTCTACATCATTCTTAAAATATTTTGTTAATTTCTGGTTTACAATAAAGAAGGTTAGAACAGGTGCTGCTTCTTGTATTGGTTTTTCTGTCACACCTTAATGGCAAAAGAATTTGGTTCTGAGTGCTCTGACTCTGTTGCTGTAGTATTATACTGAGGCTTTTATTTTGTTTTATAGCTGTTACCCAAATATTTAAAAAGAACAAAACTAGGCAAGCAAACTTGATTGGGTAATTTATGTTCATTCTGTTTCATTCTTCGTGTCAGACTCAAGGTTCTTAATAGGTTTTTTTAGATGTGTATTCGTGGACTATGTTTTTTACACCTGTATTAGATAGAAATGCACCTAATATGCAAATTTCAGGTTTATTGGTTATCGTATCAGTGTGACGTGCTTTATTACTCAATTTAGAAATTTGCTTTGTTAAGGTAGATATTAGCCTTACCACCAGTTGAACTTGACTCTTAAGCTCATTTTGAGATTAGAAGACATTTATCCCACTATTATTCTCATTCTCATAATTGATTAATGTTTGCTTGTTTTTTAAAAACACTACAAAAATTACAGTGGAACCATGAAGTCTTGTAAACTCTCACTTGAATGGATTTTGGATTGAACCTCTCATGTATGGAAGTAGTTAATAAATGCGTATTAAGGTTTAAGAAAGACTAAACAGTTTTTAATGTATTTTCTTCACATTTTAAATGGGGATAAAGAATGATTGGTTGGCTAATTTCTGACTGTTCTATAAAATGCAACTTAATACCTACTTTGTGACCTGTATTGGTTATTTAGAGAATTATTGTGTAAGAGGTTTGATTTGACATTGGCAAATTTAGGTACCACACTTTGACTTAGGATATTGTAATCTTCACTTGTTACAAATAACACCTATGAACAACAGAGAAAACCAAATGAAGCAAATACATTTTTTTTTCGTATTTGTTTATTTCATGTGGTAGGCAGTATTTAGAGCTTAGTTGCAAAATCAGTCATTTGCTAAAATATTTACAGATCATGCTGAAGTCAGTTTCTTGTCTTCTAAATGCTAGCATAGATTCTCTAAAGCGGGGGAAAAGTCTAAGTCTTAAATGAGTGCAATACTGTAGACTGCTGTGACAATCTTTTTTAAAATTAGTCTTAAGGACAGCTGTTCAGTTGCTTTTTGAAAAACTGGAACATCGCATTATTTAATTTGGGTGTAAGTTATTAAAGTGTGAGTTAAATATATGAAAAGTCATGTTGGTGGGGCTTTTCTCTTTCAGAATAACAAAGACTTTAATAGATCAGGATGGTCCCAGTTGGAGGGAGAAACTGCCACCAATTCCAGTTGTTCCAGTTGCTGCTCAGCTACACAGGTGGGATGGAGGAGGCTTCACTTCAGAGAATAAGCCAAGAAGTACTACAGATATCAACAGAGAAGAACAGTTGCAAATGAATTGTATGTATAGCTAATGGAAATATGTACACAAACAGAAAATAATATTATTAGAAAAATTGAATACAGTTTAATTTCATAGTGTCAAAGTAGCTGCTTTACAGAATATTTATCAGATCTTTGTGAAAAGCCAAGTTAGGTAATGGTCATTTAGATGATTTGGTTTAGTGTGTTTTATGGAGCCAATGATGTAGTTTGCAAGCATGCTATTTCTGAAGTTCTATAAACTAAAAGAAAATATGGCAGAAATCAGTAGGGGATAGTGATACATCAGTAATATTCTGTTAATAACTATTTATAAAAGATGCTGCAAGGAACCTGAAAACACCTAACTATAAGGCCTTTTGGAAAAATAATGTTTAATGTCAATAAAAACTGAATCAGAAAGATTCCTTCATCCCCTACTGATTAATTTACCGTTGTCAGGTTATCTTAGTAATTGTGATAGATGGTTGCTTGGATAAAAAATGTTAGATTAGGTTGTGGTCACCTTGGTGTGATGATGGAGATCTAGAAGACCTTTAATCCTGCTGATGAAATCTCCTCTGTTTTAAATAAAACTCAGTGGAGAGTTATAGTCCCTTCTACCACAGAGAAGGGGCAGACAGAAGAAGGTGAAAGTGTAAAGCCGTCTGTTGTATTCCTGTTATTTTCAGTAAAATAGTCACCCTGGCACACGGGGAAGTATGTGTTGTGTCAAATTTATCTATGGAAGTTTATGCCTTTCTTAGAGCAGCAGGGAGATCTGGGGAAGAAACAGCAACGTGCTGACTGATCAAGAGACTGCAGGTGCCAGGCATTTATTCTTAGGCTGGGTAGATTATTCAGCTACCCTTGATGAACTGACCTTCTTATCTAACACTGTGGTCCTTTTGTAATGTAGGTGAGAAAGCTGAGGAGAAGTTCAAGACATTAAAAAACCAGGGGAATGATTTTATAAAAAAGGGTGAATATGAAGAAGCTGTAAATAAATACAGCGAATGCATGAAGTTAAATACCGAGGAATGTACAGTCTACACTAACAGGTAAAGATCCAAAATCTAACCCCACTTTGTGGGATAACAACAGTTCTATTTAATCACTGCAAATAAGGATTTTGCATCACTTCAGTTAATGTAAAAAAAAATGATTTTTTCACACTTGATGAGTGTTTTTAATAAGAAAATGGATTTTTTTGTTAAACTGCATTATTTTCCCAGGGGAGCAAGTATTAATGTCACTTTTATATATATATACAAATAGAGTAAGCAATAGTAAAAGTTATAATTAGCATAGGCTTTTGCAGCATTTTTTGAGAGTACTAGTATAATTTTAGTTAAAAGCTAACGTGCAGTAGCAGTATCTCCAATGTGAGAAGTAATACTTAAAGAAAATGTACGTTTTGAGCAAATAAAAGTAGGAACATGGTCATACAACAGCATTATTTTAAAGGTTGAACTAATTCTGCAGCATGATTCTTTATGCTGTAATCTTATCAGCTTTCACAATCTAAGAAGGATTTGGTTAGGCCAGTACTTGAACAGGAGACTTCCAGGTAATAATTAGATGCAGAAATCAGTATTGCTTATTTAATCTGGAGCACTTTTTTACTCGGAATGGCTGTATGAAATCCGTACTATATCCACCTCTATACTATCATACTAACATAGGCTCTGCTTTTAAAATACTTGCATATGTGCATAACATTAAGCATTAGTCATACTTGAACTTTGACTTTTATTGCAGGAATTTGCCCTCTCTCTAAATCCATCTGGTGATGTTATTAATAACTTACTGGTTTTGATGTACTTTAAAAAATACCACGTTGAGACTGAATTGTGTGAAGTATTGTAATTAACATTTATGAGTCAGATACTGTTGGCACTACAACACTGTGGAATTTATTTATATTGCAGTGTATTCTGTTTTTCTGTGTTAGAGCTCTCTGTTACTTGAAACTCTGTAAATACGAAGAGGCTAAGCAGGATTGCGATCATGTTCTTCAGATAGAAGATTCTAATATTAAAGCTTTCTATAGAAGAGCCCTAGCATACAAAGGATTACAGGTGAGGAAAAAAAAACATGGCAGGTATTCTTAAGCACTTCTAAACTTGCTTATCCTG
The DNA here is from genome assembly GCA_013399365.1 of Pampusana beccarii. Lineage (NCBI taxonomy): Eukaryota > Metazoa > Chordata > Aves > Columbiformes > Columbidae > Pampusana > Pampusana beccarii. Next base: position 1,860,706 of record VWYH01010051.1, read on the forward strand.
TTGAAAGGCAATCAGGTAGTTGCAGTCTGGGTGAATACAAAGTATGCAGTGCTGATGATTTGTTGCTTTTGTAGAGCATTAGGCATACACAAAATATTATATATATATTTTTTGCAATGCAAAAATGTGCATGTTGACTTGTAATAATTTGAGAAAATACAAGAATATTGGAATAAATGAGGTTTGACTGGAGACTGGAGGTGAAGCAAATTTCAACTCTTTTGTAATGTTCTAATCCTCTGGGTATCCCAGTCTGTTTTTTTCTGTCAAGGTGTTTATTGTATCTTTGCTGATGACAAACGGTTTCTCTCCAAGTCTTTCTTCATCTGTCTAAACTAAAATCACAAGCTATGTCTTGGCATCTGCTCAGACCTGAGTGCTTGTCTTATTAAACCAGGGTTTCAATTGTCTTTGTTCTCACTCTTTTCCTTCTCCAAACACTTGGTGATCCTTTGTCCAGTAATCTATTTTCTCACTCTGTGGACAGTGTGGGGACTCAACCTTCTCCTTTCCATCTGCATGGTGGTGATGTACTGTGCTCGTCTTATACGTGGGTTTTTGAGTATCCTTTTACCTGGTCTTCCTAAGTGCAGACTTATATTGCTCATATCCACCTTGAATGTGACTGCAAGTCTCATGTTCCATCACTTGAACCATATTGTTCCTTTTGTCAGTCCATCTGTTGGTTCCTCTTCTTCAGTGATGTTAATTAGCCTCTACACATCATAAGTTTTTCATAGCAATCCTTACCCTGCCTGTTGGCTCTTACCTGGTACTAAATGAGCAGCTTCTCACTTCTGTTGGCTCATGATAACAGCCAGCATCATCTACTTTGTATTAAATTTTACACATCTTTAAACAAGCATCTTAAGTGCTTTCTGCCATGTTCCTCCTTCTAGCTGGAGGTGGTCACTCCAACTGTCCACCAAGTTCCAGCAGTGTCCATCAAATGAATACTTACTTCAAACCTCCATTCTGTTTGATGCCTTAACAAAAAAATTACCTGATTGTCTCTCAGTTTAGAAATCACCTGAGGACAACTGTTTGTGCGTAGCAGTATAGTAGCCTATTCTCATCCTGTGTTGTGATTCCAAATGCAAGTCATAGCAACCATGGATCTTCTGTTCATGATAAATTTATTCTTCTTTTACGGTAGCTATGAAACTTTAAGTCTTTTCACCTTCTTTGAAAAACTAATCAGAACAGATTTTTAATGTTGTGTAAAATATTTGCCGTAGCTGTACCAAGCTGCCTGGTATTAATCATCTGTAACCATATGTTGTTGAAGTTAATTAAAAAAAAAGTATAAATATGAGCAAAGGTAAATGGTGATTCTACCAGTCAAAAAAAGGGAATCGCACACTAGGGAAAAATGTCAAGAACTGAAGACTAACTTTGCTTTTTTGAATATCCTAGAAAAAAAAGTTATTTTTGTATTATTGAATACCTAACCTGAAACACACTGTTTGTGGATTCGTTCAGAACAGTATGAACTGGGGACTCCCAAAATGTTTTGTCGTGGTTAAATTTAATGCCTTCATTATTGCTAATTCCTAGGATGTGAGTGATTCATAAAACCAGAGAAAGCAACAAAAGTGGTTTGAGGTTGACAAATGACTCTCTAATGAAAAATTTTAAGAGCTAAAAGCATGTGGTTTGGCAAAGACCTAACTAAGCTGGGAAGTGTTATTTTTATATGAATATCCATGTTTTTAACCACAAAAGCTGCAGTGGAATTTAATGTAGTAAATGAGGGCTTTTTAAATAGATTTACTGAGATGTAGCTAAGGGAAGATAAAGAAAAAAAGCCATGCTTCTGTGATGAATTAGACCTATAATGTAGGACACAGGACCTTGGTCTGCATCTCCTACAGCTGATAGTGCAGTCTCTTGCTTTGGGTACAACCATCCTGTGCGATTTTTGTTGAAAAGTCTGGTAGGCTGCAATTTAAAAGCCAGGAGGGTTGGTTGTTTGCTGACCCTTGTGATAGTTTTCAGAAATATGTTCCAGAATCTCATTTCTCTGTAGTTTTGAATCTTCACATCTGTAATTCAAATGGTTTGGCTTAATTAGTAGCTGTTTTCTGATGAAAGCAATCTGCCCCCTTTCTGCATTTGTTTGCTAAGGCTAAATAACTCAAGTTCTCTTACTCTTCTTTCATGGTATAGGAGACTGCAGTTCACTTACAGATTTCCTGTGGTGTCTCTGCACCTTGAATACTGGTCATCAGTACTGAACAAAATATTCCATGTAGGCAAGAGAAAATTAGTGACTTGCACACTGGTGCTTTTATTGCAGCTGAGATGCTGAGGAAATACCTCAGCTGGTACATGAGGGGTTTTTTCATGACAATATGAATGACTTACAGTAACCTTACGATGCCGCTTGGGAACAGAAGAAATATCAGGTCACTCACACACAGAAATTATGTTGATCTTATACTGTCTGCATGGTCTTTTGCTGTTTACTGCTACATTTCATTCTTATTTTTGATACTGCAGCCCTGAATGTGCTTTTATTTTTTTACGTGATACTCCAGTCTTCCTCAGAATTGATGCTACTTGTCTCTCCAGAACATTTATTCTAAAAATTCATAATTCCTAATGTCAAAATTTGAAATGAAATATTAAACAAATGACAAGACTGATTATTGAGGAACTGGGTCCTAATGCCACTCCATGTTTGTCCTTATAACCCTGTTTATCCCAGAGTTCATAACACAATCCCAGTCTTCTCAAGTATTACCAAAAATTTCCCTTCTCAAACTGTAAGAGATGGGCTGTTGGATTGAAGCCCAGGAAGATGAGGTATCTTTTTAATCTAAGATTAATTTAACTCTTTTTTTTTTTTAGCAAAGTGAATATGGAAACTGTTCATGGACTCATATTAATCTTGAGGATGTGTTACACTGTAACCAATTATAAGCAGCAGTCTTCAATAATCTATTCTCTGATACAAGCAGTATATTTCTTGAATTCAATGATGTCATGTTACATATTTAATACAGAAGTATTTAGTTGCAAAATACTCATTCAAACTCAACCTCACTTCCCTTTTTTTCTCTGTAATGAAATTACACTGTCTGTATTTAGATTATTTTTGTCTACTTAATGTCAAGATCCTCGCATTTTTATTTTTCCTAATTGTACGGGGCAGTATGGTAGTTCAAATTTATTTTTCTAGTGATGTGCTTATGAAAAAAAATATTCTGTCTTCTACTTACAGAATTATCAAGCCAGTGTTGATGATTTTAAGAGAGTACTTCTGATAGATCCAGATGTTCTTGAAGCAAAAAGGGGACTAGAAGAGGTGACGCAGCTTCTTAACCTTGACAACACTGCTGTAGCTGGCGGTCAACAAAAGCAAAGGAAGAAAATAACCATACAAGAGGTATACCAGCTCATTTTTAGAGGAGTGTACAGAAGCTACACATTTGAAGAGATAATACTAAAGCTTTTATTTTGCCCTTCTTAGCTCTACAGTTTTTGGAAGTGGGGTTGTATTTTTCACGTTGTTTTGAGGGCATGTTGGAGGATTTTTGCGTATGATGTGTTTGGTGTCCATTGCCTTCTATAGTAAAGCTTGGACTGCTTTGGAGTGTATTCAGAACCACAGCAGAAATTGAAAAAGCTACATTTAGATGGCACTAAACTAGAGGATATGCTCCTTGTGGAAAAAAACAAAACAAAACAAAACTGCTCAGACTTTGAAATTTGTGGTTTACAGAAGATGGCTGTCAAATAGTAGCTTTGCTTCTAAAGTCTGTGCTACCGGGGCAGCCCCGGCGCTGTGCTGGCCGAGGCTCAGTGTCAGCAGGCACCGCTCGGGTGCGGGTACTAAAGTCACTGGTCTGCAGAGTGAGATGCTGCCTTCAAGAGCAGGAGTGTGGGTAAAATATCTGGAGGGTCTTATAAAAGAAATAAGTGATGTAATGTTATGTACTGGCTCAAAATGTTAGCCTTACAGCATTCTGGGGAGAATTAGGCGATGAAAGGATTTTCTCAATCATCTGAGATTTTGCAATTGTAGCTTTGCTGGTCCTTTAAGAGTGGGGTTTTTTTCCCTTTTCATTTTAAAATATATGGTTAAAATTCCTAGTTACAGTCTGGTACAGTGATACTGTAATTTGATAATGTAATTGCCAGATGGTGGTATAATTGAAACTGCAGTTATTAGTATAGAAACAACTTGTTTTATTGAAGCACTTCACATCGTCATGCATTTGTGGGATTTTATGTAATGAGTGTAAGCCGGCTATAGCGTTAGTTAAGCTCTGAGTTGTGACTAACAAAGGGACCCAGAGAGTGTTCAGAGGAGGTTTGGGAAGTGACTGCATTGTTCAGGCACCAGCCAACTGTGTTACTGGCAGTGGTTGTTTTAGCAGGGATGGGACAGGAAGCCCCCTTAGAGAGCCTTCCCCATCTTATCTGCTGTAGAACAAGGTAGTTCTATAAAAACAGACTTCAAGGAAAAGGAAAATTTGATTAGAAACAGGGATTTATCATTATTATTCCGTTTTACTCAAGCTATAATTATATATAAGGCAGTTGAGATTTCTCTCCTGATAGCAAGGATTGTTGGAAAAAATAAACGAGGATGTCTGTAAGCCAAATGTAGTATTTTCAAAAAATGACTAACCTAGCTCACAGCACGACACTGTACTATGCAGTACAGTAGCTTCAGACTTTCCCAAAACCTTGGCATCCGTTGAAGAGGACACATTCAATGAGAATTTAGTCAGTTTATGCGAACTCCGCAACTCCTGATAGCTTGAAACGGATTTTAGCAAATGTAGTCGAACCCATGGTTAATTTTCTAGTGACTGATTAATAAAACTTGGTACGGGCTTCTGGAGAAGTTAAATGGGTGTTCAGGCAGTCAGACCGTGCTGAGCTTTCTCCTGCGGCGAGACGGCAAACACAACCCGGCAGAGCAGCCGTGTGTGCCTGCGGGCACAGCAGTGGTACGAACACGGCTGTCTGGTGACAAAACTTCAGTTCTGCTTGTCTTCTGCAGCTCCACGTTTTCTGTACGTATGCACTCCTCCTAAGCTTTCTCACAGTGATCTTTGGTTGGTGCCAAGCGGTGAAAAGAACTGTAAAATAGGCACTTTGACTACAAACCTTTCAAGGTGAATTAGAGGGGTGCTGTTCTTGGGGGAAGGAGGACATAAAGGAACACAGATGCCTTTTCTTCTGTAAAATGCTAACTTTAATTTAGCAGCAGCATTATGCATACAGTTTATGAAGCTTCAAATTATCCACATTAAAATGATTTTTTTGCCATTTTCTTTGCGAAGGTGACTGACTCTGATGAAGAGGAAGAGAGAGAGTTTGCCACATCAGAAGATGTTGTGACTGATCATGTTGCCTCTAAGGAAACAGTTCAAATGAATGTGCCGCCGCAGACCTCTGAGAAACTGCGTATTTCTGAACCAGCTAATGCTTATGACTTTGGTCAGATTATGCATGCAGTAAATACCAGTAAGGATAAAGCTGCTTGTGCAGATCTTTTGACAATTACTGATCCAAAAAAATTGCCAGTGCTGCTAAGTAACAAACTTGAAGGAGAAATGTTTTTGATTTTTATCCAGTCATTGGAATATTACATAGTTGGAAAAGATCCTGGTCTTGTATATCAGCACCTTTTCTACTTGAGCAAAGCAGAAAGATTTAAGGTAAGAACCTAGATTGAATAGGTACTTCAGTTGAACTTAAACCTAAATGAAATTTTCATATCATAAAAGGAAATGATACACTAATTTTGTAACTCTGTCAAATACTGTGATTTTCAGTCAGCCTATACTAATTGTAAAATAATCTGTTTTTTCAGGTGGTGCTGGCCCTACTTAGCAAAAATGAAAAAGAGCAGGTTCACCAACTGTTTGACTTACTTTCAGAAAACCAGAATCACCAGTACTCTTTGGAAGATCTTGAGAGCCTTAAAGAGGTTTATGAACTTTAAGAAGTTAAAATTATTAGTTGCATGCATATAGTTCATGTTTCTGAGATGATGAATGTATGAACTCTGCAGACTTGCATGGGTTGAAGTGGGTCTTCACCCAGGCTGTCTGAATTCTATTTTGTTTTGACAGCATATGCACATTTAAAACTTGCTGCTCTTTTTTTCTTGTAGTTGTATACATTTTTAATCTCTAGAATTTAATGCATGTCTTTGTGTTCAGTAACAGAGTTCACATTATTTAGCGTACTGATTTTATATAGTTGTGTTAATTATATATATAAAAATATATTTTACATTATATATAGTGTGTGAAATATCTTGATGGTACAATAATACACCTTAAGTCATCATTTGCTATATCATTTTATGAGTTGTATGTTCTTGTGATGAAGAAATGTCTTCAAGATAAACGGGTCAGTTAGCAGTAGCTTTGCTAAAATGAGTTTACAGAAAGTATTCATATTTTTCAGCTAAACTACTACAGGCCATCTGTTTCCTCACTACCCCGGTCTGTACAAAACAGATTTAAATATTTTTGTTGCAATACAATTTAGCAGCAAAGGTGAAAGAGCAATACATTAGTTTGTCATGGAACACTTTGAGTCAAAACGATTAATTATTAATTAAATGGGTATGTTTTAAAAATTATTAACAAGTAAGTTTCAGTGCACAGAGTTATTTGTTTCTGTGTGTGTGGGACTGCTGGTTTGCGGCTTTTGCAGGGACAGTGGTAAATAGGAGAACAAGTGGCTGCACTTAGCAACCAAAATACTTAACTCTGAGTTTTGTAATCAGATTATTTAAAATACCAACCATTTACGTTTACAGACATATTCATAAAGCTAAAAGTAAAACCATTTTGTGGACCAGTATGACTTTTTTTTTTCCTAATTTTGGGCAGTACTTATGTTTTACATTTGATTCTGACAAAGCTCCTTTTTTCAAGATGAAGCTTTTAATTTTTTCTAATACCCCAATGCCTTGTTTGAACATGCGGTATAAATGTATATCAAACTCACTAACACTGCAGAAATATCATTAAGAATGTTGTTCTAATCAAAATTTTCTCAGGTGTATATTGGTTAAAAAAATAAAGTTTTTTTTCCTGAAAGTACAAGTATGGATTCTCTGCTCTGGTTCTACACTCTTCAGGCTTATAGTTCTGACGTGATTATGAGTTTCGTCTTGAATTAGAGTGCCAAGAATAAGGCCTTTAATTCCTAAAGCACTGTCAGTACAGCTGATGCTTTTTGGTTTTAAATTTCCTCTTTTGATGAGATTGTCATGTGTTCGAGATCCATAGCTCATCTAATCTATTGTACTCAACCAAGGAAGTGCCACTTCCACTCTCCAGTCATGGTGCCAAAGCATTCACAAGCACTAATTGCTGTGTTAGTGATTTCAGTCTGTTTTTTCCACTGTCGTTTAGTCTGTTCAGGGTTCATTGCATGTGTGCAACTTACTGACGAGGTTTAGAAAACTTAATTGATTTTCATTTGAGCTCAGAGTGTTTTTTTATAACAGTAAGCTGGAGGATTGTATTAATAATACATGCATTTGGGAAAAGTTCTTTTGCTAAAAGAAAGCATAAAAACCAGCTATGTAATTTTAAAATAGTCTCAGTTGCCTGAAAAGCAGTAGTTGAATAAGAGCCAATGCCAAAAGCTACCATATCACAAAAGCTCCTGATGGAGTTAAATCTTTCTCTGTGCCACCAAAACCCCCAAGTATTAAGAGCTCTGTAGATATCTTGTAAGCAGCTAAAGATGGTATCTCATGTGGATAGTTTGACACTGAAGACAAAAATCAGAATCTTTGCAGCAGTAAATTATTTTTTTTTAAAAATAGTAAATTTAGGAGGTGATTCAGACATTACTAAAAAGACAAAAAGGCTTTAAAAGACAAGAGATTTTTTTTAAATAGCATCTTCTTGACAAATCGTTTACCCATGAGGAAATAATAGCCAAATGGCTTTTTGTAGATAGGTGCAGAATATCACAGTTAATTTTGAGACAGTTTTAATCAATCTCTGGCAATTAAACTAGAAGCTTAAAAGTAGTCCAGAGAAAAGCAGCCCTGTAGTCCAGGAAGGTACCTTTCCTTGAAATACGTCCAGTTTGAATGGCAGCTGAAAGAGAGGTTAATTCAGTTTGAGGTAAAAATGACGGTGATCAACAGATCAGGAAGCTAAAATTACCGCTTGGTAAGAAGTTCTAAATGGAGAACTGCGGCAGCGTGTGCAAGGGAACCCGGCACCCAGCTGGCGGGAGGAGCTGTCACCGGCTGCCCTGGGGGATTTGTCCCCACGTGTATGGGATGCAGCAGCGAGACACTAAATAGCATCCCCTGATTTGAAAAAACAGCGCTTGGCGAAGTCACACGTCTTCCAACGCAAAGAGCTGATGGCGAGTGTGCCTCTGTAAGTAACAAACTCAGCCCTAACACAACAGGCGGCAATAAGTGGATCTTCGCTTTCTGTGTGTGACTGAGTCTGATCCCTTCAGTTCACGGCAGACCATAAGCTGTGGCTGAGTATTGAGACACCCTCCACCCCTACCCCAAACACTCTGGGGTAGGTCACTCCTCCAGTGTCGCTCCACACTGATCTCAAACAATATTCCAATATCCTCCCAGCTCGTCGCATAGCAGGAGCTGCTTTTTAAAATTCTTTTAAGCTCATTTGAGTCCGTGGTCCCAAAGGGAGAAGACACTTTCTTGAAATCCTGCACTCCTGAGACTGCAGCTGGGCTGGGCACACACTCCCAGCTTCCTCCAGCACCTCCCAAGTGAACCTCTTGAAGCCATCGAACAGTAACTGATGTAGGAATTTTGGTCATGCTGCACTATGGGTAGCAGGCCCCTCAATGTGGAGGCACAAAAGCTTTACTACATCTATGCTTTACGTAGAAGGTCAGCTGTAGTATCTGCAAACCTTGTCTGCCTGATGGTCCTCACTCCTGTCTCAACTAGGGACTTTTGGCTTCAGTTGCCAAAGTTAAATAATTTTTTTTTTTTTTTTAAAGTACAAGGAAATAAGAAACTGAAACCCTTATTTTCGTAGCTGAAATATGACATTGAATAATCAAATATATTAACAATTAATATATATTAATATATATTTTAGTAATATATTATATATTAATATATTTTATTAATATATTTTATTAATATATTTTATTAATATATTTTATTAATATATTAATATATTAATAATATATTAATATGTTAATTATATGTTATATACTAATATATATTAACAACTCTCAAATGTAAGCAAAATGGTTCATGAAGCTGAGCAAACAAATGAAAGAAGTTTGACAGGTGAGCCTTTCACCTATAACAGCAGTAGTTTGGTGATTTTCCTGCCTCGATCGGATTTCATTGAGATTGGCAAGAGAATCTCAAATGGTGTTACCTGGCTTTGTGGCGGGGAGACCCAAATCGCAGCTCAGTGCTACCCTGTCACTCACCCCCTCAGCATTAACAGCCACCTTTACCAAAAATTAAAAAAAGAAACCCAAAACACAACCCACAAGGCAACATAAACCAAAACCGACAATACAAAAACCTGCTCCAGGAGGAGAACGTTGGTTATGCAGGTGATGGGAACAGGTAAGTGAAATGTGGTCCCAATGCAGCAATAAGCTGGGCAACCCCAACGCAGCAAAGAGCAGAGTAAAAAAATACCCTGTACAGGTGAGCTGAGCAGGGGTGCAGTGAGCTGTTGGCTCACGGATACAAATCTCTGCCTTTAGCACAAGTGGAGAGAGAACAAGTACATGTAACCTCCGAAAAGGTGTTCGGGGCATAGGGCATGCCAGGGAACAGGGGTCTGCACTCTTGTTGCTTTACTCCCTTCAAAATATTTTTGAAATTTAAGAGAAGCCAGCTACAGGTGCTGTCACCCAAAGGCCAGCAGTCAGAGGTGCTACCGGGGACAAGCGTCAGCACAGCACAGTTGCTTCTCTGGCCAAAAGGCTGATTTAGTGCTGAGCCCTCACCCACCACCGCCCGTTTTACTTTTCTCACATAGTGGTACAGAGGCAGTTGCTGGCACACCACGCTCTTCGCTCTCACATGGGCAGTTATTTCCACCCATCAGAAGCTGCTCTGCTTTTTGTAATCCAGTCACACAAATAAAGGGCTACTCTTTGTGGCTGCCAGGCCTTTCAGAATCATGCAAACAAATATTGCAACTTGTTCACTACAATAAAAAAAACATATACAAATATATATATATATATATATATGTAACAGCAGGGAACTAGACTCCTTCCCCACTTGCAAATCAAGATTCATGACTTGAATTTGTGTAACTGTGCTCACTGCCCAGGAGCTGCAGCTACTGCAGGAGCGAAGGGCAGGTGCTGGTGGGACAAACAGCTCAGCACAAGGCACCAAACCCCGATGGCTGGCTCAAGGAGTATTAAATATCATGTACCCATAAGCATTCCCTGCTTCACGGGGTCTCCGCCTGTGCAGTACGTACCTGCCCCGGGCTGTAACATCTCAGCAGGCGGCACAACCTCCCGCTGCAGCCCTGCCGCACGCTGGTGTCACTTCCTTGCAGGCCTGTGCTATTTCTCAGTTGCCACTCGCTAAATGCCACCCTTGTAATATATTCTTGCTAGTAAGCGAGAGGGATTATAAGGGCATAAAGTGCCCAGTGCACAGAACGGTATGCTCAGGAACATCTTGAGTGCAGAGCCTGTGAGGAAAGGGGAGCTCAGGACACAGAAACCCCCGACATCCATGGGTCTGGTACCTAAACCCAACCACTCTATTTGAGGCTGTTGTGAATTTTCACGTCCTTATCGTTGAGATGGGAAGCAATAATGGTCCTTTAGTCAAGCCGGCTCACCAGGGCCCAGTGAAAGAAGAGCTACGTCTTGTCAGCTTGCTGGCCTTGCCCCCCAAAACTATTTCTGCCGGTAGCTGGTGCGCAGGCAGGGGCTGAGGCCATCGCATCTCCAGGATCCCCAGGTACCTGGCCTGGCACGAGCGAGGTGGCACAGGTTTGTCCTTGTGGTTGAGCTTCCAGCCGCATCCCTGTTCCCTCTGCTGCCTGATCCAATACTGAGACATTTCAGGGGAAGCCCAGCCCTTTAAGCCATTTAAAAAATTTGGATTTATGTATCAAAACAACTGGAAGAGACATAAGAAGTCAGTAAAAAAACATTCACATGTCAGTAAAAAGTCATCAGTTTATACATGCAGAAGTTTGAGACATTGATCCAATGAAAGGAAGGGATGCACAAGTCCAGATGCTTTACTACCAAAAAAAAAAAAAAAAAGCATATGCAAACATTGGGAGGAAAGGCTTTCCTGACTGTTTTTAATCTATTTGAAGTCGTAACCATCTCAAGTATTCTCCGATATAGCAGATATTAAAAATAATTTTCTCTTGCGATTCACAATCTGGCATAAATTGGTTGAATTGGCCAGGAAACATGAAGAAAATTTCCAAAGAACAACCACCATGTTGGGAGACCAGATGTAAACTTGATCTTTCCTGTGGTTTACTTGCTTTATTGAATTCCTACACTGGTAGATTGGTAAACAAGAGAAGTATCTTCTGTATTACTGTATTAATGGAAGCGTTGTAGCTTTTACGTTTTAATAGACTCAGAACAAAATTCAGCGCTGCATTCAACTTAGTAGTGCTGTTTAGACTGCCTCACAAATGAAATAATATTACCTCTGAATAAAAAAAAGTTACAAAACGAATCAGCAAAAGTTTTCTGCTAAGAAGTTATACAAAAGTAAACAGAAAAACGTACCTATATTTCAGCATGTTACTTCTTAATGTGGCATATAAAATAATCAAAGATGGTTTTACAGTGATGGAAAATAACACTGTCCTTTGATGAAGTTTACTTGCCATATAAACTGTATTTCCCGTTTCCTGCCCAGCCGAAACGAGGCCCTGAGAAATTCAGAGTTAGGCGTAAACTCACAGAAGTAGGTTTTCCACCTCCCAATTCCCTGCTGTGAGCATTAATTGCCACAAACTGATGAGCTTTAGTCATTTCACAGAAGTACTGGATAAAGCCAAATCACACGTTTTCAAAGCTTGAGACATCAGATTCGAAACTAAACCGAAAAGAAAAGCCAAAGGGGAGGTTTCCCTTCTGCTCTAGGGCCCGGAGAAAATAGCTTCTGCCTTACGGTGACTACTCGAAGGTGTTTGTGTGACGCTGCACAGAGACAGGAGCACGACTGCCTCACGGTTTGCTCCTTTCTCCAGCCTCTGCCTAAGGAATCGGTCAGTGCTTCAGTTCACGGCTGTAACACAGACATTTCTACACAGGCCTAGAAATTACGTCAGAATTCACAAACCGGTGCAGCAAGATGATGGAACAGCAAGTGCTTCATTGAGTTAATGCTGACCCTAATTCAATCCGCATACTCTTCGGTAACTGCGTTTTTTAAATGTGCTCAGACTGGGGGAAAGAAAGAAAAATCAATAGGGAGCAAAGCACAAAAAGAACCTGTTAACACCAACCTCTCTACAAAATATAAAATTTGCATTTGCTTCCAACTGAGAGTGCCTGATGACATGGCAAAAATTGCCTGTACGCCTTGCTACCATTCCTAGGGTACACTAAGATTCACTCATCTTATTTCTTACCCTCGCTTTGAGCATCTGCCATTGGAAACAGTATATAAAAATGCTCTCATTGTAGAGAATTGACCCGGTGTAAGAGCTATCCTCTTGGTATGCGCTCTGATACAAATATACCTTACATATGGGTTAGAAATGAGGCAGATCAAGCTGTATCTCCTGTAACGCATCCCAAATCAGCCTAATGAACAGGCAGTTCAGCCAAGCAAAAACCACCAGTTGTTACCAGAAACTCCAGCCAATCTGCAGTGTTTCAGAACAAAATTCTTACAGACTGTGTGAACTGGGAAAAGCATCACTTTAGACGGAGAAAGGCCCTACGTTCAGGTCCGCAATCTGACCGTAGCCTGTCCACTTGTACCAAGATGGTGCAGTTTTGTTCAGAGTAATAAGCTTATGCCAGAGCCGCATCCTTTCAGAGACCCGTTCACTGCCCTGCCTGCCGTAGAGCCAGCTCAGATTGCTGTTCTGTACAATGAAAAGAAATCAAGTTGACATCTTGTACAAACATGTAACTAACTTCAGATCTCATATTTCAAAAGTGTTAAAACATTCAGCTTCCAAAGCACACCTAACAAAATGAAAGTGTTTAAAAGCAACGAGAGACAACAGCAGTCAGCACCTTACAGACAAGCAGCTCCTTCTGGGAACATACACATTTTTACAAGGCCAACCAGCACACGCAATGGACCACTAGAAGTCAGTATTTAGACATTTATTTCAGATATGCAGTTTACACGCATATTATTGAGCAAAACTGAATTGCAAATATACAAATACTGTAACAAGCATTATCAAATAACGTAACTGGCACTAGTGTTATAAGCATATTACCAAAACTTGTGAGGATAAGTCATGGAAGAGGACTGCAGCTCATGGCATTTTCTTTTTATCCCATAAAACTTCCAGTAGCACCATAATGGCAACACATGAAACACAAGACAGAACATTGTTAACTGTTATTCTGATATTCACAATTTTTTTTTTTTTTTTTTAAGTTTTAGTGAATTACATAGCAAACAAAAAAGTTAACAGTGCAGGCGCTTTGGCCAACTTCAGCATGTGTTCAGCTGTACATCTTCCATACGCAAAAGAAAAAAGCCAGCATATTTGGAACCCATCTTTGCACTTGGGCAGTCGTTGCACTGCGCTTTGATTCTGGGACCGAAGATATGCATGTCTTGCAAAGAGATGTCATGTCCACTAAAGCCTGAGTGAGTCTTTGGTAGGCAAATACTTCATTATTTTTATACAATTATCTACCACAGTCATTTTATTCACTAGAACTTTCTTTTGTGATCCAAGGTGGCCAAAGAGGACATTCTGGAAAACATTACAGTAAAATCCTCAAGCGACCAGGCACTTCAAACCCAGTCTTTTCCAAAGGCACCAAGAATTGATGGGGTATCGTTTTCCCCCCTAATGAAAGGTGACTGCATCTGCTTTTCTACAATGCTTATAAATGACTGGATTATTTTACAGTTCTTATATTCTATATAGTAGCCTTATCTGCTGCATGGTTGGTTGCATGAATAAATAAGTAACCCCACTGTTCTTCACAGGTGACGTATCCATTCTACCACACACTAAGTACCAACTTCTTCTGTTTCAAAATTAAGTAGAATGCCATAACCTTGCTCAAAGTGTACACACAAACGCTTCTGACACAGGCTACATCCATCTGAAGATATGCAGTCCATTCTACATGCATTCTAAATACAGTGTGTCCAGTTATGAAACAAAATTATCATTATGAATATTCACTGTTGAAATATGTTTGTATAGGCCTCTGCGAAACTTTTGCTTCCCTTAAATAGAGTTCACACAAGAATGGTTTTAAGTCACTAACGCTCAACTAACACCCATTTATCCCAAACCCCACATTTTCCAAGTGAACAGTGCAGGACATATTATTCATTTCAGCATTTAACATATTAAGAATTTACCAATTTTTATCTAAATACACCAAGCATATGCTTTCAAGCAAAGTTGTGGCAAAAATACAAAACATGGACGTATTTGTACTGCTGTAATGCACTTGGTTAAAGCCTTCATGTCTCTTCACACAGGTCTAAGATCCACACGAAGTATTTTGCCTTATCAGACAAGAACATATAAAATGCAGTTGTATCAAAACCTTGCTTCTGCTGGTTACCTGAAACCTACAGAAGCTGCGTGTAATTCAACCAGCTTTCAGACAGGGTTCTTTAGTGGTAAATATATTTTTGCAGCACTTATAGGCTTAGATTTCAGTCTGAATAGCAGTGCTTAATTCCCCAGCATGTTGTGAATGGTTGTTGTTTGCTTCTTTCAGTGCTTCGCCAACACCTAAATCTACATCTGCCGAAGATCCATTATTAACGCTTTCCTCAGCAATGTAACCCAGCTGTGGAACGTCAGTGCTCGGGGCTGTCGGAACAGGCGCAGAGATTCCACTTGGCTGTGGAGAGTTTTCCAAGCGATCGTTTTCCACCTCTGGGAGAACACTGACTGTGGTGAAGCGAGTGTGATAGTCGTTGGAACCGTGGCTACAGGAAGTTTTCATACTTTCCATATCTGAGCAACTAAACTCAGAAAAATGACTCGAGTGAGAATCTGCTACAGATGGAATACTATCGCTAAGAGAGGGAGAGTCAAATTCACTAGAGTTTGTGCTTTGCTGCTCCAACAGCTGAGCATCCATGTCCTCTCTCGTCTCATTTATCTTCATGCTACTCTTCTTTCTCAGCTTACCTTTACATTTTTTTCCTGCTGTTGTTTCTTTGGACCACTTGGTGGCACCAGATTTACTTTCTGGCAAGCAGGCCGCCGAACACCCGGCATTGCTGCGGCCTGCAGCACTGCCATCATCCACACTGCTGCTTCCGCTGTTGTGTCTGAACTTGGCTGGCTTGGATTCAATATCCACTTGCACTTCCATGCTGTTGCCTTCCCTAGAACAAGAAAGAATCCTTGAGTGTAAGCAGTCATCTAAGACAAGCCAGCTAACACAGCAAAACAAACTCCTACTGCTTTCCAAGATACGTAGCAAAAGAAAGTGAGGGAGATGCCAGTTATTCTAGAAAAGCTAAATGTTTAAAAAATCAACAGCCCAAAGGAAAACACAAAGTCTGAAAGACCAAACGCTTTACTGAGCTATAGCATGGTGTTCCTCTTTGGAAATAACCTTGGCAAATATAAGCAGTCACATATAATTCAATTTGTAATAAAATTTGCAGTCTCAAAGGGTAATCATAAAAGCAGAACAGCTGAGGCATGCTTAGAATATCCTTCAATAAGCAAAGCTTATTCATCTTCTGTGTTCAGCACATTTCTCTTACCTGTCCAAAGGGATGTAGGAGTTCAGAATGGATCCCGCCATTGCTTTGGTGCTGGCATTGTCACTAACTGTTCCCAAGCTAACTGTGCCGGATTCTCCGCTCAGACTGTATCGTTCTTTCTGCACATCTGCTTGTACTTCCAGTCTTGGAGAGAAAGAAAGAGAGTTGCATATACTGCTGCTACACTTAAAGTGCGCTAGTTCGAAGCTAGTGTCGCCTTGCACAGATTCTCCACCAGTCAGTAGTAAGTAGAGTTTATTAGCTACTCCAGTACAGATGTGCATATTTACCCTGCTGAAACAGGTTCTCTTTGCACTGTCAAAAATGACTATTTTGTGATTAAAAAACCCAACAAGAACAACAAACCAAAACTGCCCCTTAACAAAACCAGACTGATTTCCCGACAAAGCAACATGTTACGTGTTAACTGGATGTTCTAGATTTTTTCCTCCCTGAGGTTTACAAGAACAATTTCCAGGCTTAGCTACAATTCTTCTGCAGATAGTGTACTGCTCACTAAAAACGGAAAAAACAAATCAGAAGGGTATACAGGTTCAAGACATTATAATTCTCCAGTTTCTCCAGCTGCCAAGTTATTCCTAATCAAATAACAGGCAGAGAACTGTGTCCTGTCCTCTGCTTTATATTCTACTGTTAGCAACTGCAACAGGAATAATAGAAACCTGAGCAATCTTAAATTGGGCTGAGCGGATACACCAGAAATCAAATTATAGGCTTTATCCCAAACGCCTTGTTTATCTGTGTCCTCACAGTGAATTGTAAGGGTTTTTTGTTTTCCACTCTCAGCTCTTTAAAGAAGAGGATAAGTAAACCTCACTCAGCAGTCACAGCTTGAAAAACCTGTCCCAGCATAAGGAAACTTTTGATGCCATCCTGCCCTTCTTATTCTATATAGCCTGGACTTCTGAATTACTCAAGAAAATGAGCCGTGTTAGCACCTGATTTAAAAGGCAAATTCCACTCTGAACCTTAAATGTTAACAACCCTTTCCAGACACTCTTTCTCTTCAGGGTGCAGGACAGCCTGGGAACAGCAAGGCCCCAATTCACAGGAGGCACAGAGCACAGGAGTGACAAGAAGCTGCCACCTCGGCGGGGCCAGGTGCCCGGCTGCCTCCCCTCCTGCCCGAGTCCATGCCGAGCCCACGCTGCAGCCAGGCGTTCTGACAGCACAGCTCAGGGCTTGGACACTACTGATCAAGTCAGCAGTTCTGACTTTGGGGTGAGATGCACAGAAGAACACGGCTGTTGTAGACATGAGGGCCTCCCTCTGGCTGCTGGGTAAAGACTGCTCTCCTGGGAAGCCAGAGAACGAGATCTCAGTATTCACCCTGAAAGTATTCAAACTCTTCTTTGAGGACTGTGGTCTGGGAGGATCTCCTGGAAATCAGCACAGTGACAGTTCATCTCTGACAAACATCTCCCACAGACAGCTCCTTTCAACGGGAACCAATTTAAAAAAAACAAAACATCAAAAAACCCCAGTAATACCACTTCCTCTGCTTACATGTGAAACGAGATCCATCACGGCAGAAAGCACGTCTCTCACCTGTTAAAGCAGTTAACCATTGCGCTTCCTGAGAGACTCCCTGTTATGCTGGCCCCAGCCAGGGCCATGGTACTGGCAGTTTCGCTAAGGTTGTCGCGAATGGCTCCTATTCTGTCCATGTGGCTACCGCTCGCGCTCAAGCTGCCCGTCAGTCCTCCAACGCTTCCTTCGCCGATGCTGGGGTTGTGACGTGCCTCTGCTACTGAAGTGGTATCTAGACAGAAATAAAGATGGCTTGTCACTTATGGAAGTAAAACTTAGTGGTTTCTAGAATGTGACCATGGAAACTGTTCCTGAAATTATGCTGAGAAAAGGATTTACAAAACATAGTTGTGACAAAAATATAATTTAAACCCCTCCACCTTTATTGTAGTTGCTATAATGGTTATGCCTGACATCACATAATTAAGATACCAAAAAAGTTAACCAATGGTAACACGCAGTCAAAGAACACAGATGGATCCTATCCCAAAGAATACTGCCATATAATTAAAAATTTTAAAAGCCCCAGATCAGCATCTAGTTCCCCCTATAAAAATGTGAAAGGCAGCAAGCTTCCACAAACAAGTGTTAGGAAAAAGCTGCACTAATTTTATCTTAAAACTTTTACCTACGGAAAAGACTTGAGTCTGGCATTGATTAAAATGGGCAAGAAAAGTTTTAATGGTTGTATTACTGCACAGCACGTACACAGAGCAGCTAATCTCGTCTGAGAGCTGGTCTTTCAGCAATGAGTGGAGGCAGCCCTAACTACACAGTACCTCTTCTGCAAGTAAGTACTCTAGTATCTAAGGACATCAAATAAAAGTCACAAAGCCCAAATTTATAGAAAACGAAACAGATTTTTCTTACCTACAGCTGCATTTGTTCCACCAACATTTATATCATTTTCATCATCAAATTCTATCCTGACGCCTTTTCCATTGCCTGCTGACACACCACAGCCTCCACTTCGGCAGAGGGAAATTGGAACGACTCCATACACGTAAGCCAGCATAATAGGAACACCAATACCTACAGAGCAAAGCACAGTCTTTCATTAAGTGTGACTTGTATTTTGGATCCTTTCATAAAAGCAATTTCATTTTCCATGATTACTTAATATTTCACACTTGAGAGAAATCAGGAGGGAGAAAAAATAATAAATATTGGTAAATCATTAAGGTGAAATGACAGGAAAGTACTTTAAGAAAGCAGAATGTTCTCTGTCAGCATTGGTAGGCAGAGAAGCTTAATGCTTGATGAATTAATACTTCTAGTGTGTCCATAACACCTTTTAAAAACAAATTAAAATATTTTAAAGGTTCAGATAAGGTCCATTGGAGACTGTAATAATGTTCCACCTGAGAAGCAGAAATCTATTTCAAATGTTATTCAACTAAAAATGTTACACCTGTGAGATTTTGTGTCCTGCTACCAGTTTAGCAGGGGTCTGACACCACTGCTATATGAGAACAACTCAAGGCAGACAGACACCAGAGACAGTCGGCCACTGTTAACAAGCAGGTTAGAGCCACAGCTTCAGTGACAATGTAAACCGTCACTGCCTAAAAGTGGCCCTGTCTTCCTGAGGCCGCTCATCCCTCTGAGCATCCCTTCTGGCATGAGGGGAACAAGGCATACACAGCTGGGTGATGAATCGGATCGGCGGACTGATCCAGCTTAAAGCTAAATGGTGGATCTAATGTGAATCAGTTATCCACGGCAGCTTACTGAGCAACTGTAAAGATGCTTGTGCTGCAACAAAGGAGCAGCAAGGCAGCGCTGGGCAAACCCACTCCTTCCAAAAAGTCAGGGTTTCTTTACAGTGATCTTGAAATTACATAAGACAACAAATATTTTGTAATGTACATCCAGATTTTCCTCAAATATTATCCTCAATCTCTATGAGAAAGAATGACAGAATTCAAACTGACTCCCAGAGCATAAAAGTTTGTCAACTACTGTAACATTAAGTGTAAGACACTATTCTTCTTTTGTGTTGAGAAAAGTTTGACAAGAAGTTATTCAAATGTGAACAGACTCTGTGGCAGCGGTTTCTTCTTGGTCAGTCATTTTAAAAAGCTTAAAGTATTTCAGTTTTAAAAGCTAGATATGACAATGTGGAAACTTCAATTTGCAAAATAAAAATAATTTTTAATTCCTCATTTTAATGCAGCATTTCCTGAAGTACTGCATTCTCTGTTCTGCCCCAATAAAGGTCTAACCTCAGACTCATCATTGTCTCAGTTCCTTCACCTATAAAATGAAAATACAGGACTTCTCAGCTGTTTTATTAATGAATTCATACAGAGTTCTGGTTGCAAGGTGTTACCAATACACAAAATAGTAGCATTTGCTTACCTACAGTTACTGCAGCTACAACTGGAGAAACAATTACAGATAAGGTTACACCACCTGCTATAGCCAAGTTTCGCTTGTGCTTCGAAATGTCTTTGCCTTCATATCGATTGTGAATCTTGGGAGAAGAAAAGAAGAAAGGTTTTTAGAGTTATTGTCATAATACATTGCTTCAAAGATGGAAGAACTGACATATAACAGTTTGGAAGCTGTATCCTCCTCTCTTCCAGAGAGACCACATACTATATCACAATTTATTCTGTAACTCCTCTCAAAGAAAAGAAAATGTACACGTTTCTTAATTTTAGGCAACTTCTTAAAAGTTAGAAGTCCTCCCATCCAGCAACTAAGCATCTATTTTCAGCCTCAAGTTAGAAGAGCTAAATCATTGAGGAGCTTTTTTTGATTGTTGAGTGAGGACAGCAAGAAGTCCCTTGCCCTGGCACCCTCCAGTAACAAGCTTCTTGTGCGTTTACTCTCCCCTAGGAACGTGTCTTTTCAAGGACGAGCGCTTCATCTGTCATCGTTCTTGGTTAAGAAGCAATTACAAAGGAACAATAGGTCACTATCTTATTGGTTGTCATGAGGATACATTAATCCTCACTACATCTAAGGAGGAACACAAAAAGAGAGTACTAAGAGGATAATCACAGTATTTTTGTATCAATATGCTACTGCAAAAAGAATGACAAAAAATGAGCAGAAGTTTCATCAAATGTTGTGCTTTCTAAATTATATTAGAGATTTGGTAGAGTAGTTCTCATTTTGGAATAAACTTGAAGTAATTGCATTTTTTCAGGCAAAACAGGCAAATAAAGGGTAGAGAAGACACTGCACTTTGTATAACAAGAGTGTATTTACTTGCGCTGAGGTACATTATACAGAGCAACATAGAGGGAGGGAGCACTTGAACGTGGAACATACCTATGGATTAAAAAGGAAAAAGGGAACATGAATGCTCTCACACCACGAGCGTTTAAGAATTACAAACTCAGGAAGATCAGGTTTCATGGGGCTCTGTGAGCAACCAGCAGGATCACCTCAGGCACTGAATTTTACTGTTATGGGCAATTTTAGATACTGAAACAAAACGCACACAACAAACGTATCTATAAAGGCTACTGGATTCCTTAAGCATAAAGCAAGAAAAAGGAATGGAAGGGTTACAAAGGAGAAGCTGATGGAAAACATGAAGACAGAAAGTTACATGGGCCAGAATGACTATGAAATAAGAGACTACAGAATACTGAGTAAAGACTATCCAAATTAAAATACTCTTCCAATGCAGAAGACAGACAGAATATTGTAAAAGAATAACAAAGCTTCCTTTACTGAAGCAACAGCAGCATTAAGAAAATAGAAAGTAGGTCAGATTACTATGAATAGGTATAAAGGAACAGCATGAGGGTGTCAGGACAAAAATCAAAAAGGTTAAAATACAGGAGGAAAAAAAGCAAAGGACATCAAAGTCTACAAGAAATCATTCTACAAGTACATGGCTAGTAGAGGAAGACCAAAATGGATCAATTCGCTATTTAACAAAAAGGGAAGACAGACAGAGGATGAAACCGGAGGGCTGTTCAATTTTTTTCTCTTCAGTTGTCACTGAAGATGAACTGTGAGCCAGGTGACTGGTGACAAAGGAAGAATATCTGTAGGAAAACAACAGGTTAGGGTGTACTTACATGAGGTGATCTGAAAAGCATCTCAGCAGGCCCCATTTCAGAGCCACTGATAATTTTTGAAAATTATTATTCATAGAGGATGTCTGAAAAAAATTAATCAGGAAAGCTGGAAAAATCTGAACTGCAATGATAATCTTTAAAAAGGTATAAGACGAGAAGCTGTGGAATTAAAGACCAGCGAACTGAACTTCAGTTTCCTGAAAACTGGGAACTTGTAGACACCAAAGCGAATGCACAAAGTGAACAGGCCGCACTGATTTTTCTCAAGTAGAGATCACATCAATTTTCTCCTGTGACAAGATAACTAGCCTTGAGGATGGGGAGAGGCAGATGCCACACACTGACTTGAACAAAATGTTGACATTTTCTGGTATGACACTCAAACAGGCTGTAATGGTCCAGACTGAAATACAGACTAGAGAAAACTACTACTAGCTTCATGTGAAACTGATAGAAAACATCCAAGTTGTCATTAGACTTTTTTACTCCCCAAATTGAAACTCTTCACCCAATACTTTTTCAAGAGATATGTCCTGGATCCAAGAGTAGTCAACATTTTCATTAACATGGAAGATGGAAGGAGGGGAACATGCGTGTTGAACTTCAGGCCAATAAAATTAGCAAGGCTGCAAGAATGCCAGAACTCATACTAGTCTTGAGAAGTTCAGACAATGCCCTGAAACTACTAAAATGCAGCACAGCAATGAGGTCGAGACTAGCCTTAGGAAGAGATCAATTGCCTAAATTACCAGTATGGTGGGGACGGGTATGTGTTTTAGAGTCCACAAAATGAAAATAGCATGTTATTGAGAAAGACATAACTGGCAGTTATATGCACAGGATCACCTTTTCATTTAGCTCAGCAGTAGAAATGCTTCATTTTCACTGCTGTATTCAAACTGGACACAACCAAAGGTGGCACGAACAACTCAAAGGAGATTCAGAAGAGAAGAGAAGAATCAGAGGTCTATAACAGTGTGTTTTCTTGAAAATCTGCCAAGAACAACTGGAAGTGCTAGGTTTGTTCAGATATAAGAATGGAAGTAGAAAATCAGGCTCAGAGAGCCTGTGGAATCTCCATCATCAGATGTTTTAAAGAAAAATGCCAACATGTGACAGGAGTCACAGAAAGATGACCATTACGCAGTGGGGTACAACAGAAATTCTCATGAGGCTCTCCTCAGACTAACTTTGAGACTTTACCATTAATACATGAAGGGCGCTCAGTGATGGGGACCTATCCCAAAATCTAATGGAAAAGCGCAACATGCACTAGTAATTTGAAACAGGTAACTGCTGCCTTCTTCCTCTTATCATTTATAAGGTTCCAATCACTTTATGAGACTAAGACAAAACAGAATGGAAGGGTCAAAAAGCAACTGCAGCAGAAGGTAGAAGTACTTCCTTGACAGAAAAAGATGAAAAAGAACACAGTGGAAAAGCTGCATCCCTGGACTTTTTGTCTAGCAGCAACATCTCAAGTGAGAAACACTTCCCTTCCCCCCAGCAAATGTAGAATTACATGTCTGTGCCAGTCACTATGAGAATCCATGCTGATAAAAGCAAAAAACCAAATATTTTGATTCTTCCAATTCAAGACGTGTAACTGAACACTGAGCACCTGCTGAACCAAGCCACCATTTCAAAAAGCCCATTTCCAAAAGATGTGGGTAATTTACTACTTTAACCTAAATTACAAATAGAAGATGTAATTATCTTTTGTTTTCCTTGCAATTTGCCATTTACTTTATACTAAGTGCTATTATATTTTTGAGAGGAAATACATCAACTGCCTTCTGATTAACATCGTCCTTTCTAGCCGATTCCCACGAACAGTAAAATGCAGACGGATGTTGTCTAGCTCCTTGCGCTGAACACTGCTCCACAGCGTGGACTGGTCAAAGGCAACTAATACACTACTGAGTATAAATGCTTAAATGTGTGCATGTACAAAACCTGTGCTAGCAGAATTTTATACTAAAATACTGGTAACTACCTGCTTTTAAGGAAAATAAGGACCTCCTTTTTGCCTTCCTTCTGCTCTAAATATTGTTTAGTTTTAAGGGACACAAGGAAAACCAGAGATTAAAAATGAAGCCATTTTGAATAAGCATGCAAGAACTTCCATGGCAAGATGGAGAAACTGGAAATTGTTCAGTATTTTGCTCTGCCTGTTGTAAAAGGAACTACTTTCTTATAAACACTGCTTCTCCTTCCTGTACAACTGAAACAAATACCCTTAAATGATCTAGGTGGTAGTGTTTTGTGGGGGTTTTTTTAAGGCTGGTGAAGATAGCCAACTGAACATAGTATTACCCAATTCATACAATTCAGAAGACAACACCTGAAGCGTGTTAGGAGTTGCAGCACATTTTACCTTTCGTCCCACATACACAGGGATTCCAATAATCATAGCAGGAATAGCAATGCCAGCTATTAAAGCAATTCCTACAGGAGCTCCAACAAGTGTCCCTAGTTGCCACAGTATTTTCTTTTTACGGCTCCATGGTTTCTTTCCCCAGAATGTGCAACCTGATGGGCTAATAGAAAGAATAAAACCGTAAAGAAATTGTAAATAAATCAACATAATTATACAGTACTAAACTATTCTCTAGTTAAAAAATTATTGTTCTTAGGTTTAAGTTACAAATGTTACGGATACCAAACAATCAGTTATAATTTCTTCAGATTTTTTTTTTGCCTTTACAATATGTTTTGCAACATAATGAGAATCATATTGCATATTACTACATGCATTACTACTACATGAACCTGTGGTTCACAGGTAACTTACATAATCAGAGTTGCTTACTACAAAGACAACACAGCACTATCAAGGTACCATTAAAAACAGGGGTATGTTTGTTTGTTGTAATCAGTACACATTGCACACATGAAACTTAGAAAAGTATTTTAAAATTTAAAAAATAAAGGACTGATTTAAATACATGCATTGAAAACTAACTCAATTCTCAGATATTAATACTTCCACTGTGATTCTCTACTCCAACAGGAAGAAAGCCAAACTTGCAGCACGGCATCCAGGAATCTACTTCTGTACACTTTAGAAAACAAATTGCCAACAACACAGATTTTTTTTCTTTTCTTAAATGTACCTTAAATAATGTAAATCTGAGATCTCTTTCATACATAGCCAACAGAATTCACAGCCACAGACAGCACAAGTCATATGATTGCAGCTTCCATCATTCATTTTTATTATATAAGCAGCACAGCGTGGGCATGGCTTTATGTCATCAGCTGTTTAAAAATGAATATAAAGATAATATCAGTTCTCTAGACAAGCAGATTTAATCAAAATACAGACATATGTTTGGGAAAACTGACAACCATTATGTGAAAAATGGAAGAAGTTTATTGTATGTTTGCTTTACAAATCTTGATTTGGCAATAACTTGATAGCTACTGGTATTTATAAACCTCGGACCAAGTAAAACTAACGAAAACAAGGCATATTAGATCACATTCAAGTAATTTAATAATTAATGCATACACTCTGTTCAAGGATTTTCTAAGCTTAATGCAATATATATTAGTCGGACATTAAATATGTATGTTACCACAGGACTGATAATACGGTCTCTTTCAATATAATCCTCCCTTACATTTCATGCTGTTATGAATCTTTTACTTGAATATTCAGTCTCCACTCTGTTACTACTTATCTCAAATCCATCTCCCCTTCTACATTAAGTGCATTTCTTTGGTATCTACAACCTCCTCTTGAGTCCTTTTCACAGCTCTACTTAATACTTTCTTACTCCCTAGCAAAATTAAAATTCCGGAGGCTCTCCTTGTTTTCAAGTCAAATACCGAAAAATGCAGTTAAGTGACCAGCTCTATCGTTAACAAACAAGGGGCCATTGAGCAACAGTGAAATACTTGTACACTTGACAACCCCAGTTGTGATCTTCGCTCCTTCACCTTACGGGTTAGCATCTGCACTTTGGGACGAGCCATTTGCTCACAGCAGCAGAAATACCTTGCAGCTCCTAGTGCAGAAGCCCAACTTTATTGCCTCTGCGCTACTTGCTAGGACAAACAGAAAAGAGGGGTTATACTTGGAATGGTGAATATCCAGAGGTGCAGAACCAGCAGGAAGAGCACCTCTACCAACCCCAGTGCAAAAGGACAGCGAGCAGCTGAAAGGAGGCACCAGCTGTTCCCAGATGGCAACAGATGCACAACCTACAGGGCAGTAACTAAACTGAGCAAGTTCTTACAGCACAGATATGGCAGAGCTACTGCTGTTCCTGCTGGGACTGACTGAAAGGGCAAGCAAAGGAACTAGCATGCCAATTTATTTAAAGGGTTTTTTTAAAATTTATTTCAAAACTAGAGAAGCACACCATTTTCTAAGACAAGATGAGGTGCCTTGTTAAAATGAGCCAGAATGAACAACGAATTAGAGACTCCCAAGTCTAGGCTGGACTGGAGAACGACAGCTCTAACTAACTACATTCAAAGTGCAAGAGACATTTCCTCAAATACCTATCCTGTTCGGTCAGGCAGACAGAAAAGCTGCCAAATAGATCAGAGTTTGGTGAAACTCTTGAGCCAATTCTTATCAATAGCAAACCAGACTCTCGCTCTGCAAAGTACTACTCCAAAGAGTTATTCTCTTTTTGGGGGGCTTACAAACAAGTTCATTTTTAAGAATAATTGTTTGCTTTCTGGTAGCCAAGACAGATAAGTATTTTACTGAAAAACATCAATTAGTACTAACAAACGTCAAATGTCAGAGCTGGCAGACTAACAGTCTCTTCTGAAAGCAGAAAATCAGTGTTTTAAAGTTTCATTATTAACAGCCCTGTGAAATTTCACGTACAATGGAGAAAAAAAGTTTTCCCAGTGGGTAAGTGATACAACTAATGAAGTCAGCCTGCCAAACACAAAGACCGCTCTGCAGCAAGTTTCTTTGACTTCACATTTTTCAGCTACAAAGGAAGAATTCAAAATGCTGACAAGCCTGTAAGATTGAAGTCAGATGCTATGGTCACAGAATACTTCAAATTATAACATTTAAAATTTGAATTCAAACTTAAAACTGTATATTTTATATTTCTGAAAGACAAAGCAGCTAGTATCTACCATACTACTCTTCAGTTCTTTCCTTTTTAGAGTTAATTGTGCAAATGTACTACAGAAAAATACTAAAAAGGTTTTATGGGCACAATATCATAAATACCTGCTGCTCCAGACTCCTGGCTGTAGCTAATAGATGAAGAACGAATTGTTCTCAGGCGCAGACTTTGAGCTCTCTCCTGGCGAGCAGCATCACAGGTCTGGTTTGGATGCCAAATCTGCTTACAGTGGTAGCAAAACTCAGTTCCACAGCCTTCTCGTCCACACGTCAGTTTGGGACAGCTGGCACATCCAAAAGCGATCACAGCATATCTTGAATGACCAAGAGGGGCAAGAGAGAATTTTGTTAATAAAAACAGTCCTATCTATAGACTGGAGCAGACAAGACAGCTACCAGAGCAGTGGGAGCAGGCACAAAGGCAGTGGGCATCACGAGGTGACATTAGGTGGCCAGCACAGGTTTCTCACCACCTCCTCCCTCAACTCCATCACTAAGTGGACTAAGACCGTACAGAAATACTACGATCACTGTAACGCTTTGCTCTACTCCACCTCGGTAACTTTGTGCAGTACTAAAGTGTACTGCATTTAAGGCTGAATGCGGTACTCTAGGTTTATGGTCACAAGACAACCACAGTTTAGAATAGCGGGACAATAAAACCAAAAAAAGGTATTTAAAAAAAAGTTACAGTTTTAAAAGTGTCCCAGTCACTATGGGCATGTCTAGGCTTGACCCCTTCTGTAATCTGGGAGGATCCCTGCTAAGGGAGCTGTAGCGTAATCTGTTACTGTAAAGGCATCTGATGTGGTACTGCATGACATTTCAGTGTTTTGCTGGTTGCCTTGTATCATGAATACCACTTTCTACTTTAAATAGATGTTTGTTCACTCTTTGTATTTTAAGATGTCAAAACAACAAAGCAAGTATTTCATAAATATTTTAGTTTCTCAATTATTAAGACTTTTTTTTCTGACAATTTTTTAAAAAATACATTTGAAACTGTAAAAACAGAAATTGGTAAGAGTTCAGGGCTTTACTGCCACCTTTACTCTGACAATACTGTAGGGTAAAAAAAGCTCCAAAACCCCTGAGACTTGCAAAACTGTGCTATGCTATTTTGTTATCAAACACTACCTGAACAATTCTATACAGTTTTTGCCACAAATCCAGTCCTCCATCAGGTTTAAATTTTAAAGTTCACATGATAAAAATACAGACAATGTATATTATAGTTTATATTAATACTAAATAAGTATATACATATACACACATGTGCCTTAATTCCTACCAATTGTAAGCTTTTCAATGACTTTCAATAGCTTTCTTTTAAATAGAAAATGATGCTATGCCTATGGGTATGAACACTTAAAACAGATTTATAGTTCCAATTCACATGAACAGTCCCCCTGAATAGACTTCAACAGATTCATAAATGCAGCAAGGCTTTAATTTGTGGCTGTTCAAATGAAGGTAATTTTATCTTAAAAGACTAAATTTTTTATTTTTTACCCCCTTTCCAATTTATAGTAGTTGCATAAATTAACTCAAAATATTCTTTATTGCTAATGATACTAAAAAAATTATTCCCTCTCACATATCTATCTGAAAATTTAGCTGTTTTCATTTTAGAATAGCTAGATCTGAAGCACTGTAAAGTTAATGCAAATCCTATCCCTTTCATTAGTGTTTTAAAACAGCATGTTTGAAGTTTCCTCCTGTGCTGGTTTGACTGAAAATGAGTTATTTTTTTTCCACGCAGTTTTTTTCCTCTCTTTTTCATAGCCAGCATGGTCATTGTTTGGATTTAGTTTGAGAACAAGACGACCCTAGAACAGAGATAATGTTTTTAATTGCTCTGGTCTGAGGACCAAGGACATTCTGAGCGCTCTGCCCACAGGTGTGAGGCAGTGAGGAAGGCGGGCACGGATGGGACAGAGCTTGACTGACATCCAGACTGATCAATCAGAATATTCCATGCCATTACCATCATGCTCCGTATTTGAGTCAGGATCTTCTGGCTAGGGACAGAGTCAGGACAGAGAAGGATGGAGATCTGTTCTGGTTCTGCGCTGTTTTGGTGGAGTTCTGTTCAGGAGTTTCTTTATTTTGTCTTTTTGCAATCCTGCTGTTTTGCAGTGTCCTCTGGGCCTTTCTGCCTTTTTCTCTCTTCTCTCTCTGGGATCGGCTGTGGGACCAGGTGCTGCTGCCTGGGACTGGCTGCTCAGTGTGGGTGAAGTTCATGAGGAATTGCACTGAGTGTCTTTCATTTTATATTCTATTTCCATTTAATATATATTATTAGTAGTATAATATATTAGTGTTATTTTGTTATTTTATTAAACTGTGTTTATCTCAATCCATGAGCTTCTCCCTTCCCTTTTGATTCTCTCCCCTATTTGGGGTTGGGGAGGGAAGAGTCACTGAGCAGCTACCGTGGTTATATTGCCAGTTTGGGTTAAACCACAACACCTACCCAAAAAGATCTGCAAACAAATAGGAGTTTTCAATCTTAAATTTACAGATGATGCAGTTTCAAATAAAAATGAGATATAATACTTGTCTGTTTTCAAATATTTCTTACTTTCCAAATAAAAAATTGTTTCAATAATTGCTAGACTTCTGTACTGCTGCCAACTTAACCAGCTCTCTTTTCCCACTTACTGCAACTAAAGATATAACTGCTTTGTACGTACACAAAGAAACTCTGATCCAAATGCTTCTTCAACATACAGAGATACATCCAAGGCTCACCAATGTTATAGCAAAGAATCTCAAATGTAGGCCACAGAATGAAGTATCAATTTATATCCTGCCTCCCATTGCTAATAAAGAATGGGCGCATCCAGGAAAGGACTCCCCATTTGGGACTGATGTGTTGGCACACCTTTAGAAAGTAACTTTTTAGAGCAGAGGAAATCTCAGTTCAAACTGTACAAGACTACAGGTTTAATTTCTACATTTTGCATTCATTTTACAGGTGATGTGAAAGCCAGAAATTCTTATCAGGCTGAGAGGGGACAACCAACCAAATTAAAACTAATAATGAGTAAAACAAAAACCAGAGGGAAAGAGCAATTACTTGAAGAAGGATGTACAGTAGAAATAGGAATGATGAATTTTTACTCTTTTGCCCGATGTGCATTTTCCTTGACAAACACAAGAAAATCTAGGAATTGCTGCTCTCTTCTAATAATGTCAGCAATACAATCTCAGAGCAAAACCATTAAATAATTCAGACAAAAGAAAAGACAGAACACATTTGGAATGCTGATTCACTAAGGCTTGTTAAAATGACATCGGAAAACTGACAGGAAGAAACGGAATCTCAAAAATTTAGCCTGGAAGAAAGTCCATGAGGTTCCCTTACCCGCGCTCTTTGCCCCAGGGAAAGATCACCTATTTGCCAGTGTCCCCTACCAAGCCACTGCAGGTAGGCTGCAGCTGCTCCAAAGACTTTTATAGTACTCAGGATTCAGGAGCTTGCAACAAAAGCTGAGGATGAAGCAGCCCAGGGTCTGAAAGACGGTGGTGCCAGCAGCACGGACCACAGCTGGTACCACACTGCTTCGGTGCCGGAGACCCCACAGCTCCCAGGCAGCTGGTCCCCGGCACAACTACTGCAGAGGCTTCTCCTCCAACCTAATACCCAGCTCTCTTCTTGAGAGGATCGTAAGAAGTTCTCTACTGGCACGGAAGTAATAGTAATACACTTATACTGTGGTTAACTTTGTTTCAAGATCGTTTGGTTCCAGTTTTGCCATCTCTAGGACTCGTTTTTAGCCCAATGGAGTAAGGAAAACAGACCAGTTTTTTCCCCCAACAGAGTGAAAGGCAGATGAAAACAAGATATTTACTTCCTAATTATTCTTTGTGGTTTATAACACAAAGTCAAGTATATTTATGTTAAATAACACAGGGGCTCGTGATGTAGGAAAAAAATATTGTAATAGACTAGCCTTGCTTGCTTCCTTTTTTTCCTTCCTACTTTTCTCAGCAAGCAAAGTTTTTATCATTACCTGCTCTTTATTGGGTCAAGACCCTTTTTCTAAGTGTGATG
This sequence comes from Pampusana beccarii, assembly GCA_013399365.1. NCBI lineage: Eukaryota > Metazoa > Chordata > Aves > Columbiformes > Columbidae > Pampusana > Pampusana beccarii. The sequence continues at coordinate 1,891,374 of VWYH01010051.1, forward strand.
CCCACACTCTGAAACAATATTACAAGGGTTGTTTCATGAGTTCTGAGGAAAATAGAAGCACTGACATGCACCATCAGCTCTGTTCTTTCTTTTACCTATTTATACAGTGAATTTTTCCTACCAAAATGTTACACTGTGCACCTATTTCCTATTTATGACAGCACTTCTAATTTTAAAGACAACTTCAGGAAATAATGCTACCCTCTGAAGTTACTGTACCTCTCCTACTTTGGGATCAATGGCAAATTTAGTAAATGCATGCCATTCAGCTCCTTAATGAAATATTTGACCCATGCTAAAATCAAGTCAGTTCCCATCACACCCCTAATGCATTCAGCCAGTATGACCTATCAACATGTGATCAGAAAAAAAAAAGCAGCCCCAGTTTTAACTGATATTGCACAAATTGATTACAGTTGCCAAAGCAATTAGATACTGATAACTGTTCTACCACGTAATTGTTAAGGCAAATGTCTGCTGAGCTGACAAAACGTGATGGCACGACCTCTTGTTTCTTTAGGATGACATAATGAACGATGATAAAGAATGATACTGCTGAGAAGTATCCAAGTAACCAACTTCATCCTATTTTAAATTAGTAATGAGAATTCAGTGAGGACATGCTATCCCTGCATCAAAAACAGAATCATCTATCACTGTGAAGTAGTTCCCTACCACATGAAACATATTAGGAAAAAGTAATGTTACCAAAGTAGAGTTAAGGTCACGCATACAGTACTAGTTTGTTCCATTCCCCCCACACAAAAACACTGGCAGAGCTCAGCTGCCTGGCAATATTCTGTGTTTTCCACAGGATTCCATCCTCAGAGCACAGAGCATGCAGTCGGTGGCTCTGCAGCAATGATTTTAGTATTTGCTATGTACTAAATAAAATACATTGCTGTGGTCCCACATGATTGCACAGAACTTTAACTTTGATCTGAAGACCCAATTTTAAATTTTATAATGGTATTATCTACAGCAATTATTGTTACAGTTTGACCATTTAAAGATGCTTAGGATTTTTTTTAAACAGATGAGAAAAGTGAGGCACAAATAAGGTGAAAAGTCTCCATTAAACAAATCCACCTTACTTTTTTAGTACTGCAGTAAGCAGATTATCTGAATAATTGAAATGTGGTTTAACAGAAAATGGTTTAACAGTTCTTACATGCTTCCCCTTACCTTCAGTAACTAGAATTTGTCCAGAACACCGAAACTCAGGGAAACCTGAGACAGGCACACTTCTGCCTATCAAATAATGCCTTCTAGTGGTTGTTTTCTTTTGCAGTTATCAAAGCAGTAAGAGCAAGCTATAGTGGTTTTATCCACATAACTTTGTTACAAGATCACGCAACCAACCTACCTCTCAAGTAATTTCTCCTGCTCAAAGCACAGCACTGCCACCCACTTTGGATCAGAGGACCTAAGAAACTATTACTTTCACAGTCCCTGCTTTTGACCCCCATTAGCAAATTCTGTTTCATTTGAAGTATGAAAGCAAAATTCTACTTCAAATATGTTTCTTAACACATAACTTAAATTTGAAAGCCTCCTAAACATTAAGCACCTGAACATTATTATTGGCATATTTAATCCACCTAACAGTCAGTTCAGTTCAGCTTGTTCTCTTCCAACATCCTTCCTTTTCTTCTAATTATTGCTCATGTGTGAGGCTTTGAGAGAGAGATGTCATGTTCTATGAGGTTTTAGTGTGCACTGCACATCCAGATCACAGTCAAGGCTATAACCTTTAGACATTTTGATAACGCAAACAAACAATCTCTAAAAAACCAACTTGCTGAAGAATGGCGTTAAGAGATGTCAACAGCAGAAAAAAGCCTGTGAGCTGCTCAGCAGTATTCAGCCTACTCATGTCAGAATTCAGAATGGTTTCAGAACCGCTTAAGTATTAAAGCAATGTTAAAACATTATGTTCCTCAGATAATAAGCAGGAACAAGCTGATTATTATCTTACATCAGAATCTTGCTGACAGGCAACAAGTGGCGTCTCAACCAGCCACAAGATGGAAGATATCTGAAGCTGGAGAGGCCTTTTTATTGAAAGAAAACTTTCAATCATTTCCATAGTTAAAAAATAAAATAAAATACCCACTGTGCTCTAACAAATGGACTAAGTTAAAAGGAGTCATCGAATTTTCAGTTCTCTTTAGTCTGAGCTTTGCACTGTTGCCTTGATAGTGCAGTATCTAATTTTTCTTTGCCTGCTGTAGATACATAGCAACGACCTACAAATAAGTTTCATGACATTGCTGAAATTCTCTCTGTGCAGGAAAACAAACCAAACAAACTATTTGAGGAAGGGTTTCATTTTGGAAGGCAGGTTGTGGCTTGGTGGTTGGGTTTTTGTTAGTTTAATTTTTTCTTTAAAAAAAACCAAAAAAAAACCTCTGCCTGCTACCTACTAGTACACAACACACAACAGAATGCTAAAGTAAAGCAATTAACTTTTCAAAAAGCATAATGTTACGAACATTATCTGTTTATGCTGTCACTGTTTTGCAGATACTGGGAAAACATACATACCCACAATCTGGAGCTGGGCACCACCTACAATCAGGATCTGCAACCAGCCATCGTCTAAGCATAAACTCTTCGTATTTTTCCATCAAGATGTCGTCATTTAATATCAAACGAATATCATGAGGATTAAACCGTTCTGAGCATTCTGGGCAGCTAATATTAACTCTGCTCTCGGAGATTTCTATCCGGAGGTACTGACGCAAGCAATCCACACAAGATCTATGGTGACAAGTCATTATTTCCGGGAACCTGTCCTTGGAGTGCCGCAAAAGGCATAAGGGGCATTCCATGAAGTCTCCACTTGGTTTGCTGCTAGAGGTTGTTCCGTTATCGGAAGAGGTACATGTGGAGAAAATAGAGTTCTTGTCTGTACACATTTCTGAATGAATACTTTCAATACTCGCAATTCCATCAACCCCTCCATTTAAATCCCTAGACTTGCGTTTCGTGTCCTTTTTTCTCCGAAAAAGAGAGCCCAGTGATATTCTTCTTTTCTTTGGTGCCTTTTTAACTGACGGCAAGCTCACAGAGGAAGCAGAAGACTGGAGGTCCCGATCAGAGCCCATTTGCCGATGTAAACTCATGTCTAGCTCGCTCATCAGAAATGGGTTAACTTTCATATACAACCCTAGTCATTTTTACAGATCAAAATAATAGAGCCAGAGGATACAGGCATATTATTATGTAATCCAGTTCGAGAGTCGTCATGCAAGTGATTCATACATATCCAGTTCCAGCAAATTCTTCACAGGAATTCCCTATATTAGGAGGAAATACGAAGAAAAGATAGATTAGAAACACATTTATCACTTTTGGTTCTGGAAGATGACAGTATTCTAATGACCTGCTATTCATGTTACTCCCATTTTCTCCTCGCCATCTGACCCAATACTTCCTTCTGTCAGCTTTTTCTAGTCTTTACAACTTTCTCACCTTAAAAAGCCGAAAATTCCTCTGTTATCAAAGACTATGTTTGTTACACTTAAGCAGTTGCGAGAACAGCAGCTTCACTCTCCTGCTCCCTGACTGGGGTGGTATGTGTGGGTCTGCATGCACACGTGTAGAATTTACCGTAACCCAAGGTGACAACTAAGTAAATGTATAACAAGTTCTTCTATAAAGCACAGTAACAGGCTTACAGTACTGGAAACTTTCCTGTTTTTTCTACCTTACATTTTCCACACATGCAATAAGTTCATGTACAAATCCAATATAGTTAATTTTTAAAAATGAACTATTTTTGTGTATGTTTTAAACCCATTTAGACTATCAGCAGAAATCAAGTTACTGTGGCTAAACAACTCAAGATATTCTCAAAACCTGAGGGTTCTCAGAGAAGTATGCAGATGCATATTTATAATGTAAGGCACCTGAATATTTCAGGAGGCAGAGCTGCAGAGTGAGTGACAGCTAACACTGTCCTGCCCTTCAACTTCCATATTGCAATTCAAGCAAAGACTAGAGTTAAGGTGACAACATTTGAATTTTTCATCATACTGATTTTTCTTTAAAAAAATATAAGCCCCCAAATCAGATTCCCATCACATATCAAGCTTCAATTATTCCCTATGTACAAGACGACAGCAAAGATTTTCTTCTGTTCCATGTTGCTTAACTGACTGGCTCCAAGAGCAGAAAGAAATAAAGGTATTTTCCTATTTTCCCCCTGACAGAGGAGACTGCTGCAAGAAGTAGCAGGTCACCTCCAACCAAAAATGCTCCCAAACACGCAAATATTCCCACTTGGAAGCTTGGCTGTACAGCAGGAATTTTTCTAACTCTCAGTGAACTGCTTCTGTAACAGGAGAATGAAAAGGCATTTCTTGTGAGATGTAAGTGTTTGGTATCTGGTAACCAAGAAAGTAAGTCAAATGGTAGAAACAAAAGAACATGAAGGGCCACTGACAATGATAAAAACATACAATTTCTAACTAATTTCTAACTAACATCTTGGTACAGAGAAGATGAAGACGGGCAAAAAACCAACAGTGACTGAGGTGCAAGCCTCTCTCCCAGATCCCAGGCAGCCTGCACACAGCTGGAGACCAGCCAAACCACAGCCGTGTGCCGCACGTCCCCAGGATGGGATCACTGCGACGGCCGGGTCAGGACTGGGAAGTTTCAGAGGTGACCGACCAGCGGCGGAAACAGGAATCCCTCTCTGGAAAGGAAACACAGAAATAGCCGCCGGGCCGTGCAGCTCCCTGGAGCAACGTGCGCAGCAAACCCACTGCTGGGCCCTCTCCACGCTGCTGGAGCTGGGTGCGATACACGTACTGACCCACGACACCACTACCCAGTCTGTACAACCATCCAGTACAGCAGTACCTCACAAGAATACTACCGTCTTCAACTGCAAGAATTAAACAAGCACAACAACAACAAAAAAACCCTCAGAAAAATCCCTCACATCTTCTAATTTTGCTAAAGAGGTCATAGTTTTGGGCCACTAGATTTAAGTTTTTCCTTAAAAAAAAAAAAAGCACCACTATATTATGTTTTTTTTGTTCGAATACTGAATTCCGCCCCCACCCCCAGAAAAAACTATTACCTCTGTGGAATACTATCAAAAAATTCGTATTTTATTCCCAGGGCCTGTCTAAAACAAAGCATTATTTCAAGAACATAACATACTCCTCCTTCCCTCCTAAGGGAACATTTTCAGCCTAAAATCTAGTCAAAAGGAATCTTGGATGCTTTACCTGCTTCTGTTCCCCAAACAAATTTAATAGCTTCAGAGCCGCTGTTTCTCATTAGATGAACTAAGCCATTCCCTTTTCTAAAGAAAAAAGGTGAAACTGAAAAAACTGCTTGACAATGAAGACAGAAGGGAACGTGCTTCTCTCTAGGACCTTGGCATGATGTTGCATGGTAGATATACACAGTTGGTAGACAGTGTCTGAAATATACTACAGACACACAAATGCTATAGCCTATGTTTGACAAATTAATTTTATAAGTCTAGAAGTGCAAGAATAACCTTGAAAACATTATTACAACTACATACTTACTGATATTTGTATGTTCACACAGATACTACCAGAACAGTGCAAAGTGCCAGCCCCCCAAGCCAGGAGAGTCAATGAACAACAGGAACAGCAATCAACACACTTATTTCAGGCAATGAGGTGGTATTATCGTTGTTGTTGTTTTGTTTGAAAATATATAAGTATTTTTTAATACGAAATAAATACAGTAACCCAGCCAAGCCTATGACTACAAGCCTTCCTCTCCTCCCTTTCTCTGGAGAGGAAAGAATGCGTATTACAGCATTTTTGCCAGTTCCAACAGATGTACAAAATCAAGAAATAGCAGCTCTGGTAATGAACCAGTTGTACTTTTTTTAAAAATAAACAAAGATTCTCCCATGCTCTGAAGAAAGAGACCAGTACATCCTATAGTTCTCTCTGTGTAACTGGATATGATAAGCAGTCTTTCAGAAACAGCACATTGCTTTTCTAAAGAAAATGGTTAAACTTTGTCGTGAGTTTTGAATAGAAAAGTTCTCAGTTATTTCAGACAATCATCAAGTATGCTCTCTAGATTTAAACGCATAAAGCCAGTTTTAAAAACCACACTCTTCCTTATATAGTAATTTTGGATTGCCACTTTAGTGACGTTCAAAGATGACTTTGCTGAAGTGAAAAGGTTCAGCAGATGATTTATTACAGGAAAAAATGAAGACAAATGTTACTACGCTAATAATGATCAGAGCTGTACAAAATCATAAGCGCCTTACTAGCGCAATCTGGAGCACTGGCCAGTTCTCACGTTGCCCAACCCAACACAGCAACTGCATGTTTTTGCTGACAGAAAGAAAGAAAAAAATATTTGATTCTGTATAGCCAGAGAACACAACACATCTATTGTTCCAGTAACAATGAGTCTACATGAAGGAGATACACTGTGTGAAAAATGAAGCTTTGAAATCAAGAGACTTGAAACAAGCTGAGACACACAATTATGGTAATAATAACGAACAATCTGATTTTGAGAGGCAACATTCATTGCAAGTTCTGCACGCCTCACTGACCAGTATAAACTCTATCAACATACAGAAGAAACTAATACGTGCAACAGCAAAGGGACAGAAAACCCACACACAGAGTATAACTCCTAAAAATGTAAGTTCACGGCTGTCCTCAACACTTCCTCAAGAGCACTTACCGACTACAGAAAAAGCGTGTTTCTGGCTTCCCGTCATGCCCAAAGCTCTACCACAAACCCAAATTCCAGCCATACTTCGCATTTTGCTCGTGCCACAGACTACCACAAACCACCGGTTGCCACAGCACAAACACACCTTGTCATTTGAGGATTTCCAAAAGTATGTGTGACATTTACAGACGTAACTCACGTACAGCTCAGTTCGCAACTGCTATTCCTTCGGTAATCCCTCCTAAACGGTTTGCTCGGGAAAACTAACTAGCATCCAGCTAATTTCCTTCTGCAATTCTTTTTGACCACACTGCTTTAAGTAAATACTATTGCTGACCATATAAAGGAGGGGGAGGGAAAGGAAATTGGAATAATCTTGCAAAGGGAAAAGTTTTCAAGATGACTGGGGTGAAAAATATCTCCTAGTATGGCTCTCCACAACAGAACCTTTGCTTGCCTCATCTTACTAGTTTGAAAACTTTTACAAAATGCACTAGGGCAGCTGAGCATAACCCTACTGATTTTGCAAGCAGAAGAGCGATAAAGCCCTGTTTCTGTAAACCGGCTGCTGGGGGAGACTAACTCCCTCACGCTCCTACCTGTCCTCCGAACACAGCAGAGGCACCAGCTCCACATGCTGCCTCCTCTTCCATTACGTGTTCAACCTGGTACATGGGAGCAACAAATAAGGGAGCCTCTGCCAGCAGGACATGCAGCTTCACACTTTTGCAAAATGAAGGCGGGCTTTAATATTTCTTTATGAAAGTGGGAAACCCACCATAAACAGGTGTATCTGCATCCTCACTAAAGACGTTAAACACCCTCATGTGATTGGTGCTTACATGGTAAATTTTGACTTTTCCTGTTGTAAATGAACACTCTTCATTTTAGGCATTTGCTCCTCCCGGCAATTTAACCAAGCATCGACTCTGCATTAGTATACTGAAAGCTATTTCTTGATTAAAACTGATTATTAACAGCTTCCTTCTTTGACATCTGCAATTCCCAACACCTATACTCTGGAGCTGCCTTCCGAGATGTGTTGCTACAGCTTAAGAGAGCTGCAATGAAGAGAGCCCAGAGCTTGAAGTTCATCTACTGACAATGCACCTGCAGATCTGAAAGACATTTCTGCCTCCCTCTTCCAATAAGCATCTCCTATTGTGATCCCATAGTATCCCGGAATTTCTAAGCGATGATGTTTTTAACAGAGGTATCTCTAAACATCCAGAAGAGGCACCAAAAACAGATTTTCCTTTTTGTTTACTCCATGGTGCAAGAATTGTAAAATAGTGGAATAAAAATGTAAAACAAAAATATGCAAAAGCTTAAGCTACTAAATTAAATACCAATGCACAGGATTCTTAAACAGCAATCAAGTTTCTTGTTTCAATGGGCATTCTTCTTTCAATGTCAATTCATTCCACAATAGTTTTACAATTGGGGAAAAAAATCCCTACACTTTTGTCTGAGTATTTCCAAAAAGAATATACCCCTACCCGCTTTACATATGCCTCCTCAGGTTCAACTAAAACTCTGGCATCACTAAGAGTTAAAACAGAGTGAGGAACTGTCTGAAAGAGCTTAACAATTTCAACAGCTATGTGCTTTTGTAGCACTATGTCCCGTTAATAAACCCCACCATACTCACGTCAATGCACATGGTGTCAGAGCGTGCCAGGGCTCTTATTTGGTTTAATCACAGATGATTTACTACAAGCAGAACCAACACTTTGCAACTTGGAAGTAAACGAATGGAAATTATGTCAAAACAACAAAGGTTCTGGCAGAACCTCTATATGCACTTAGTTGAAAAATAAAATCCTTTAATGGTAACATAATGCAGCACAGGTGAAATACTTAATTACAGCAATTAGCAGAATGCACTTATGACTACTCCTTCAATATATTTCCCCACAAAAACTAAAATTAAGAACAGTGACATTCTCCATTTAATGCTTAGAAGACAGTAAAGATGTCTAAATTTCATTTGTGTGGGTTTTTTTGATGTCTAACCTTAATTTCACATTGGAAATCAAAGAGTTTATGCCATTTGGATTAAACCAAAAAGATTATTCTATAGAAGTTAAATATGTATCAGAATATTTCTCAGGCTTTCAAAATGAACTTATAAAACATTTACAGTGATTTGTTAAACAACACCAAGATGCAAAAATACGGAGTTAAATAATTCATTTAGCTCAAACTAAGCCATGTAAAACTACTTTAAAAATATATTCATGTAAATTTTACGTCATTATGACTCTTCTCATTTGAAAAAGAGGGCACTGGTATGGTAGTTTACATTTTATGAAATCTATCCAAGCAAAAACTAGTTCTTATCTTTCAGACACATTTGCGGGAAAACATCTGTACTGCTCTGTCCTGCTTTGTTCTAGGAGCCACAGATGTGAGTGTTTCTCTTGAAGTCCAAAGACCATTAATTATAAAAGTTAGCAGAGCTGCTTCTCCTATTTCAGACTGAAAATTACTTGATTGTGTAATTAAGTAGGCTCTCATTTCCTTATGCTTACGATGGACTATCGATAGCTGCACAGAGGCCATTATTTCAAAAATAGGACTTCCAAATCCACAACTGATCAAATACAAGTCTTTCAAAACCTTTAGGAATCTGCTATGTCAAGTCTCAAACTTGACACACCTTCGAACAACAGAAGAACACCTTTAGCAAAATAATTTCGCTTTTAAAATTTATGCAGACTCAAAGGACCGGAAGTTGAGTAGCCTGCAAGTATTGTACCTTGGATTCACTCACTAATTCCATGTTGGAGCTTGCAGCAGGTTCAGTGAAGGTGCTGACAAGATCTCGGACATGCCGGTATCAGCACAAAACTGATAAGCAGAACAGAGTAGGGCCCTTATTCCGAAACTGAAAGGCAGTTAAACCCTCTGGGATGAGCCAGCTTGACACAGGAAGGCCACCAGAAACAAGGCATCTTCCAGGAGCAAAAGGACTTGCTTTAACATAAGGGAGTTCCTACAATGCAGAGTCAATTTACTTTAGGAAAGTCTTCTAATAATTAGGATCAGTTTAGAGGCACTATATAATGCCCTGTTAAAATTAAACAAAAAACTATTACTAGATATGGAAGGCAGACAAAAGGTTAGAGCAATTCCCTCAGCACATGTAAGACCTTCTTTTCAGCTGTCAATCTGCACTCGAACTGGGATATTCATTAAAGAAAGAACAAGACTGCCATTCACACACAGAGTCACAGAATGTTGGGGATTGGAAAGATCATTCGAAAGATCATCTGGTCCAATCTCCCCACCAAAGCAGGAACACCCAGATGAGGTTACACAGGAAGGCATCCAGGTGGGTTTTGAATGTCTCCAGAGAAGGAGACTCCACAACCTCTCTGGGCAGCCTGTTCCAGTGTTCTGTCACCCTCACTGTGAAGAAGTTTCTTCTCACACTTAAGTGGACCCTCCTGTGTTCCAGTTTGTACCCATTGCCCCTTGTCCTACCATTGGTTTTCACCAAGAAGAGCCTGGCTCCATCTTCATGACACTTACCCTTTACATATTTATAAACATTAATGAGGTCACCCCTCAGTCTCCTCCAAACTGAAGAGCTCCAGCTCCCTCAGCCTTTCCTCACAGGGAGATGCTCCACTCCCTTCATCATCCCTGTTGCCCTGCGCTGGACTCTCTCCAGCAGTTCCTCTGCTGTGCTCCTCTCCTAGTTGGCTCACCCATCATTTGCATCAGGAATTTATCATCAATGCACTGCAGGAACCTCCTGGACTGTGGATGGCTGGCTGAGTAGTCCTTCCAGCATTTCTAAAGCATCCTTCATTTGTAAAGCATCTTTCAACAAATATTAAAGTAAAACATTATGGTTTCTCCAATCAACTTTACGTCCAGATTATTACTCCATATTCTAAATCATGTTATTAAAAATACCCTAATATTCACATATACTATTACATAAGAATTTAAGAGAAAAATCACTTGAGAGGCAGAGATATTCTAACCTCTTAAAAATCTACATACTGCTCTGTTACCATGTCCCAGTTTATTCTGATTGGACTTCATTTTTCCTTGAAGTCCTATGTCACTTATCTGGAAATTCTATTTTCATTTACAGAACAAAGCAATATTGTTTGTAAAACAATGAAGCAAACAGACAGACTATGAACCCGCTTGGGCTCAAAGCCTGAGACAGTCAGACTGACCGGGCCTTAAAATCAAAAGATTGACAGTACTTAAAATACACAGAAGCCTGCAGAGTACACACTGCAGAATTGCCAAAAGTTAACTGATACACAATGTTCTATTTTAAAATTCACAATGCTGTGTAGCACATGACAAACCAATCCTGACAGCTAGAAAAATCTTCAACAGCTTATTTAAAAAAAAAAAAAGAAAGAAAAAAAAAAAAAAAAGAGCTGTGCTTCTTCCTTAGAAATTTATGTGCAATACATCCTGTATTATGTGTCCATGACAGCTGCTATTAGGAAAGGAAATCTTGCAAGCTGCTCCACTCATTCTGAAAGTCTCTGAACGACTGATTGCCAACTCCAGCAAAACTGTTCCTCTTGCAGATAATGCTTGTAAATGAGAGAGCACACTTAAAGAGCCTCCCCTCAGTCTGGCGGCTTTCTTTTTTCGGGGGGTTGGGCGGGGGGGGGGGGGAAGGGGGGTTTGTTTGTTTTTTTACATCACCATTCTTTCAAACCTCAAAGGAAGACACCATAATCAAACAAAACTGCTTAGAAAAGAAGCATCTTTTCCTCTGCGTTTCAGATGTTCAGTAAAAGACTTCAGCAGCACTTCCATAAGCAAGATCAGCCATAAGATGGAGCCCCTCTTAAGGGCCCACATTGTACTTTTGCTAACAAACGGGAAACAGGCAAGAATTCTTTAAATTCTAAAAATGTAATTTTCCAAACCAGCAGCATTAAATCTGGATCTATTGAGTGCAACGGCTGACCAAAGCTAAGAACTCAATGGATAGATGCTTTCTCATTTGTCAGTCTCCAGGCCTACATCTGCTGGAAATAAGACTAACATGATCAATTTTCCCTTATCTAACTGAGCAGAGCGGTCTCAGCCGTGTCAAAAGCTTATCCTATGCACTGCGGTGCATCGCTGTAAGCAAATGGACACCAAACTCTGCCAACAGAAACCAAACACTGAGGGGAAAAAGAAAAAACAGGAAGGAAAACAAAACATCACCAGAACTTTTAACTATTTTAATCCTTTAATCATTAAACTCCTCACAGTAGCACATTTTTTTCTTGCATAAGTGATGGGAATGTATTCTCTTTGTGCAACGATGGGCACATATTTTCACTTCTGAATATAGCGGTGAGATTTATTTGTGTATATATGTTGAAGTTATGTTCTAAACCATCTGACTAGCTAGTGGTCTGGAAAGAAGCAGCAACACGAAGAGATTAAAAACTACACAAGCTGCGTATGCATCAAAAAAAGTTAATCTAACTGTATTAATACCTTCACTTAAACTAAGCATTCTTTCTGACCATCAGCTGAAAAATTAATTAGACTGTATGAATGAATCACTCAAAAGATTGACAGATGACTGTTTGACCTGCCTGAGACAAATAAACACTTCCATAAGCCCAAAATCTTTCCCATCCCTACAGTAAAAATAAACTGTAAACTCAGCTTTTAAAATCCTAATCATCTGTAAAAGCAGTCAATACAGAAAACCAAACTTAATTCTGAATTCTGTCTTCGGAGAATGCTTATATGGTATTAACAGATCCAGATACTTCACCAATGCAGTCTTAAGAAAACCATAAATGAAGCAAAATAAATTATCTGGCAATAGCAAAATTACCCCAAAGCAATTTTTCAGAGGCTTTTTTTGCTCTGTATTTATTTCAGTTGAAAGCAAGTATTGCCTGCTTTCAGTTTTACTCTTTAAAATCAATACTGATACCTTGGACTTTCCTGCAGCTGCTTTTAATTCTAAACTAAACATTGCAAAATAATCGGAGTAAATACATACACCAGTGAAACAGTATCAGAAAGTCTTATTTCCTGCAGTGTCACCAATCCTGCAAGTGGAAAACATTGCAACACTCCTGGATGCTGAGATCATTTCTACAGAAACACCGCTCCAAAATGAAAATAACCAAGACTCACAAATTTCCAGAATAAACAGACATAATTTCAGTTCTGTAATTTTGCATGATCAGACAGTAATGGCTACATACTGAATTCTAACAAGCTTTGGTTTTCAAGCAGGTAAAGTTTGCCCTACTATAAAAATAAACCAAATAAAATGCACCAAGATATAAGGTGGGACAAATATTGTAGTAGAGGCATCTGAAACCAAGAGCAAGAGTTCCAGAGAGAGCACACAGACAGAATTTGAACAGCATATCATAGAGACAGCAGCTGGGGGGGGATACGTAAGAGGTAACAAGATCTTGGTTACCAGCTCCTATTGATTTTTAAATTCAGCAAGAGCCAGGGGTTTGTGTCTTGCACTGCAGACAGGGATTACTGACCAGCTGACTGGCAGTGTCTTCCAGCTCTGTTTTTTCTATGGCATAACTAACCTCTATTTTTTCAGGATGGCAGGAAAAAAAAAAATAAAAAAACCCACCAAAACAAACAAAAACCCAAACCACAAACACCACACCCCAACACATTTTGAAATAGCTTTGCTTCAACAGAAGAAGTCCTGGAAACTACTAAGGAATTACTTTTTAATCCTCTGGTGCTATTTTACCAGTTTTATTAACAAAATGGGTATACAGATATACTTTGAATAAAACTTAAAAAGTAAACTAACTGAAGTAACTAAAAGAGAGGAAGTTAATAAGAGTTTTGAATTCTTCCAATGAGACCAAGTCAGGCAGTACTACCTTACCATGGGATGGCACAGGCTAAGAACTTGGTCACAGTTTCTAAATGCTACTGTGGCAACTCACAGAAATGTAGTAAGCCGCTGTAACCTCACAGTATCTCAGCCCTTGAGAACAGAACAGCTACTGTGCATGGGTCTTGTTTAAGTTTTTTTGCAGAGAAACTAATAATTTTGGTAAATGTAATTAAATATAAAACTTTCAGAAAACCTTGGGTGCTTAAGTGAATAATCCAAGCCAGTCTATTTTAGCAGCGGCTATTGCAAGATAGAGACAAGAACTACGACAGGGTTTTTTGACCTTCTTTTACGGCTAATGCCACAACTGCTGAAACCGCCCTCGGGTCAGGTACAAAGTCACACCAGCGTAACTAACCACTCCTGTTCAGTCAAAAAGCAACACTAGTGCAAAACCTAGTGCTGCCGGGCCTATTAGTGTATTCTGCCAGTACATTAACCGAAAAATCCTGCAGGGATGCATGTGAAATCACCAAGTCCTTTTTTTTGTTTAATGATAGCTCTAGTTAAACTGGGGCAATTTAAAACACAGACCAAGTTAAAAAAATAAAAATAAAAAAAAACAACTGAGAGAGACAAAAACAAAGACAGGGAAAGGTCTAGCCAGGGAAACAAAAATACTCCATCCTGCCAGGAACACAGCCTCTGCCTTCCAGACAGGAAACACTCGCTGCCTCCAGAAAAACCATCGGCGTCAGGAAGTGGCACAAGTACCATGAAACTTATCTCACATCTGAACCTGATGTAGAATGGAGAACATTAGGAGAGGGAGGTAAAGACAAACCAACTACCATCAAACACACAGATCTTTGCTTACAAATACATGAAGTGAAAAGTTCAATGTTACTGATGCTTCTTTGGGGAAAATTAGTGGAAAGGATTCTTCTAGTCCCACTAAAAATAAAAAAAGACCAGGCTGAAAAGACAGAACTCGTTCAGCATAGACAGAGCAAGAGAAGGACAACGATCTATCAGCCTTTACAGACAGACTCCACCAGCATTATAGTGTAAAAACCAGTTTAAAAGCACAAAACAAGAAAAAGCTGAACACTTGTCACTAAAAGTAAAACTGATGCTGTACCTATGCTGGAAATACAATATAGGCCAACAGGAGGAGTTATCCTGCCAGCATAGTTACTCCTCCTACAACAATATCATATACCACACCACAAATACGCTGTGTCAGCATAGAGAATTTAGCCAGGCTGATGTGAGATTTTCCAAACATTTTGTTCACTGACAGCACCACAGTGTAACTGTAACATAGATCAGGGAAAAAGCAGAGTTTTTCTATGCAAAAACCTGCTATTTCAAATGGCTAGAAAAGTCAGCGCAGAGACATCCACTTGTGGCTTTAAAGACCTAATCTTGCAAAACCTTCTTAGTCCTCATTGCCTCGGTGATGGCATCCAAGCGAGAAACAATATGGGGGAGTTTGTGAACCTCCTGCAAGTCACTGTGCATTAGCCAGAAGCCCTACAGTCCACGTCACACAGTGCTGATGAAACCTTGGCAGAGTTGTGACATCACGGATTGTCAGAACGGTTCACAACAAACAAAAATACTCAAATGTACGAAGCACAGTGAGGAACCTTTAACAGCAGAATACAAGCAGGAAAAAACGCATGGGACCTACAGCGATTTCTGTGCCAGCTGAGGAGTGCTGCAGCAGTGCTTCGTGGCACACTCCAGAAAGCAGAAAAGTAAGTGTGGGTCAAGATGTATTTGCACTACCCCATTTACTTCATGACCTTTAAATTAGCAAGTTACACCTCCACTGCCAGGCCCCACAACACAGGGAGTATTTCTGAAACACAAATCCCTTGCTCTGTTGGTTTTGAGGAGGGATTACAAAGCCTTTTTTCTTCCCCTAACACTTCCCCCCCCCACATTTACAGATGCAAACTCATATGTTCTTTCTAATGTGTCTTTAAATACACTTTGTTGAATGTTAATTATTTTCCTCCACACAGCATCATCTTAATCAGCTCTTTCTACACAATTATGGAAACATCATTAGTTAGGCCCCTTTGTGCGACAGGCTGTGATACATCATTCATTTCAAATAATTACAGGCACAAAAGAAAAAAATGAAGCACAATGCAATTCCTAGAAAAGCTACTGTTCTTATCTTCTCCATTATTTAGAACAGCTAAATACTTTCTAATTATAGTCTCCAAATAAACCTGTGTTATTTTGGGTTCTGAGGTAAAACCATACTTTGTGGTTTTTACATCGTAACACTGGTATATGCCTTCAACTACATCCTTTCTAGTAAAACTTTTAAAGAAACCCCAACACATCAAGTCAGATTTAAAAGCTTCCTAGACCACAGAAACAGTGAATTAGTACAGAAGATGCTGCCTCAGGCCAAGAGTACTTGTTAGCCTAAACCTGAGATACAGTCATCAAATGTCCAGACAACTTTTTCCCTTAAAAAGCAGAGTAAATAATTTCTAAGCATGACAAAAGCTGCTTGTTTATTTTTAAAATCAACTGCAAGCCTCCAGCTTGATTTTGGATCCTGTCACAGTGACACCCACAGTTCTGCTCTAATGGCCTTAAATATAGCTCTCCTGAGCTGTCTGCATCCAGATAAATCTTAGCTGAAACAAATATCTTAAACTGAATCTAACAAACAGGCTTTCGTATTTATTTCCAAGTCAAAGATTTGTTTAATCAGCAATAACAAAAGTCAGTCCTCTGTTCATCTTAAAATAAAACACCACTTTCTCTGGCAGATCATGAATACACACAGTGTCTTTAAATCCTTGCTTCTTTCTACTTGCAAGTTAACCATCATGAATTTCAAATTGCAGTAGATGATTACCAATTTATTTTCGCTTAACTAAACTTATTGTTAACACTGGGAAAAAAAATCCTTGAGCAATACATGTAGTTTGCCTCTGAAAAATATCTTCACTTGGAACACCAGCAAATAACTGTTACTGTAATCCCAGTTTAAAGAACTAAAAGCAATATCCTGCAAGCCAGAAGTGTCAAACACAAATATTTACAAAATCATCTGAATTGTCTGTAATAAACAATAGGGACAACACATAGTTTGTCAAGTACATTTTCTACCCACAAAAGATACACACTGAGTAGCAGGCTACAAACACCATTCACAATGATTCCCCGCTCCACTCCAAATTCTGCTTCAATTCCCACATGCCATTATCCACACCGACCAGAGCGACTGAATGTGCGCAATGCTAAACCTCACCCTAGCTTTGCTGATGTCAGAGTTTTCTTGCCAACACATGCTTTGGAAGTACTTACATAGCACAATGGAGATCTAATGTAACTCAGAGGTTGGATTCCTGAATCGCAAAACAAATGCAGAAGAGCAGAAGAGGGCAAGGACAAATTCAGTTTTTCAGTCTGAGACCATGGCCGTATTGGGCACAATCTCTCCACACAACTGGCTTGTTTTCCAGGCTTCAAGTAAATTCTCTGTATCAACCAGAGCCAGGAGGGGGAAGAAACACAGTGGTGGTAAGAGCTGGAGAGGTCAACTAAAGCAGCCAGCTAAGCTGCCCTGCTCATGTCCTCCGGGCCATGCACAGCAGAAGCCCTCAGCCAGCACACCTTGTCCCTACGGGCCACGCAGCCTGACCCAGGTTGGATAACGGCGGAGACCAGTGCACTTGTCTTCTTTTCCATCTTCAAAAACAAAACAGATGCCCCAAGTAAGAAACAGTCATTTCAATTATTCTAAAAGCAGAAACTGGAGCCAAAGCTAACAGTTTGTATACTCTGCAGATCACTTAAGACTAAAGGATTCCTGAGACTGCCTGCAGACACAGTATCCACGGTGGTGGCAGAATACCTCACACTGGTTCTCTAGAGAACAGTCAATCACACTGAAAAGATCTCAGAACTTAACTCAAAAGCCTCCTCTATTCACTCAGCTTTTTTACAGCTGCCAGGGTCAGCCTTACTCCAACCCAACACCAATAACATTCTGAATTTTTACTGAGAAAGGCAGAATTCACTCAGCAAGCCAGACACAGACATAAAGGCATGTTCACAAACGTGATGGCTCAAATCACAGATCCTCAAACTTGAGCCTGTACACAAAGGGACATTGGCAGCCACCTCACCGCATAAGGACCTTGCGAACTATCCTTTCACACTTTCCTCTCAGCTACCCACATACATTTATAGCAAAAGGCTCCTCACTTCTATCGGATCTTCTACCTACATACAGTGAGCGTCACACGAAACAGAAGAACCCTCACAGAAGACAGCAGCGGCTGAGAACAGATTTAAAATGTGGATTTTACAAACCTGCACATGAACATTCAAGGATAATGACATTTAGCTTCCACAGCCACTGACGTGACTTAGCTCTTGAATGAAATCCAGCTCCTGGGAGAAAAACGAGCCTCTGACAGAGAAATCAGACAAACCAAAGATGCTGATGTTTGAACAAAAACTAACCACAAAGAGCTTCAAGTTTCACATTCACAAAGGACAACACTTGCCTCTAGATAACCTGGCGATACTATCAAACATTACCTGGAGCTAACTGCAGTTTACTAACAGACCCCTTTCCAATTCAGTGGACTGTGATCTGGACAAACCTGTATTTGCATCTGCCATCTCCCAGCAAGACTGAATCAATGCAACATACCTGGACACGGTGCCAGCTGCTCTTTGGAACACCCAGCTATCACAGCTGGCTTCCCCTCAGCTGTAAGGGTTACTACCCAGCTATAAGTCCTAGGCTCTGGTCTCAGCCCAGACCTTTCCTCTGGCTATTGACACAAATTCAGATAAGGCAGTATGTTTTCTTGAGGGGGTGGGGAGGAAGGAACATGGTAAACAAACTCCAAAACTATTTCAAGTTTCAAGAATGGAGCGTCAGCACCAGCTCCATTCTTCAAGCAGCACAGTACCACCTACAGTGAAGGCGAATGATCTGTGCAAGAGATTCATTTTTCCCCCAAATATGCCTTATAATGCAGGAAAAAGCTTCCACAGAATAAGTACTCTTGACAACTGTTTTGTATCTGACTTGAAAAGTACTTTTCTAACCTCATTACACTGCAATATGCATGTGGTTTCCTTGCTACAGCTAGCATGAGACAAAAATGAATCATATGCTGTAACAGTGCCAAAACAGAGAAAAAAGCAGGTCCAATCACTGTTATTGAAGAATGAAAGTGCCCTATAAAAACCTCTGTTGCACATCTGTTTCTGTCATACAAAGGATTTACTTTTTCAGTGATCTTGAAATTTAACAGCTTTAGCTGAAAAAATGAGGCATATAAAATGTCAAAAAAGTTACAGTAGTCTAGAAATGAGACATTTTAATCAAATCATTTTAATATTGTTAAGCTGTGAAAATAAAATTTTTATGATTTAATAGTTATGTAGAAGCTTCAAGTTTGAGTCAAAACAGTAGATACTTCCACAAATCTTATTTACTTTGCAAATTGTTTTTACATTTCTGGTATATTGGGTCTGTTTTCTGTAAGGAGGGTTTAGACTGTTCCCTAAACAATTATTCAACCCTGCATAAAAAAAACCTGAAAAGTTATTCCATAATTAATTCTGAAGTTCTTTAAACTGCTCTTTCCTTCCTTTTTTTCTCGTCTTTTTTCTGCTCATAATTTTTAAGATCACCATGATCAATAAACGTATTCACGACAATTCCCCTTCTGTCCTTATTTTTGACCTTTTTGATTTGCATCCCACTGTTCAGCATGCATCCTCAAATCATTCTACCAACTGAAATCTATCAAATACTGGATCGAAGGAACACAAATGATTCTTCACTCTTTTGAAGTTGCATGCAACAACAGAAGCACTCTACTACAAACTTTTAGCCAGTATTATTAAAGGATCCTCCTTAAAAGAGCAAAACTGTTATCACCCAGCAAAAGAAAATCATGACCTTGTAGCTATCACAGCTGTAGAACTGTGAGAGCTGTGCAACGGAATTTAAGGAAGCAGAAAGGCCAAGGAAAATCCAGAAGGATTCTAACATCAAACCAGGTAGAAGATACAAAAAATAAATGCAAATAAACTAGAACAACAATCTGTCAAGTCAACTCGCATGTCACAACACTGTCTGAAAAGGAATTGTTCTCTCCTGCATTGAAAGACTGTCGTTATTTACTTACACTAGCAAGTCCTCACTCAAACTGAAATTTATGCTGAGTGCAGCCTTCTTAAATAACTGCTGGTCAGGCTGACATTGTTCCATACTGGGGAGATAACAACTACATTCAAAAAGATACCATTTTGTTTAACTTTAAATTTTGATATAACCGGAGCCCACACTTCCCCAGTAGAGAAGTTACAGCAGCTTCAGCTACATTTGTGGCTTTTCAGTGGAACAGGAAAGAGTTTGTCAGGAACAACCAGCAAAGTTCTTAAAACTTAACAGCTTTCCCTAAGTACAATCCCTTTCCTTTCTATTTAATATCCTCTAAACGTCCAGTCAGAGAGCCAGCTCTAAAACCACAATCCTAGAGAGGACTGTGCTGCTGAGACAGCATGGAGGAGAGGAAAAAGAGAAAGACGAGAAATATTAAATGGGTGGAGTGACAGATAAGCTACCAGAGAAGTCACAAGTCTCTACAACTGACACATTGATGCAATATCGTTTATTCCCTAAGTTCACTTCACCAAGAAAGCAAACCTACCAAGTCTTTTTCTAGGAACCAGAACAATAACTTCTCTATTAAGTAAGAGGATGTTTAGTGTAAAATCAAGTATTTCCCATAGTATATTTAACTATACTACATAAAAGTCCAATACAGCCATGCCATATCTGGCAAGAATTGCATAGCAAGGCTGCTGTAACCACAAGTGCTAATGCGGTTATAGGAGACACAATCTCATCCTTGTTCTGCACCTCTCCCCGCCGCCTAAGTCCCTGCCACAATAAATACATTATCTGCTTCTGACGTATAACATTATGAAATACTCCATGGGTAACAGAGGCACACATACAAAGCTACATAAATAACTCTTTGGACATCTAACAGTGTGCTTCTGAGTGCTCAAAAGTTAAGGATACCAGAATGCAAGCTGTCCATAAAACCTAAATTCAGCATTCCCTGTCCATCCACTTGATTATGTAGTTGACGCATTGGAAGGCAAAGCAAATGCCGGTTCAGTCCCAGCACGCATGATGGCTGGATATGAGTATCTGATCCTCATCACCACCTTCAGGGACACAGAGACATGTCTTCTGCTGTCCACAACAGAGATCCAGCTACCGGGTGCTACAGGCAGATGTGTAGACTAAGTGGGGCTGGTTGCTCCCACCCAAGCAGCTGGCTACTTTGTACAGGGACAAGCAGCACATACAGCACCAGGCAGGTGAGCTCTAGGGAGAGAAGATGGAAGACTGCTGCTCTTTGGATCCCACTTCACACCCTAGCAGCCATTTCCAGCTCCTGGGGCCAAGGGCACCAGCCAGTTTGAGGTATCCTAGAATGCAGCGATAGGACAAGGGGTAATGGCTTTAAACTGAAAAAGGGTAGATTAGCTGTAAGGAAGAAATTCTTCACCAGGTGGGTGGGGAGGCACTGGCATAGGCTGCCCAGAGAAGCTGTGGATGCCCCATCCCTGGAAGTGTTCAAGGTCAGGTTGGATGGGGTTCTGAGCAAGCTGGTCTAGTGGAAGGTGTCCCTGCCCATGGCAGGGGGGTTGGAACTAGATGATCTT
Organism: Pampusana beccarii; assembly: GCA_013399365.1. NCBI lineage: Eukaryota > Metazoa > Chordata > Aves > Columbiformes > Columbidae > Pampusana > Pampusana beccarii. Next base: position 1,912,648 of record VWYH01010051.1, read on the forward strand.
TAAGATCTGTTCCAACCCAAACCATTCTACGATTCTGTGATCCCAAAGGCTTGGTCTGGCTTCTGAACTCCCTGTATGATCATACAGACATACTGATTTTTCTGGAGCTGGCCTCATTGCATGGATGGCTATTTCTTATTTCCCTATTAAATGAGGCCCCATGACTTACGTAATGTACATTTTTTTGCTTTATAACGTTATACAACCCTGAATTCACAAACACCACAGAAGTCCATAAAACATTTTTACCAGACTAATGGCTTCAAAAACATTAACAAATCAGTCTTCTGAGTACTCCTGTGAAATGTTCACGGTAATTTTGAAATGTAAGATTATTTTTCCAAATTTGCAAAATGGGAAACAGACACCAAGGCCACCAGAAATACTGCAGCTTGCCCAAGTTGTAAAGCTGTTTTATCTTAACATAGGTTCAAAACTTATGCTGAGCACTGACAGCAGTAGCTACCCACAGATCAGCAACTGAACAGGCATACAGGAAAACAAACACTTAACTACTCTATACGGGCCTTGCCCAACACCACATAAACACTCTACAAAAGGGGCTACCACAGGCTCCTCATTCTAGCACTTCCTATCCTAAGTTTAAACCCCAGCATGCTCAAAAAAACGTGGCTGCTGTCTGTAATGATTTAAATGTCAACAATATTTTGTCTGTTATTAGGGCATGAGAATGTTCTCTTACACGAATTTGCATAAAATTTAGTAATGTGCAGACAGCAAATGAGAAGACCTAGCTAGCATTAGCTAGATGTAGTTTCTCTTTGAAACTTCTATGCCTTTAACAGATTTTATTAATATTGGCCAATGGGTTTCTAAAGAGGAAAACAAACTTAAAAGAATGCCTTCCCTCAAGGAGACTATGGTCTGCTGCAGTGCTTTTCAAACTAGGGGTTGTGGAATACATCTCTGAGGAGGAACACAAGAAACTGAAATAAATTCATACTCCTGCAACAGTAGACACAGAGTGGTAGCTTAGAGGGCTATCCAAGGCTAAGCTTCATTTAACCTTCCCATCCCTCCCTCCTCACTAACCAAACCCACTTGACACTGTCCTGGTCCAGATGTTTGCCAATACTTAGCAGAGGTTAAGAATAACACCTGTGAACAATCCCTTCTTTCCTCTACCATTTTCTTTTGCTGATGCTCAAGTTTGAGAGCTACAAAACTACACGTAGGGCAGGAGGGGAACAATATGGGAAACAGGGAAAGCTACCATTAAAAGAAAACAGATTTGATCTAAAAAAGTTTAAAAGAAGTTGTTTCAGTAGTTTCAGCTTTCATCACCCTCAATTTCCTCTATCCCAGCATGCAACCTTTTCTTCCTACCCTTCCTCTAGGTATTCACTCATGCCTTTTCTTTCTCCCTCCTCTGTTGCCTCTACCCACCACCTTTTCCTATACCCCCTCTGAACCAGAGGTAGGCATCTCCCACTTTGTCTCAAGCCTCTCAACCTGGCAGAGAACCAAGAGCAGAGAAGTATTCCTCCTCCTCACTGGAGTCTCACATTATTGACTTGATGTCTGGCAGCTGGCAAACAACACTTAAGTATCTCACTAATTGCTACAATGGCTGAAAAAGTCTGGTTGTATGTGAAATATTCAGGAATTCAGGCACCACACCAACCAGTCTTTAAAGAAAATGCCCCAAACCATTTTCTCAAAAATTTGTCGTTTCTTGCAAGTTTTCACAGGGAAAGAGTAAAAATGGACCACGGTTTCTCTAAGACAAACAAAACAAAACCACACAAACAAAAAACCCCAAACAACAACAACCACCAAAAAATAAACAAAAAACACACAAAAAAAAACCCCAAACAAACAAACCAACCAACAACCAACCACATATGCTCTAAACCAGACATTATAACTTCCTCAGAGCAGATGCAAAGGATTATATTTTTAAACAGTAAGAAACCTTTCCTTTGGATTCTCAGAAACAATATTCAGTCAGGGGTTTTTTTTGTTGTTGTTTTTATATCCAATTTGAACCACAAAATATAAATGTTCCAGACCAGCTACATTTGGAATGAAATCTAATAAAAAACCTAAATGCCTGGTTTCATAATGCACAGTGTAATATTAATCTTACTTACAGCAGATACTGTCAGTTCAAGTACCGTATACACATACAGCCATACACTCCTAGAAAGATGAATTCTTTGTTGCTTACATGATGATAGTGACCCAGTCAAAATTAATACCTACCAAGACCATTTCCACTTCACCATACACTTACCATATGTGGAAACGTGTCTTTCCAAATATAGTGTAAAATCTAAAAGCAAAGCACGAAGAGAAAGGATGCATCACTCTTATTTTACAGATAGGAGGTTGAGGCAGACAGATAATGGAGGACAGGACAGTGGAGGAGTCTGCCTTGGTTGATGAGGACTGGGTTAAGGACCAATTAAGCAATCTGGATATCCATAAATCCATGGCTCCAGATGGGATGCACCCGTGGGTGCTGAGGGAGCTGGCTGAGGTCATCGCTAGACCACTCTCCATCATCTTTGCTAAGTCATGGGAAACGGGAGAGGTGCCAGAGGACTGGAGGAAAGCAAATGTCACTCCAGTCTTCAAAACAGGCAAGAAGGAGGACCTGGGTAACTATAGACCGGTCAGCTTCACCTCCACGCTGGGAAGGTGATGGAACTACTTATCCTTGGTGCCATCTCAAGGCATATAATGGATAAGAGGGTCATTACAGGCAGTCAACATGGCTTCACCAAGGGGAAGTCGTGCTTAACCAGCCTTATAGCCTTTTATGAGGACATAACGAGATGGATGGATGACGGCAGAGTGGTGGATGTGGTCTATCTTGACTTCAGTAAAGCATTTGACACAGTCTCCCACAGCATCCTCACTGCTAAACTGAGGAAGTGTGCACTGGATGATCGGGTGGTGAAGAGGACTGCAAACTGGCTGAAGGAGAGAAGCCAGAGAGTTGCAGTCAATGGGGCAGAGTCCAGTTGGAGGCCTGTCACTAGTGGAGTGCCTCAAGGGTC
>VWYH01010051.1:1916205-1935493 GCA_013399365.1 Pampusana beccarii
TTTGAGAAGAAACTTCTTCACAGTGAGGGTGACGGAACACTGGAACAGGCTGCCCAGGGAGGTTGTGGAGTCTCCTTCTCTGGAGACATTCAAAACCCGCCTGGACACCTTCCTGTGTAACCTCATCTGGGTGTTCCTGCTCCAGCAGGGAGATTGGACCAGATGATCTTTCGAGGTCACTTCCAATCCCCAACATCCTGTGATAATGTGACTTGCCAAACTCTCACACAGACAATGAACAGAACAGCCTGACAACGAACAGAGGAGAACATGTCTTATCTCACAGTTGGCCTGGGATCGCATGAATGGTCACAGCCTCCTGTGGCTGAGCATTAAGCCACAATAACTTCACAACTTGCACTCGCTTGCCTGTACTCTAATATATGGAGCACATCAGTCCAGTCTGTCATCACCACGGCTATCCTCAAAAACATTTATAAATCCCACCACCATTTGGAGCAGAAATAAAGCATGCTTTTTCCTCCCTTATACATATCTCCATAGTCTCACTCAAATATCCACAGACCATGGCAGGACAAAAGGATTATGTTTCTCCCTTTTATCCACTGCTCATTTTACAGTACAATATCCTCCATATGACTGACATCAGCAGAGAAAGAGCCCTTAAATTTTTCTTTGCTCAGCAAGATACATGGTCTGTAATGGTAGCCTGGAGGTATTTAATGCCATTCAAGAGTATGCCTTTCTCATCCTTGAAGGACCCACATATCTAGAAGGAAGGACAAATACTTGATTAAAAAAAATGTACAAAACAAATTCTAAATAACTTTATGACATTTCCAGAACTAGCTTTACAAACTGCAACAGAAAAAGATGACATTTTCTATAGTTAAGCACCCAATAAAACTTAATCTTCTTACACATAGAAAAGCTCGCTATAAAAAGAATTTAAAACATTAAAGGTCTTGCTTTTATTTCTCCAAAGTGAAGCAGTCTTCCCTAATTGAGAAATAAATACGTACAAGATCGAGCCTGCTATACTATCAAACTAATCCTGAAATAGAAGTTTGAAAAGGATTTAAAATACTATACTACTGTAATCCCAATTTTAATTTTAAAAAGCCATTTAAGCAATTACTTCATTTGAGTCTGTTTTGTAGAAGAAACTGCAAACTTCCAACATGTTCTAATTAATAAATTTGTGAATTACAGCATGAACTACAACATCATGAAAAAATACCCTATTGGAAGTGCTTATCTTTTTCCATGCATTTGTTTGAAAGGGATGGGATTTAGCTTTTATGCAAGATGTACTCTTTTGATACAGCTTAAATAAATAACATAAAGGCCAATCTATATTTTACTTAAACCTGATAAATCTTACAAGAACCTATTAAGTTGTTACCATTTTAATACATGTCAAGATATTAGTAAACATGGGAAAAAACACTTATTTCAGTAATCAGAACATTCCTGACCACCAAAGTTCACTGGAACATAAGAATGGTTGCACTGGATTTCACGAGTACAGAATCCTGTCTCCAGAGCAGGTATGACTCCACGGTGCAGATGAAAGGTGAAAGAAATATTCCACTAGGCCCATGTCCTAAACATGAACTCTTCATTTGCCAGACTGCTTTCAAATCCAGACAGTAAGTTTATCTCCCTTTCAGTATCTTCTAGCACTTTCTAAATTGCCATCCATAAGTATCAAATCTCCCTTCTCAATGCTGTGAATCCTGCAGTCCGTCCTATGGTAATGAGCTCAACAGCCTAATGGAAAACAGCTCAAAACCAATTACTCCTTTAAAAAACGGTGTTTAATCTGCTACTAATCTTACTGAATATCTTCTCATTCCCACGTTATGACAGGAGAAAAGTAGTTCTAACTCATCCTCGTCTTTCTCGTATCTGAACAGAATTGCCACCTAGAGAGATGTGAAGCCTTGGAGGAGCGGGGTTAGCTGGGGAATCAAGTGCATGACCAGAGACAGACAGAAGGAAGTACTGTATAAATGTTTGCACCATTTACAGCTACACACAGCCATTTGTGATACAGTAAATCACATATTTTCTAGATTTACAAACAAACAGTTGAAGGATACCTGTTTCTGCTTTTGTCAGTGCATTAGTAGAAAAACAGGAAATGAATCAGACTGAAATAATAAACTTTGAGAAGAAACACCATTACATTTTTTGGTCTTACAAAAGATTCATTCTTTTTTAAACTGACAGGAACTTCAGTACACAATTTGATCTAAAACCCACAGCTTCAATAGATAGTAAATATGGATTGTTCAGAAAAGGAAAATAAATCTGGATCTTTTTCTTTATTGTGGCATATCACAAGTCTCTTCCACAGTCTTTCTGATGCATCACATTTTCAGTTGGCTATTAAATAAATGGAATTTAGGCAATCTGCATGTAAGTGCACTGACTGATGAAACACCAGCCAAGATAAGACAGGAAGGCTGCCAAATAAACATCAGTGCCAAATTACAGTGAACCTTTCATTTTCTTCCCAGCTTTGCCACATGACAGGCTGTATTTCGAACAACGCCGGGTCTCTGTTTTACAGATATGCTGCGATATTGCATTTAAATTCCACTAAAACTTCCTTCAACGAACTTTAAGAAATAAGATACAATGACAACAACAAAAATTAACCTCAAGTTCTGAAATCACTTTCCCATGCAAATACAAAATTCTGTCATCCTTGAGCACCATTTCTTTTGGACTGTCTCATCTCTTATTTAAGCAGTTAAAAAAACAAACAAACAAAAAGAAACAACAACAACAACAAAAAAACACCCAGTTTAAAACTATAAAGACAACTATTCAAGAAAATGCCTTTCCACGAAAAATTAAAATGGCAGGCAAAAGCCTATTTTAACCCAGAATGTCACAGGACATTTTAAGACAGCTGTCTAGTTGCATATACAGAAGAACAATAGAACCGGGCTATAACCCCTACTAGACACCACACTAACCACTTGAATTTCAAGTCTGGTCTAAAATATTCTTCCCCCCATAATCAAAATTAGTGTACAGGGGGAGGGAGGGGAACCAACAAAACAACGAACAAACAGAACTCCATCCTGTGCGGGTATTACATCTTTTTTGTCTTAATAGTACATTTTACAGCAAACTGACAGCACACTTTTTTCCTCATGTGTAAAGCATTATTAAAGTTGCAGCAGCTGACGCTGGTGTCGGTTTCAGCGATTTAATCCCAGGCTGCAGAGTTCCCAGCAGCACCTGCAGGGGTCAGACAGGAACGCTGCTCCCCAGCCCAGTGCACAACTCCTGTCTTTCCCAGTCTGGGCTGGGAAACGGACCTGGATTCTGATACTCTGCATATTACTAACATTTCTTACATACCTGACCAGGTATACACAGTTAAGGCAGGTACCACACTTTGGCTCGAAGGTGAAGTCCCTTTCCCTGTTTTCCTTTGCAGCATGGGTTGAAATAACTCCCTGCTGTTTCCATATTCCCCTCTCATTACATATAACATCTAAAATAGCCCACACTTTTTATCAAAAACACTGAATTAAATAAAAATATCTAATATTGTAATATAAAGCAATTTATTCAAAACAATTACTTTTACTTCTAATTGTATTTTTCCCCCATTATTTTGAATGCCTCAGAAATACACTGATTAACTATAAACTAGTTTGCAACCACAACTAGAAAGAGGGAAGATTTTTAAACTGCTGCCCTGGATGTCAGATGCTCTGGTAATTCAAAAAGTTCTGCCTTTTAAAAAGAGTATTAGTACACAATTTTTTGTGAGGAATGCAAGTTCACTCAAATCTAAAACAAGCTTAAGAGTGTTAAACGAAATATAAAATCTTGACGTTTATATATATAAATATACATTAGTATTTGAGTTTTCTAACAAATATTTTCTTAAAAGAAAAAAAAATCTTTCCTAATATACCAAATACAAGGTGCAAAGCAATGTACTTTATTATCATAAAAGTATAGTAACCTATTCTAACCTATTGAAAAAAAAAACAAACTTGTGAAGAAAAGATTCCTTAAAAAAAAATAAAGTAACTTTATTCTAATGAAACAAAGTACATTCTCATCTGGCTGTGACAGGGATTTTTTTTTTTTAAATAATTTAATAATTTTGATGCCATAACATTTAATAATATGCCCTGATTAAAAGCAAGAGGACATCAGACCAATTACTGAGTTAGGAAGAACATTTGGTATATAAAACACAGTTCTTGTATTGATATGTAATTCACATCTGGTCTGGCTTGTCAATAAGTACAAAATACTTCACTAATCATAGACTTGGAAAATGTTTCTCTGAACCTACCAAAAAACTGGTGCTAAGTAGAGCTGAACTCATAGAAAACTTAGAGATTATGTTATTTCCAAAAGATTGCTGAAACCACTGTATTACAGAGCATAATACTAAAGGAGCACACTTTAATAAGAAGTTTTGATAACAGACCAAAGGGGAAAAAAAAAAGTCTCAGGCTTTTAAAAATGCTCAACATACACTTACAAACAGAAGCGTGCACACACCCAGCATCCTAAGGGGGTGGAGGAAAACAGTCCTTACAGGTCAGATTTGCAGAAGAAATTAACTGCCAATGAAATCTAAACAAGACAATGTCAGGAGCATTCTTACTTATAATAAGAACAATGAAAACAAATGGGTGTCTCGACACTTCTGAACATTCGGTCTGTGTGCATATATAAGCTTATTTGAAGATCAAATATCTGCGGGCATCCTAATTAAGCAGTCTTTGCCAGTAAAAACTATTATGTTTTAATTATATTCATTAAGTAACGTCCTGGTTAAGCAGAGTATGACAGCAGATGCTATCTAGTCTGTTTTTGGGATACTCTAGGTAAGGAGCCACTGAAGAAGACAAGACACTGCCCCCCAGCATCACTGCAGAACAATTTAGCTGTATTGCCTCTTCTCATCCAGGGAGCTCATCTCCAAGGAGAACTTTTCTTTTTACATCACCATAATAAAGATATGCAACAGATAATAATAAATCCAGTAAATCTTTTCCAACACTAATTTACAGAATCACAGAATCATTTAGGTTGGAAAAGACCCTTAAGATCATCGAGTCCAACCATTAACCTAACACTACCAAGTCCAACACTAAACTATGTTCCTAATGAAACCCAATTTGAGGTGCCCTACACTAATAACTATTTTCCTATGGAAGATACAAGAGGAAAATCCCTGAAAATTTATCCATATGGGTAACAAAACGTAACAAGGTAAGTTATGTTTGGGTTTTACTCATTTGAGAAAGGAAAGTGAAGTTATTTCACTTTTGAGGGAAGTTCTTTCAAGTCAGGAGCTTCGCTGTTTATTTGAAACCATTTATTTCCTCCTACAGTTCCAAAGAAAATAGTTATACAAATACATTAGAGAAAGCAGGTGTATAATTTAATTGAAAAGCTATTTAAGTTTCTTTAAAAGGAACTTTATGTCAGCACAGGAGATCTTTCAAACATTTCCTTAAGTTACTTGCTAGAACATACACTTTAGTATTTACCTTACTACTTTACAAAAGGAAAGCAACCACAGCATATTATTCCACAGTACTAGTAAGCATTGCTCTATGGCCCTAAGCACAAAATTAAATTACTACAGTGCCAGGAAAACACCAATTCACTTCAAGTCATAAATATAGGAAGAAAATTCTCAACATCACTACAATTAAATGGTAAAATACCCAGGGACATGACAGGTAAAAAAAAATTAAATAAACAAAATTTAAGCTAGACTGCAGCATTCCAAGATAGTTTGCCATTTGTTTTCAATGTGCTTTAGTTCAAATTTACTTATTTTATAAATCAGTTATCACTTAAGTTACAGTAAGACCTGCAGTTGTTTAAGACTAATTAAGCTATATATAACTTTAAGAAATTTATTTCTGCAGGGAAAAACACATTTACAAAATTCTGTTGACGTACAGTTAGGTAGCTTGCAGGTTTTTTATATTTTAATATAAAATGCATCTTTTCCAATGCCCAGTGCAAGAGGCTCTGGTATAGAGGGGCTCTATGCTCAGTAAGCTTCACTACATAGTCTGAGAGTCCTACAGATGAAGTCTCTACTGAACTAGAAAAAAGTTTAAATAAATACAAGTAGTCATCCATGCTGTCTCTGTCGTGGGTTAACCTACCCTGCAGCAGAAATTCAGAACAGGGCCACCTTGCACTCCTCAGAGCGAGGTCAGATGTTCAATTTAAACTGCCTGTAAGACAGGTTTAAGCTAAATCTCCAGATCTGAATGGAAGCAAGGGCTTTCATTTCATTATACTGATGGCTACAGGTTATTAATGTCCTTTTCTTAGAATTTACTAAATAGGAGGTGGTACCAGGTTTAACATTTTAAACCACTATGGCTATTTGCTAAATTAACAATGTCCTTACAATAGCAGTTAAGCTTCCAAAGTAGCTTGCTACACTATTCTGTGGGACTAACTCCCAAAAGGCAAACATTTACCAGAACTTACTGTACAGGCCAGATACCATCAGCACATAAATGAGTACAGCAGCCCTACAAAAGGCAGCAGCAGGCTTAAAGTGAGGATGGATATAGCACCTCATGGTTAAACAGCAGATGTTATGGGGGAGGAGGATGTAAGCAGACAGTCAGATTAAGTCAAATTGGAAAAATATAACCATGCTATTGAAAACAGAAACTAAAGTAATAAGAAGTTAAATGCATTGTGACTCACTTCATTTTTACAGCTTAAGTCATTTATCTCAAAAGACAAGGATTTCTTGTTAAAAGGAAGGCTGATAACACTATTATTAAGACTGCCTGACACTTCCCACTGTACCATCCTATTTCCAAAGCAGCTTAGAATCTTCTGAAGCAAACTAGGCTGAAAGTTATATACAAAGATCTTCTTCAGCACTCTTATTTCAACCAAACTACTTAAGCCAACAACAAAACCCCACACCTCAAAAAACTGTAACACATTAACAAATAAAATTATCTTAGAAAATAAAATAAACCCAAAACTTACAGTATTTTCCGAGAATTTGAATTCTGACCTGTCTATCTGGGATGTACATTTTATCAGCCTTCCAGCAATGTGAATATAGCCATGCCTGCAAGTTTTGGGGAAAGGGAACAGGATACATGCTTTTCAGCAAAGAGCAGAAATTTTATCTGCAAAAACCCCTCCTGAACCTGACCCAGCCTCAAACCAAACATAATCTTCTTTTCACTTCCAGGTGCACAATATGCTGCATCAAAGTACCAGAAAATAAAGCTAGAAAACCAACTTATCCTTTCCAAGATCTCACTACTACATAACAGCAATGTATAAGATAATCTAACCAAATGTGGAGAGAGCAGGAGAGAAGGGTGCTAGGGGGAGACACGCAGATGAAAACAAGAATGGGATATAGCCCAATCTTGCTGAGACATGGTTCTGAGCAACCTGACCTAGACGCAGCCCTGCTTCGAGCAGGACCCGGACTCCAATGCCCTTCAAAAGTCTCTTTCAACCCCAACCATGCTGGAATTCTAACAACAGTTGAGGTGGCGCCTGCCAGAAGGGCAACTCAAGTCTGCAGCAAAACCGGAACAGGATGGCTAAACAGAGACTCCTTCCCAGAGCGTAGGAAAGAAAAATACACGAAAAAATGGGGATTGCAGGACAGGGAGACCAACAGTTGTTCAGGGAAATAATCTGGGAACTCTAGCACAAACAACAGAGACAATGTATCTCATGAAAAACCCAGGGAAGCAGGAGAACCGGCTGATCAGAAACACTAAAAGAAAACACGCTAACAAGCACAGGGTAAAGATACCAGAGACTCCACCAACAGTAGCTGAACTGGGAAGAGAGAGGAAGCATCTCCAAGTGGCAGGAGAAAAAGACACAGACACCACATTAGGCATGGAAAAGGACATGAATTTAGATCGGCTAAGATATCTTCCTAGCAAAAATCATAACTCAATATGAATAGGATCTAGAAAAACCAGCATTAAGTATGCAGAAAGTAAAAGGTACATTGGTGATGACAAATAAAAAAAAAAGTAGCAAAAGCAGCTTATACTGTGAAAGCACGCCTTACTCTAGCGCTCATCCTCCAAGTCCAAAGACATCCATAAAACTCTGCATAAGCACNATAAGTGCTGAAGAACACTATGACGAATTAATTGCATAGCTATAATCCCAATCCCTCCTGAAGAATCTTTGCCAGGTTCACACTTATCAGATCACTACTCAGTATTTTGTTTGTTCTTACTCATCGTGCACCCTACTAAAGAAAAAAAAAAAAAACAACAAAATAAAACAACAAAAAAAAACCCCACCACAACATTTTTTTAAACAAACACCAAAACCCCGTGTATAATGCTACGTTATACTCAAATACCATATTCATGCCACTGACGTAGCATGGTTACCATCGCTTTTAACAGATTTAATATTAAGGCATATGATTAAGGATTAATTTATCCACCAAACTCAGGTGCCTGATCTCAGATACCCAAGAATTTAATTTATTTCAGGCTATGTTACACAGAAAATTATATACTCAAAGATACCTGCAGTATTGTGTACACACACCCCAACACTCCCCCACCCTAAACCGAGAAATACCACTGATACTACATAGCCAGGATTCTGATGCCTTTGTCAGGCAAGAAGAACATATTTTCAGTTTTCTGCTTTATTTGCATTATATTTAAATTAAACAATTGCCCTTGAGACCAGGTTTGTTGCTACCCAACATAGATGGACTCCCTAGTGGGCAGGGCAAATGCATTCTGAGGAATGCTTCTCTAGGGAAGAAACAAAAAAAAACACAGCTGTATAATATAATTAAGGACTATAACTTAATAAAGCTAGGNTACCATCCTATTTCCAAAGCAGCTTAGAATCTTCTGAAGCAAACTAGGCTGAAAGTTATATACAAAGATCTTCTTCAGCACTCTTATTTCAACCAAACTACTTAAGCCAACGACAAAACCCCACACCTCAAAAAACTGTAACACATTAACAAATAAAATTATCTTAGAAAATAAAATAAACCCAAAACTTACAGTATTTTCCGAGAATTTGAATTCTGACCTGTCTATCTGGGATGTACATTTTATCAGCCTTCCAGCAATGTGAATATAGCCATGCCTGCAAGTTTTGGGGAAAGGGAACAGGATACATGCTTTTCAGCAAAGAGCAGAAATTTTATCTGCAAAAACCTCTCCTGAACCTGACCCAGCCTCAAACCAAACATAATCTTCTTTTCACTTCCAGGTGCACAATATGCTGCATCAAAGTACCAGAAAATAAAGCTAGAAAACCAACTTATCCTTTCCAAGATCTCACTACTACATAACAGCAATGTATAAGATAATCTAACCAAATGTGGAGAGAGCAGGAGAGAAGGGTGCTAGGGGGAGACCAGCAGATGAAAACAAGAATGGGATATAGCCCAATCTTGCTGAGACATGGTTCTGAGCAACCTGACCTAGACGCAGCCCTGCTTCGAGCAGGACCCGGACTCCAATGCCCTTCAAAAGTCTCTTTCAACCCCAACCATGCTGGAATTCTAACAACAGTTGAGGTGGCGCCTGCCAGAAGGGCAACTCAAGTCTGCAGCAAAACCGGAACAGGATGGCTAAACAGAGACTCCTTCCCAGAGCGTAGGAAAGAAAAATACAAGAAAAAATGGGGATTGCAGGACAGGGAGACCAACAGTTGTTCAGGGAAATAATCTGGGAACTCTAGCACAAACAACAGAGACAATGTATCTCATGAAAAACCCAGGGAAGCAGGAGAACCGGCTGATCAGAAACACTAAAAGAAAACACGCTAACAAGCACAGGGTAAAGATACCAGAGACTCCACCAACAGTAGCTGAACTGGGAAGAGAGAGGAAGCATCTCCAAGTGGCAGGAGAAAAAGACACAGACACCAGATTAGGCATGGAAAAGGACATGAATTTAGATCGGCTAAGATATCTTCCTAACAAAAATCATAATTCAATATGAATAGGATCTAGAAAAACCAGCATTAAGTATGCAGAAAGTAAAAGGTACATTGGTGATGACAAATAAAAAAAAAGTAGCAAAAGCAGCTTATACTGTGAAAGCACGCCTTACTCTAGCGCTCATCCTCCAAGTCCAAAGACATCCATAAAACTCTGCATAAGCACACGGATCATACTGTCTAGGGTTGATCCCTATAAAGCATGGCAGAGTATTATTAGACACCACTAGCTCAAATAGCAGCAGCCTGCCTAGTGAGTAGCTTCCAAATCTGCTGATATGATTGCAATTATTATTTTTAACAGCTAGGAAACAGCACACAAACTATATCAGAAATAACTTCACCAAGTAAACAGAGTTAAGCCCTGGAGTTTGGAAATAAGTGCTGAAGTACACTATGACGGTTTAATTGCATGGCTTTTATCCCTTTCCCTCCTGTAGAATCTTTGCCAGGTTCACACTTATCAGATCACTACTCAGTATTTTGTTTGTTCTTACTCATCGTGCACCCTACTAAAGAAAAAAAAAANCCACCACAACAACAAACCAAACAAACACCAAAACCCCGTGTATAATGCTACGTTATACTCAAATACCATATTCATGCCACTGACGTAGCATGGTTACCATCGCTTTTAACAGATTTAATATTAAGGCATATGATTAAGGATTAATTTATCCACCAAACTCAGGTGCCTGATCTCAGATACCCCAGAATTTAATTTATTTCAGGCTATGTTACACAGAAAATTATATACTCAAAGATACCTGCAGTATTGTGTACACACACCCCAACACTCCCCCACCCTAAACCGAGAAATACCACTGATACTACATAGCCAGGATTCTGATGCCTTTGTCAGGCAAGAAGAACATATTTTCAGTTTTCTGCTTTATTTGCATTATATTTAAATTAAACAATTGCCCTTGAGACCAGGTTTGTTGCTACCCAACATAGATGGACTCCCTAGTGGGCAGGGCAAATGCATTCTGAGGAATGCTTCTCTAGGGAAGAAACAAAAAAAAACACAGCTGTATAATATAATTAAGGACTATAACTTAATAAAGCTAGGCACAAAAGGTGATCAAATTATGGTTACTTCTTCAACCTTAATTCTGGCATTTCTTAACAATTGAGAATTTTACCTGAAACCTTAAAATGACAATAAACTGCATGCAATGGCAGAATCGATTTCACTTTATCGACATGTGCAATTCCTCACATTACAAAACAAGGGCAAATAAGTCAACTAATTGCTGCAGAAGCCACACCTACCTGTTCGTAATATTTCTAGTACACACATTGTCATGGTTTCTGAGAAATAAATTTGAACTACCAGCATCCTAAAGGCATCTTCCTTGACTTTACAACAGAGTGTTTCATTCTACACACTATTAAAACCTGAGCCATTCTTCAACTACAAGATGCACTGTTTTGCAGAATGCCCATTAGAGAAGCTAAAGTTAATGCAAGTCCCTATTGAGTTAGACCATACTTACTCAAAGCCATACTTCAGCCAACTGCTTTGATGACTTGACAGTCATGTGATAATGAAGTTAAATCTAATAACTTCCCCTTTTTAAAGGAAACCAAATCACCAAAGCAAGGTTTTAATCTTCATCACCAAATATTCCAAACCCACCCATATTCAGTTACTAGTTTACAGTAATACTGTACAAAGCACACATTTCAGAGAGCCGAACTTCAAATGTGGTTAGTTCTAACTTCAGAAGGACTGCATTTTAGAGCGCTTCGGTACCTACATTGCTTTTTTACAGATAGAAGCATCAGCCTACTGAGGCGTTCCATAGTGTCGTATTTTTGTTCACTACACTGCCAACTGGAAGCTCCCTCCTTTCAGAGTTCTGATTTGTTCTCTGAATGACTTCTAGCACAACAGAACTATTCTGCCTACTTAGTGGTGTGTCGGTATGCATTTCAGGAGGAACACCAACCATATCAAAATATCTATTCATTATTACTTTTAATTATCATAGATGAACAAAGGCAAATTTACAGAAGGTTTAAGAGAATCTGTCCTACAAATGCAGTATACTGTGGCTTTACATTAACTGTGCATATGCCATTTTCTGTATAACGGCTTTAAAAGGCATACAGTGCAAAGATCCTCACAGCCTGTGGGATATAATTTAGGTTGAAACTGTGACTTAGAAATTACTTGTTATGCTTAAAACAAGAAGGTAATATTGCATGACCTTTGAGATAAGAAAAAGGATATAGCCTTAAAAAAAAAACATACAGCAGTACCTCACACCTCAGAAACAAAACAGAAAAAAGCAACAATGAAAACAAAAGCATGTCACTGTCTCATATTTTACTCAAACAACACTTCCTGGTCTAGATCCAGCCATGATATTATGTTGAGTAGTGCAGGGTGTAGGAGGTGGGAAGAAACCGTTTTCACTGCTTAATGTTTTAGATAAAAAGCTGAAACACTGCCGGGCAGGACTAAACAGGATGCTTCTACTTCTTAACCCACTCCCCAGCAAACACCACCTCCTTGCAAAGCTTCAATTCAACAGCAAAAGATAAATTCATCTGGCACACCACATACCTTATCTGCTAACTAAATTAACACTGAAAACAGGGGAGCTTGTTCTTCCTTTCCCAAACAGGCAAGCAGCATGTAATCCTAATAATCTTAATTCTTGCAAGGCGTGGTCTCTCTCTTTGTTTAGCTTTGTTCTCTTTTCATTAGTTAGTTAATTCACTACCTAATTCATCTTGGAATCATCTTTAATTGTTAATAATGGAAAGACTCGGGACTCCTGTGCTGAGCTCACAGTGTTCTATTCTTACCCTGGCTGAATTTCTGCCTGGTGTCAGGTCACACGAAGGCAAAGTCTGCTTTTCTGCAGCTCAGCACCACCACCACCAAGTCCAAACAAAAGCATACTGCCACATAAAGGAGAAAAAGGGGGCAACAGCAAATAGGAACAAGAAGAGGAAGAAAAGGGGGGGAAAAAGTAACTAGTCAGGTAGGAACTTAAGAAGGAAAATGCTTCTGGTCACCAGATACAAAAACAACCCCTCAGCCCAAATGGAAACAGCTTAAAACCATGATGGTGTGAAATTAGGAGAAATAGTGAGCACAACAGCTTTGGAGGTTTATTCTCTGCATTGTACCACGAACAAACTTGCACTGACTGCAGAACCCTCCATTTCAGGAAAGCAAAAGCCTGGCTTCACAAGCTGTAAGTGCTAAAGATCCCTTTGCTTAAAAAGGACCTAGAAGTTTGATACCTCCATCTCTGACCCTGAGTAAAAGGGCTCCTGCTCTCCCAAGATGTATTTTTAGCAGTGCCATATAAAGGAAAGCATGATTTTTTTTTTTTTTTTAAAAAAAAACCACAAAGTCAAACAAAAACTAAGTATCAGATACAGCTTCACAGGTAAAATGAAACTGGGAAGGTAACCGCTCTTCTCAGGAAACTGAAGTAAGGTCTTCAACTCAAAAAAAAAAAAGGGTAATTTCTAAGGCTTTATTCTGTTTATATTTGACTTGAGACAGAGGAACACAAAGTTAGAGGCACCACCATCAGGACAGACAGTGAAGAAGTCTTTGGTAAAAATTATTTTTGCGTACACATTCTAAAAGTATTTAGCCTTGAACAGACTTCATCTTACAGCCACATTTCTTTTTATTAATCACCATATTAGATTGCTTATTACAGAAACACAAAAGACAGACCCAAAGTAACATACTACCCAATGGCTGACCAGAAGAAAATGCTTCTCAGCAGGCTTCACCTTTGCCAGCTGGATGGTTTCACTACAACCACTATTTTATTCCCACACAAATGTTCTTCCACCATAAGATGTTTGAAGGACAACTGGATGCTCCCTACTTAAAACATTTTGATATGAAGAAGAAAAGCCGAACAGTATGTTGCAACAACCACTCTGACAGCATCTTCACTTACTATATACACTCCCCACACAGACATTAATACTTACTAAAACATTTAGTGTCAAGATACAATTAGAGCTTGACACAAGAAGAGCTGGAGCACTGAATATGGGCTGAGCACATGGCCCTCAATTTTCAGGTCATAAAAAGACCCAAGCACTCATCAACTATCTCATTTAGGCAGAACAACAGCCTTTTATTTCCTATAAAAGGTATAAATGTTTCTTCCCAAGAGATACAGTTCCAAATGAGGATAGTGCAGGAGATCTGCCAAAACATCCCTCCCCTTGCTCCGTTTCACTGAAATATACTCTAAGTTCCGCGCACCATGTACTTTCAGCAAAGGAAATGGATGAATGACACATTTAGGCGCGGCACCATCAATATTATTTTCCTCTGGAATGTAACCATTATGGTGCTAAGAGAGACTCTCACTTGACTAAGAGCAGACAGTTAACAAGGCTATTCTATAAAAGTATTTAAAAATAAAAACAAAGGTGCAGCAACACTAGTGCTGTGAGGTCACATCCAAAATGCTAGCCAGACAGCACTGGAAAATCCCCCATGCCTCGACTAAAACCTGTACTCCCACCTATATCTCCATGGTTCAGTAGATCCTCTGAAGTCCAGGACCACTTCACACTCCCTACAAACCATTTCTTGAAAACATGCACGAGGCAGATTTGTTTCACCAGAAGTCATACACAGTGCACCAAACATAATAGCTGGAACTGTCTTACAGACTAAATATTTTCAGATAAAAACAGAACTTGATTAACTTGATGTGGCTTGGCAGCATTTGGTTTTATGTGAAAAATCTAATCATTAACTGAGAAAACTAAACCTGATAATTTTATTTATCGAGAATATGCAGCATCGGTGAAACACAATGAGAACAAAGGAACATGACTCTTACTGTAGACAGTATTTCTGGAGTTAGTCCTCTTGCTGAAGCAGTTCTTCATTCACTAAATGGAACAACTGAAAGGGACAGCCAGAGGCTCCAATTTAGAGTAAGAGCTCTAATCTGCCTTATGGGAGCAACTAAAGGACCTATGGAAAAATGTTTGTTTAACAGTAATTTATCTCAACTATAAATGGAAGCAGAACAGAACTGACATAGTCCCACAATGACAGTTTGTGCTGAACAATAACAGGATACTTGCATTAACAGAGTTGTGCTCTACTTAAGAAGCAAAACAAGTGACTATACCAAATTGAATTGGTACAAACATTTATTTCTGCAAGATGCCCTTCAAACATCTTGCTGAAGACATCATTAGGGGATATGCTGGCCTCTGAAGAGAGGAAGTTTTAATGCCTGAGGAAACACCTGTGTATACGTAACTTTTATTTAAACTCATTTCATTAGGTCTCTTTGCTAAGTTATTTAGGTTAAACCAACTCATATCAGCCTTCCAGACTGGTGCAATATATCTAGATGTGAAGTGAACCTGCTGGAAACTTGCCCTTCAGAAAAGAACAAAAAAAAAATTCTACAGCTATTCTCATCATGTAAATGGCAATTACAGTTGCAGTGTCCCGGCTACCAGTCCAACAAGATACTAATAGTCACACAGCAGATGACTGACTTCAATCCACAGTTTTTAAAGCCTACAGTAATCTTCCCATCGCAAAAAAGTAACAGAAGCATTCCCACTTTTTCTTATTCCATGGACACACCTCAAGGTAGGGTTTATTCTGTTTAGAAGTGTGCCACAACTTCCGTGGAAGTGAAGCAAAACTGACAGTCGAGGCCTTCCTCACTGCCCTTAATGAGGAAAGACCTAAGGGTGGTATCACAAATGGCAACTCACAACTCAGCTATGGAGCTTTTCTCTCTTCTCCGAGTTCTACTGTCTTTGAAGAACATCGCTTTGTTTTGGAACCTTGAGTTAGTATCCCCACTATGACAAAACAGGAAAAAAAAACAAGTAACCCATGCCAGAGAAAGGCCAGCAATCAAACACAAGGTAAAACACATTTCTGCAGTGCATGAGAATTGACAGAAATGAAGAAAGAAGACTAAGCTGCCTTATGACTCAGATGAGCAAAGTCTCTTACACAAAGTCCCTTCTCACCAACTAGAAAATCTGAGATAATGGGGGGAACATTAGTTTACAGAAGTTTGGTAGAAATTTGCCAATTCATAAATGTCAGCAATAGACCAAATACCTACTCATATAACTTATCACAAAGTACTAAGAAATAAAATTGGTAAGAGAGAGTGCTTAAAGATATCCTTCTGAAGTAACCTTCAAGTAAATACTCAAGAGGGAAGACTGAAATTCCACTCTGAATTCTATTCTTTAGTTCAAACTCAGTTGTTTATTTGGGCTTTTACTTCTGAGTTAAAGTAGAACACACACTATCTGAAATCTAATCTATATACACAACACAAAAAGGTTTCACTTTTTCTTAAAGGTTATTTCACTGAAGATATAAGACAAACTACTAGAAATGAACTAATATTAGACTAAATCACAACTAAAACTTCCATTTCAGAGAATCAGGAAAAAAAAATATAAAGGAAGTATCCTCTTGTGAGAAACTAGGAACATAAAAAAACCCAACTGTTTTCTAGGTACTGATACAGCCTCTTCCATATTCTTCCTATGTGGAGAAAAACAAAAACAAAAACAAACACAAAACCAAAACAAACAAACAAACACAAAAACAAACAAACAAAACAAACAAAAAAACCCACAACAAAACAACACACTGCACCAAAAATAATATACTGCAACACTACTGAGAACAACCAGTTCTCTAAGACTCAATGTTACTTTTTACCTTCTTGGTGGAAGTCTACATCCAGGTGCAATATGGATGCTTTTAGCAATATAAGATCCAACACCATTCTCAGCATGTTGAAGCTGTGTTATGTACATCAATTCATCCAGCTACGCATCTTCCACCGGTTCACATAGAAGTGAGAATAGAAACTTAGAGCTAAGGCAAACGCTAAAAGAGAAAAATCTGAAATCAACCTCTTTATGAATAAGCCAGTATTAAAATTAGTATTTTGTAGTCCCTGAAAGAGCATTCGTTGACCCTAAGAAAGAATCAGACTGACTCACAACTCAGCTACAAACAGAAATCACACTAAGAGTAGAGCCTAAAACATGTACCCATCAACCCCTTCTAGTCAGGTATTAAAATTTATTATACTAGGCTGGTATGTGGTGTTTATGTTCAATTCCGAAAACAAATCACAAAGCTAATTATGGATATCTGACCATGGGCCAGGGTAAACTGACCCCATAATGGAGACCACAAGCTTGGCTAAAGGCCACCAGAGGACAGTGGTACAGAACAGTATCTTGTACTTTGGAGTTCAAACATCTTCCTTAGCACTTCCAAACCAGGATTCAGAAGTCCTGTGGGAAGATTTAGGCATCCTACTTTGTTTGCCTGACAAGTGGCAGAGGAGGAATCTTTGTGAGGAATACTTTAATAGGCATAAGGATCAAAAAGGCCCAAGCAAACAGGAAAGGAAAAAAAAAANAAAAAAAAAAAAAAAAAAAAAAAGACTGGTTAGGAAGAACCATCTACCCACTGAACAAATGCAGTCTGAACTTTTTGTCATGTAGCTAAACGCTGTTAATTATTAATAGAAAAATAAAGCATACACATTTTCCATCACAAAAGGCTCTACACAACTGCCAAAAGAATTCAAGGGTTCGTGTTCTTTCACAGGTTGGTAATATTCACATAAAACAAGTTTCCCTAATATTAATGCTAGCTGGGTATCCCATAGCTAAAGGAGTTTTAACGACTCATTTACTAATGGAGAGACCAGGATTTGTAAACACTACAAAGGTAAACAAATACATCTGTCAAGTGTCTTACTTGCTCCTGAGCCTCAGCTAGCATAATTAATCAAAATCTGATGACTGCTCTTTATAAGAAATGTCATTTGTCTGGTAGATATAAAAGGGAAGGGCAGAAAAGAAAACCACACATACACATTTCAACCCTCTCTTCTATAAATGATGATCTGATGTCCTCAAACTCAAAAACAGCTGACAACATAAACATAACAGCTAGAATTCAGCATTTTAGAAATGCTGAATCGTGTAAAGCACAGTTGAAACTCTGCAATACGTCAAGAAATATGCATATAGAAGAGTCACGCATATGTAAGCCCTTTACTGAACTCATTTCTAAGAGTTGCATTATTGCCATTATGCAAAAGTGGAACTTTCATTTTCATTTACTGGACCAAACAGGCCTAGTTCACATGCAATAAAAAAATCGCTTTGTCAGCTTTCTGAAAGCTTTAAGTACAAAAATTTAAACCATGTTTGCACTTAAATAATGGTAAGATTTTGGAAATAGTTAAGTAATGTTACACAGTCATCATTTCTAAGCATGCAAATCAATTATGTTAACTGGGCAAAACAGAATTCATACTTGAGTTTGACCTAGATATTAAACTGAAATCCTTATTTTCCAGTGAACTTAGTAAAAAACATTCCTTCAGATACTAAACTAGTTTTTTTTGGCTACCAAAAAAACTTCGAAGGAAAAAACTGAAATTAAAAAATGAATTTATTATTAGTTTTGTCTATAGAATTAAATCCTGCAAGATGCATTTCCCAAACTGCCCCTTGGTTTTTAAAAATAACGTTGTCCTTGATGACAATCTGAGATAAAGCACTAATCAGTGGCAACGCCAACGACGGTATTTTAACAGAAACAAGATTTGTTGCGCTCCTCACAGGGAAATGTTAGCACATTTCCAGTAAGCGACCACAAGGGCATAAAGGCTTTAAACTTTGATTTCTCTGCTCAGCAATAACTGCATTCCACTACTGTTCCTTTTGCATAACCTCCAACTCTACTCCAGTACTACCCCTTTAGCAAAGCCGCATTTCTTTCAGTCAGAGAGCACTGGAGCAGGAGAGGAAGAGGCAGAGGGACACCTCCCTTTTGCCACCCAGCACCTCTTCAGCTCTCTTATATGTACACTGGCGTTCGGATTGTTATTCGTTTTTCCGTCTTTACAAGACGCGTCTGCAATAGTTACAGTCTGTATAGTACACTGCCAGATGGAAAACTCCCAGCTCTGCAGAAGGACCTGTGCAAGGATGCTGGCTATCACCACTGCTGGTTTCCCTCACCGCCTTCCCAGCCGAGCTGTAATATCCCCAGCCACTCCAGTACCCCCGCTCCTACGATTCACCGGATCCAGGGTGGGCAACTGGGCACAGAGAGGCAAAAGCGAAACTCTCGGGGGGCAGACGTGGGAACCCTTCCCCCCGGACTGCGCCGAAGGCCCGGGAGCTGCGTGCACTGCTTTCTCTCGTGCCCTGCAAGTTCAAGTGCAAGAGTTTCCACGGCACGGCCGGCGGCCCGATGCCGCTCCCGGGCGGCGGGAGC